>JAPDEK010000020.1:0-384078 GCA_027569065.1 Aspergillus cavernicola
TATCGAACGATTGTAGGCCTTGGTACCAGTAGATATTGGCTCTCAATATCCAGAAAGTCGGTGTATCGGGACTAGGGAAGTGTAGCGGTGTATTACGGAGTATCGATATTCCAGTAGGGCTGACACTTAGTGTGTGCTTAACCCTACTCCGGACTCCGTGAGTCCGGAGAGACTCCGAGAGAGTCAAGACTTCGTAGAATCAGTACCTTTTGGGGGGGTTAAACATGTCAAAAGGTCTGGCTAGGGCCCGCCTAGTATCCATACTTCTATAGGTGGTAGTCGTATGATGTTGTCGAATATAACTCGGAACCGAGGTTCTGTTGCCACCAACGTCTGCAACAGTGTCTATTATTTAGAATTTAGGTATCGACTCACTAGGTATGGGGTAGTAATTATCCGGTTAGAAAACTTCTGGAGAAGCTGGGGGTTGCGATGGACTGGAGAAATCCCCACAACCCCATCAAAAATTCTCCTTGACTCTACTCTGTACCCAGGTGGAGAATAAGATGCAGCCTGCAGATTGTGTTTCTACCAGCACACTGCACTTGAGAGAGGCGGTATAACAGTCTGGAGGAATTTGACAAGAAGCGAAGAGGGATCAAGATTTCTCCAAGAAAACGATGGATTTGGGGCGAAACAACCCTTGACGTCATGCGCGGAAAGACATCCGCGAGAACATCCAGTAGTTACGGAGTATAGCGAGGGACTTCTACTAATGCTGGCCGCCACATCCATCAACCCAGAAGCAAATTGGTAACCGTGGTTGAGGATGATGGGCCGGTCCATCCTAGATTATGAGTTCAGGTCCGACCGCCGTTCAGCCTTAGGCATCAGTCTGGCTGCTGGCACACCCTCCTTGCGTCGTGCAACCACAGTTTATGTTGAATGACAGCTGTGTACTCTTTATCCATAGCTGTGTACTAGTGGAAACTAACTATCATTTCTCACCTTCAAGCAAGATTATCCGCATCTTGATATCTCAGATTTCGGCCGGTGGGACTCGTTCGATCCCGGAGTTGAAGCCCGCCATCGCCCTCCCGATCCGGCCATTGCGAATTTCCGGCTCAGCGCAGCCACGACGCACACGGGTTTGGATTGCTCAGTGTAGAATGCAGCTCTCCATGATGGCATACACAACATTTACTCCGTACAGAAGCAAAGGACGCAGGAATCAGCTGCCAAGCCACCAGATCTTCATGGGGCGCCTTGGACTTTGAAGCTTGTAGTTGACTTGGAGAAGATCGTCATGACAGTGACATTCAATGCCTGGGACTCGAAGTAGTGTAGACTCTAGAGGTACCGTGTCGGCGTGACCTAGTACTCCGTAGGTAGCATCGGTGGCAGCGATGGTGGCGGCCAGATCTTGCTCATTCCTTCCCTTTTGGGGGTTCTTGCCTCAGATGATACGCTGATGACAGGCCGGATTTTGTTGTCCATCCAAATTCAGCTTTCTTTCTCTTCCCCCCCATTTTACACTTCCTTATCTTCTCCGCCATCTTCCCACCCTCTTCTTTTCGTTTTCGTTTTCATCTACCTACCTCCACCTTCCTGTTCCTCTCTCCTGTCACCAAACTACCTCTTTCGCTCACATCGTTGATGATCCTTGCTCAACTCACCTAACTGCCCTCGGCCAGTGTCATATTGTAAGTACTCGCTCGCGTGTATCTCCCCCGCCTTCTAGATCAGTGGTACGCTGTCGATCTTGTCGACTCGAGACCCTTTTCTCCTGTTGTTTCCCATCTTCACTTGTTCTTTCACAAATTAGAGGTCCACGACCAACACTAACCCCGACTCATCAGTGGTGAATCGGCCAATATGGTATCGCCAATACCGGAAAAAGAAATAGAAACCCCCCAGATACTGCGCGAGTCCGAAGCATCTTCTTCATCACAGGTCGATGCCATACTCGAAGCCAACAAGGAGAAAGCTCAGGCAGGTGCCGACGACAAGCCCCGGCTTCCTCGTGATCCTACGGCTGGCACTACCTTGCACCAGGTGGAGAACAAGCCAAGCGAGAAGATCGAGTTGACTGAAGACGACTGCTATGATCAGCTCGGTTACGCTCTCCCAAGCTGGAGGAAGTGGATGATCATCTCCGTCATCTTCCTTGTTCAGACTTCGATGAATTTCAACACCAGTCTTTACTCCAATGCTCTTACTGGTATTTCAGAGGAGTTCAATGTGAGCATGCAGGCTGCTCGCTGTGGCGCCATGATCTTCCTGGTTCTGTACGCCTTTGGTTGTGAGCTGTGGGCTCCATGGAGTGAGGAGCTTGGCCGCAAGCCAATCTTGCAACTCAGTCTATTCTTTGTCAATATCTGGCAACTCCCCGTGGCACTTGCTCCGAATTTTGCCTCTATCATGGTTGGACGCGCATTAGGTGGTCTCAGCTCAGCTGGTGGTTCAGTCACTCTTGGTATGATTGCTGATCTCTGGGAAGCAGATGAACAGCAATATGCAGTTGCATGTGTTGTTTTCTCCTCGGTTGGTGGATCAGTTATTGGCCCTGTAGTAGGCGGATTTGTTGAAGCAAACTTGGCCTGGCGTTGGAACATCTGGATCCAGCTTATCTTTGGTGGATTTGTTCAGATTGCACACCTTCTCCTTGTCCCCGAGACTCGAACCACCATATTGATGGATCGCATCGCCAAAAAGATGAGGAAGACTGGCGAGAACACGAATATCTACGGGCCTAACGAGCTCGTCCCTTACAGTGAGCGTTTTTCAATGCGGGAAATCATGATCACTTGGATTCGCCCATTCAAAATGTTCGTGACCGAGCCAATTGTGTTAACTCTCTCACTGTTGAGTGGCTTCAGTGATGCACTGATCTTCATGTTCATCCAGTCCTTTGGTCTCGTATATAGTCAGTGGAACTTTGGCACTGTTGCCCTTGGTTTATCGTTCATCCCAATCCTCGTCGGCTATTTTATTGCCTGGGGATCCTTTATGCCTGTCATAAAACGGAACGCTATGGAGAGACGTTCAAGGCCTGATGACGAACACACCCAGTATGAGTCCCGTCTCTGGTGGCTGCTCTATACCGCTCCTTGCCTACCCATCGGCTTGATTGGCTTCGCTTGGACTAGTCTTGGACCCCCTGTCCACTGGATTGGTACCATGGTTTTCTCTGCTATTGTCGGGATCGCGAATTACAGCATCTACATGGCCACTATCGACTACATGATCTGTGCATATGGGCCATATTCGGCTTCGGCCACGGGCGGCAATGGTTGGGCAAGAGACTTCCTTGCGGGTATTTTGACAATTCCTGCAACACCTTTCTTCCAGAGTAAGTTATCACCTTGAAGTATTGGGCCTAGATCTTTTATCAGATTCTGCTGCTAAGCGACTATGCAGATATCGGCGGTGAACATCATCTGGAATATGCATCTACCATCTTATGTGAGCGGCACTACCCAACACTCTTTTCAAGGGGGTGAAACATCAGGCGGGAAATACTAATCATGTGTTAGTTTGCATCTCTTTCATTCTGGTCATTGCGGTGTATGCTATCTACTGGTACGGTCCGACACTTCGCAAGCGGTCGCCCTTTGCCCAGCAGTTGTCCGACGCAAGGGCTGAAATGCAGAGTCATGGTGCAATCCATACTGGCAGACTATCTCGCGTTCCCACCTCTTCGAGAGCGAATTCCTTCGCACGATCACAGCAGAACTTGCGTATTCGTCAAACCCTCGGAAGCCGCCAGGGTAGTTTTGCGGCGTCTCGTCCCACCTCGCGTTCTGCCTCTGCAAGACAAAGCCTCTCAGCAGAGGTATAACGGTTTAGTTACACTCGACAAGCATGATGATAACAACGATGATTCGCTAAACCAGCGAGTACCAAATATTGGCAGCTATACATCGAAAAAAAAAAGCATCCCGGATACATCGGCTGGGTCTTGATATTGTAGCTTGATTGTGGCATTTCTTTGTCTTCTGTCCTCCCGTTCCATGGGTGATGGAAGGCTTCTGTTCCTCATTCGCATGTTTCTTTTCTTTTCTTTGACTATTTCCTTCGAGTTTCTCATCTTAAGGGGCTGCGATAGTCTCATGGCGCGTCTTTGATTTCGTACATTCTGGCTCGGTATTTCCCTAGCGAATTGAAGATCAGTTCTTCAATTTGCATTTCAGTTTTGTTCCTGTGGATTTTTCAACTTATCTTGTGATTGCTCTTGAGATACCGGCAAATGCTCCAGCTGTATGTACTGGCGAACAATGAAATTCAAAACATGAGGGCTTACTAGTAGTAGTAGTGTTCGTTTCAATGTCCTGCTGCGGGTTGGTTACAAGGTATTATCTACTAGTAAGGTGATTAGGTTCAAAAGACAGCACTGCATCCATGGAACATCAGTACTCCGTAGTAGTTCTATAGTTGAAGCGGGTGATCGTCTTCGAAGCTGCCAGCGCCGACACTAATACGTCATGTTGTGAATGATGCTATCCAAGCTTCCTTAGGGGAAGCTTAGAGATCCAATGGCACTCAAAAAAAATTGTATATATTATCTTTAGTGTCAATGTCCATACCTTTCAAGCTGCCAATTCCCTCGCGTTGATTCTCGTCCCAGGTGAGTTGTTGGGTGGTCACGTGAAACTGGAATCCCGAAACTTTGCTGCCGTTTGAATTGGAAGAAGCTCTGGAACCTGAGCACTTGATACAACATGAACCCTCGCAGTTGTCAGCACCTTCAGAGGTCGCTAAGTCGCATACACCAGGGATGCAGCCGTCACTACTCGACTCATCAACTATCGATCTCAACCCAAGCTCGAAGTTTGATAACCAGTCGTGCTTCCTCTGCTTTTAAACCTCCAGCTCATTCAACCCGCGGAATTGCCTTCCGGAGAGCTTCAAGTATGACATCCGAACCTCAATTTGCAGAATTTGCAGAAGGTATCGACTCTGAGCAGCTACGACATTCATTAAGCGAATTGCAGGGCCAAGGGTGGAGCTTGGATGAGGACAAGATTGGCATCAAAAAAACCTTTTATTTTCGGGCATACTTCAAGGCTGTGGTGCGTTCTGTTCTCATTATTTCGGTTGCCTTAATCATGAACTTTCTTTGGATGGATAGCTGATCAGGGATTGGCAGAGTTTTGTGAATGTTATCGCGTCGCAGAGTGCTGTGAAGAAGCATCATGCTACGATGACAATTGTACGTATACCCTCCATTACACCAAGGGGCAGAGTTGGAAGCTTGCTGACGGTGATTCTTCAGAGATTCGGGTCTGTCGATGTCCATTGGACTACTCACCATCCCAGAGGTCTTACAGATAAGGACATTTCGATGGCGCAGTATTGTGAACAGGCGGCGGAGTTGCTGGGTGCTGTGCAAGAGGGGCAGAGTCAGAAGTGTGGACCGGGGGCGTAAGCTCGAAGAGTCCATTCCAATTGATAATCCTAAATCCAATCCATACGATCGTAATTAAGCTACGCGGTATGGTACTATAAATAGTAAACACTAATAGTGTTATTGTTCTGAAGGTTTGAACTTTTGATGTTAACTTTCAAGTCAATTTTATGCACAAAGTCCGGGGAGAAAAGTTTGCGGAGACAGCTGTCGATGAGTCAGCACCATGCCTCGTGGTCGTCCTCGACTTCCTCGTGGTTGACGATCACTGAATCCCTGCCGAAGATTGTCTGTCTCAGTGTCACTGTCACCCAGTCTATCCGAAAACGCTGCATGTCTTGTGAATTGTACCAGGTTCCAAGGTGAGAGTAACATGTGACGAGAGTTCCGTCATCCAATTTGAAATTTCTTGTGGCTGATGCTGATCCCCCTTTCACAGATGATCCAACTTTCCAAGAGCCTGGCAGGCTGGAGGAAGCCAGACCCCAGCGCCATCCTGGCTGGCTGCAGTCTCATTGGCCTGTGTTGGACGAATCCCGGTTTTCGTCACCAGCTAACACAGACTAAAATTCCTCTCAACGGAAACCGTTATTCAAAGTGGGGACGGAAGAAGCTGATTCAGGGGGTTCTGTGACCCAAGTGCCCTCGACAACGACAATTGAAGCTTCATCCGATGGCCTTGACTCGCTCGATCCAGGGCAGTCTGGTTCAAATCGTACCATAAATCTCTGCTTCCGATGATGACTTCCATCTCAGATTTAATCTGCGGAGCTCTCGGGTCCCACAGTCCTGACTTCTTAGAGGATCCGTCCGAACAGTTTCAGAGTCCAGACTTGATCACAAATAAGCCTAAGTAATTTAGTCTCTTTCTAGCCGGCTCCTAGCAGTGGATAGGATTGGTAGGCCGATTAATTTCAGCACAAAGAAACCACTGACCAGTCATTTCATTTCCTGTCTGCCAAAGTGGACGAATTTTCCTTGTCACACTCTTTCTTCCTTCTTCTCACTCCCAACATCCTATTTCTCCTTCTCTATCTTACACATACCCTCGCTTGGTTCTTTTAACTTATTTCTAGCCCTCGGCTGAGGGAACAATGATGACAACAGACTGGCTGAAGACTGGCGCCTAATCCGACTAATAGTCCTTGTCTCTCACCTCGTGTTTAGAGCGGGTGTTTTTACACTGTGCACGTTCCTTCTCCAAAAAGCTTCCCATCCGATAACCGACGTTCGGGTTAAGCAACATTTGACCAACCTTCATTATTTTCTTCCTGTCATTCTTTTGCTACACCCCAGGACTTCCTGGATCGAGTCGAGGGTAATACAACATATCGCTTTCAGAGACCATTGCTGTGACGACATCTATGATTGCTCCCTCAACCTTAAAATCAAATGAATCACTCTATCTTCCCCGGTCCTCATCACAGCTTTTCTCAGCCACTCCCTTCATTGTTTCACGGCTATAGATTACACAACTGACGCCGAATGTGGTGCAAAACCAAAAGCGACACACCTCCCTTCCAATACCCCACAGGCCCTTTAAAATAATATCCTCCGCCAGATTTCTGATCACTTAGAGGGAAGCAAAAGGCTAAAGCAATGTCCTTCGATACCAACTCCTCCCATCCATCTGTCAGTGAGCGAAGAGGCCAGCAATTACCTCCCTTGCGGACAAACTTCAGCCGCCCAACATCTCAGATAATCGATATCGCATCCCCTCGGACGACGCAACGACCACGGCCGTCAGATTTTGACCACAGCAAAGCAGAAAGAGTCCCGTTGCAGCCAGTGCATGTTAAACGCCAGTCGTCCAGGTCCAGTCTCCGCCACATCTTCAGTCGTGAAAAACCCGCTCGAAAGTCGACCGACGCTAAGCTTTCGGGTATCGAGGAGGTCCAAGACCCGGAGGTTGAAGACCCGGTGAAACAGGCCCCGGCTGAGACAGCAGTGCTATTATCGCCAAGTGATTGTACTACGCCTAGGGCTACAGTCTCCAGTGCCACCCCGGACCCGCCCTCGCAACCGATGAACCAGTTTCGGTCCAGGTTGCAACCAAAACATAGGACAAAAACTACTGAGGAAGACCAGCCTCCCGCCGAAGATGTAGCCTGGAAACCGCCTCCACTCTTTAAGGCTTATCCGCAAGGCCTCAAGCATGCTACTCTTCCGGCTCCAGCTTTGTCCGGCGATTCTATTATGCGCCTGCATGCCACTTTCAAGGCAAGAGGTGCGAGTCTCCAGGACGACGATCAACAAGCCAGCCAGCCAGCGAATGAAGAACCTTCGGAGGACCTCTCAGCGCGAAAGAAAAAGCTAGTCAAAGAAAAGAAAAAGTACATGCGTGCTTTGTCCGACAACATAGAGAAAAGCGAGTGGACCCGGAAAGTATATATTCTTGCGACGTCCGGTTATATCCTGCAATACCCTGGCGAGGGCAAACATGACCGATCCCCAGAGAAAATGCTTCTCCTTGGGCCAAATTCCGTCGCGTTTGCGAGCGATGCAATCCCGGGCAAGCATTGGGTGCTGCAGGTATCCCAGGGGTCCGAAGAGGATGGTAGTGCAAATTCGGTTGAAACACCTCGCCCCCTTTTCTCGCGTTTCGGGTTCCACAGGTCCCACGCTCGACGATTGGCGCAAAATCTGCTTCTTGTATTTACCGATCCGGACGAAATGAGCTCCTGGCTGCTGGCCGTTCGGGCAACTATCGAGGCCCGCGGCGGTAAGAAATACGTTTCCGAGAAGGCGTTTGATGAGGGCATGGAGAGTCAGCTGCGGACCACACCTAGTATTCGACAGATGGTGAAGAAGGACCCCAACCGATTTTCAGCGGTCTACCTGCAGCCGCGGCAGTTGATGACCTTTGAGGATAAAGATTCGAGCGCCGGTGAGCAGTCCCCTCGGAGTTCTTATATTTCGGTCCATCGCCGGTCGATGGTTATGCATCCAACCCCCGAATCTCGCTCAGGGTCGGTGTCCACGGCTCAAACGGAGGTGGCCTCCAATCCTGAAGAGTCTGGGCGTTTCTATTCCGCACTTGGATCGCCTCCACTTCCAGACGGCAGCGTGATATCGGAGACCACGTCCCCCGGGACAGGGCCGAGTAGCCCAACATCATTCTCGAACCCGAAAAAGCGACAGTCGATGTTCCTACCCCAAATGACAAACTCGGAAATCACGGAAATACCTCGACCACAGTCTACGGTCCCTGATCCTCAGTTTCGAAGTACTTCACCTCCGGCACCTAACTTTAGTGTACCACTTTTTAGTAGGAGATTTGCGGCCCGGCAAGATGTTCCGCAGGTCCCTCACTTGCCGTCTGGTCGGGGCGATCATCAGCCCGATGATATTTCGATTGAGACCGTGTCCATGTTTTCATCCCCGCCTCAGTCACCAGGCCAGGAAGCGTTCAGTGCACAAGGCGATATTCGCGAGCAGCGCCGGCCACTGGATCGGCGGGACCTGTCAAAGAAGCAACTCCGTGCATCGAATTCCGAGGATGCGCTTGTGAACCCGAGTCGCGATCGTGACCGGAGCCGTCTCCGTTATTCGCATTTGCCAGAGCACATTAGGATGGCCCCCGGCCCATTCAGCTCACCACGTCTAGCTGCGCTAGCTGCGGACGAATCATCATTCCCTGCCACAGCCTCACATCGTCCAAACAGTTCTGCTGATGCAGGAAACACGCTGAGCCGTCGAGATCGGCCAAGCCGAGGAGAGCCACCAACCCGTCCTTTATCCCTCATTATGTCCCGACGTAAAAGCCTAAATGGACTCGCCATCGGCCCTCCCACCGCACCTCCTCCAACGTGCCCACTGCCAAAAATTCCGTCAGCATTCATTGAACCCTCTCCGCAATCCGCGTGGCCCGAACACTCTCCCCCAATGTCTCCTGTCGAGGACGCCGAAAGAGCGCTGGCTGCTATTTCGCCAATAAAGTTAACACACAGCCATCTTCCCCGTACCATACAAAGCGTTACATCCCAACAGATGAACAACATGATCTAGCGGAACCAGCGGATTCCATCCTACACAATCACTTCATTCATCGCGCCACGCCAATTCTCCTTTCTCCGTCATGACTCGGACCGTCTCATAGCATGCATATACCTGCAGCGATCTAGCGTTCACATCTCTCTTTTCCTTTCCTTTCCTTTCTTCTCTTGCATGATACCAATACTAAAATATTCCTATCTCTCCATTTTTACGCATTTGATATGCCGTGTTTTTGATTTATTCGTTCTTGAGATATCCCGCGGCTGTAAGCAACTGCATGTTTCTGGTTTCATTTATATCTTCTTGTGTACTATATTATCCTACGGGAACTTGTGTATAATATGTGTTTGTTTCGTTTTTCACCTGCTATCCCGGTAGGCATAGGTAGGTTAGGTATAGAATAGATTAAAATAACATCAACGTTAAAGTAACCTAAGAAATTGACGGACGACCTCTCTTCATTAGATAGGCTATCCTAATTCAGGCTAGTTCATGCTATGTTCAGGGGCAACTCCGATTTGTCTCGCTCGCTCGATGATCCCAGTGATCAGTGATCGCGGCATCAAGATGGCTTTAAGACTTTCCAGAAGCTTGTTGCAGGCTAATCGCCGTCTCTGTGGTGCTCTACCCCTGCTCACACTGTCCACGGTTGGTCATATTGTGACGCGCCACAATGGGGGGCAACAGATTCAGCAGTGGAAATACCGACCTCGAGTCGCTCAATCTAATTTCACGCGATATTCTCATACAGTTTCGGCTAATGTCAACGAGCCTGCAATAAAATTCTCTGTCCACACAGAGCAGCATTGGAAAAGCCAGACCCTACCTATTGGTACTCTATGGGCCCCATCTTCATGGTAGATGTCGCTAACAAATTTACGCAGTCGACCGACTCATCGAGCCCCAGACTGTTGGCCATTTCCTGGAATATACAACCCACGGCGCTCTTCCCAACGGAAAGCAGACCACTCTTCCTCTGCTGAGTCCAGACGAGATTCAACTGCTATTGATCCCGAGTGCAGAATGGGCGCCAGCCCCCTTCAACACCAACACAGTCTCAACCATCCATCAAACCTCGGTTCGCATTGGTAGCTACGAGGACGATGCCAGACTGAGTATTATCGGAAAAAATATCCACTCACTCAAGAACCGCCTCTGGGAAGGCCTTGCCCCTCTGTCAGCCAGTCGGTGGACAGAAAAGGATCTCAGCAATCCCGACCGCTTCGACACTGCCTGTGAATATGTGACAGCAGTCATTGCCGTCTTCGAGTATCTGAATTTCGAACAGATCCAGTCGAGCATGCGCGATACCTTCAATCTCATATCCGGTCACTTGCAGGATGCAGACTCGGCGTTGAATGCCCGCCGCGCGGCCCAGGGCCAGGGCCAGCCACAGCTCAGTCTAACGGGCCTTTGGGAAGAGTTCATGCGCGCAAAATATGAAATGATAACCGCCGCTGCCCACTCCTGGGTCCTATCCCGTATCGCCGAGTTGCAGCGACCGCTCCTAGACGAATTCAGTCACCTTCCTGATGGTCAGGAAATCGACATGTTCACAGAGAGGTGGCAGCAGCTCTTAGAGATAACGTCCGAAGCTGATTTCAAAATATGGATACCCATGGACGGATACTACGGCTACCATCCGTCTTCCCAAGTCGTTCCAGGGTTGCGAAATCCTAATCTAGATACCCTCCGCAAGACGCACCGGGACCGGTTCCAAACTACGATTTTCTCCCGTCTTGAACAATACATACAGAACCAGGATCCAGACACGATCCAGAGCCCTAGAGTCCGCCGCGAGCGCATCTCAATTTCAACGACCGTCCAGGATGAACTTCGAACGGAAATCCGCGGTCCGTCGTCACCATCAGAATCATATTCAGAACCCTGGATCCAGATGCTCCTGTGGCTTCAAAAGGCTACCTTAGAATCTGGACCTAATCGCGAGTTCGGGCTTGCAGTTTACCGCTCAACATCCAGCACCGTCACTGATGAGCAATGGAGAATGATGCGTCAAAAGCTAGAAACTCACCTATCAGCCTGGGGCGCTGACAACAACTTACAAACCTCACAGATCAAACCCCTCCTCAAACTGCACTGGATCGATGATGACGCAAACATTCACGACACCCAAGCAGCTAAGAACCACTTCCTCGAAAACCGTCACTCAGACACCTACAAAAACAAACTCCACCCCTCCATCTTCCTTGCCGTCGACACATGGAGCTACACCTCCTACATGGACCCCAAAAACCTCCACCCCTTCACCAACCACCACCAAAAATCCCAACCCTCCCTCCTCCCCGGCGACTTCGCCCCGCACATCCTCGCCATAGACGCCGACTTCGACCCAACCTGCCCCCCCGAACGCCCCGACGAATCCCCAAATTACCCCGGCCACCTGCGCATCCTCGGAAATCTAGTCTGGAGCGAGCTCTACGCAATGCTTGTTTTGCAATCCGCCACGCTAGAGGATTTGTGGCCGTTGGCTATGGAGCATCCGTTGAAGGTGTATACAGGGGTGACGGTGCCGAGCCAGAGGGGGGTTTGGATCGAGCGGAATATCCAGACGAGGGAGTTGTTGAAGCCGTTTTTGGAGAGTGTCAGGGAGAAGAGAGAATATGATGCGGCTGTGAAGCATATGGAGGAGTTTATGATGCCGTTTGTTCCTGGGCGGACTGGTACCTAGGTGGTAACTAGGTAGGTAGTAACTGTGTTATATGTGGATGACATGACCCTACCTATAGAACTATGTATACTATACTATACTATCTGAGACTATATAACACGTCAATGCAAATCAAATCAAATTACGCTAGAAGTAATAGCTACTATGCACCTGTTGTAGGTTTCGGAAAGCCATGTGACACCACATCATGGGACTTCCTTCAGTTCCTACAATATATCTAGAAGTTTTATACAGTATAGTGCTAAAAAAAGAATATATAAATCTACAGGCATGAGCCTAGCCCAGACCCCCATATGCATTTCCCTCAGGTTTGAGCCTGAGGGACATTGATACTGCGGAGTAGCAGAGATGTGTAGAATTGACTGCCATGAAAGCTCGCCTCGGTACTAATCGTAAAGCGGAGTCCAGCCAGTGCATACACGCAGGTGCCCTTGGCGGGTATCATGTACTCTTGGGTGAGGAAGGGTTCGAATCTTGCTGAAAGTATAATAAGTGATCATATTTGCGATGGCTCCGAGTAACTCCTTTCCATAACCCAGCCACGGAACCCTAATGATCCGACCAAAGTTACCAAGTTAAGACAGGCGAAATGAAGAATAAATAACACATGGATTGCAATGGGAAAGAAGCTGGCAAGTTCATAAAAGATTTTATGCACGAGTGATGCAAAATGAAAAGCGCCGGAGACATTCACACGTAGCGCGGTCTATAATCACTCCTCTACTTCTTCAACCCGAGGCGCAAGATCACGCTTCACCGATCCGGATGTGTCGACGGGTGCTGTTGCAGTTGTGGTTGCCGTTGGGGCGGATTTCGTAGCTTGCGAAGTTGGTGCTTCTGTTGCGCTCTTACTCTTCTTAGACTTCTTCTTGTTCTAGTAAAAAATCAGTTAGAATGGCTCATGTAAAAAAAGAGGGGGGAAACGTACCTCTTGCCAACCCCACAGCGGCTTGAAACTATCGAAGAAACCAACATCCTCGAATAAATTGGGGAAGAGCCAGAGACCAGGTGGTACAGCGAAGACGGTGATGCAGAAAAGTATAAGGCGGACAATAGCCATGGCGAAGAACAGACCAAGAAGGCCCATCATACCCACACTCAGGTACCACACTCCCTGCCTCAGCATCACAGGCCAGAGGGGGAAAAGAACAACTGCGAAGATTCCTGCTACTACGGCGGCGGCCATAGCTTTCTGTTTCCACTGCGGGCCTTCATAAAGCCAGACGTAGTGCATCATCGGGTCAGCTTCTTGGTGCTGTTCAATCTTTACAGTCCACAGGCCCTTGACTCTCTTCGCAGGCTTGGCGTGACCGTGGCCTGCATGCGGGTCTACTTTTGAGACCCGGAGAGCAAGAACGGATAGAGGAAGGAGCTTGAATGTGTTCTCGGCTGAAGCACGGTCCGTCACTGGCGGCAGAAGAGGGTTCTTCTTCTGGGCTTTCGCATAGGCGGGCGATTCGAGCGCACGAATAGCACGTTTTACTAGAAAAGGTCAGCCACTGTATGCTAGAAGCCCAAGCAATAATAACCAACCCTTGAACATATCCTTCCTCTGTCCGTCCATGATGCATGTCCGCGTCTTCAGGTTCTGTGATCGTAGGAACTTCGCAACTGCGACGCCTTTGGGATTTGGAGGGTTGTTTGGGTTGACAGGAACCTGCTGCGTTTGTGTTTGCGTTGTTGGCTGCGGTCCTTGTCCAGGTTGGCCTGGCTGTCCTGGCTGTCCTGGCTGTCCTGGCTGTGCGGAACCCTGGCCCTTGGCTTGGAGCTGCCGGTTGGCCTCAGCGGCCTTCTGCTGGGCAGCAACTGCACGCATCCTCAGCTGTTGGACGTATTGATCAGTTGACATGCCATGCTTTACAGCTTCCGCACTCAACTGTTCGCGCTGTTGCTTGGCGAAGTCTTCGGGGGTCATTCCTCGCTTGGCCGCCTCAGCAGCGAACTGCTGTTGCATTGCGGCAAGCTGTTGGGGGGAGGGTTGGCCGGGGGCAGCCATTCTGAATCCGAGCAGAAAAGATGCGCAGAAATTGGGAGTCAAGACAGAAAGCGAGAGTAGATAGATTGACGTATGTGTCAAGGAGAGTAGGACGAGGAGAAAGTGAAGGAAGTGGCCAGATAAGATGATCATCGAGCTGACCGCCTTCGCATACCTACTGACTCTGTTACTAACCTACAGAGTCGTTAACATCAACCAGCACTTCTCGCAATCAATCAAGTCTATCATGCATACGGCATCTACTTCTCTACTTATCAATAATTTCATATCTTCATGTCCCTGAAATTCGACCCGGATGACTTCCTCTTGAACTCGTCCTGGGCCACTGTCCTCCTGGTCGGTCTTCACTCTTAGGACAGTTTCTCGAGGCTATCAATGCTAATTAATCTATGTAGAGCGAAAGAGATGTAGCTGGTCAGATTCCCATCAATTTTGTGACCATCTCGGCTATCTCTCTCCAGGCGGCATGCTTCGGAGACAACAAGTACGAAAGGACCGCGGCCGGAAAGTGCCTGTCTAACCTGCTCGCTGTTGGCTATCGGCGCTTCAACATTGATGTATATTGGTCGCCTGAGCTTTGGCGTTGGATTCTCTGTCCTGTTTCCATCCCTCAAGATCTTCCGGTTGTGACAACCTCTCCGGATCCCACTCCTGCCACTACGGCTGGGGTCGCAGAAGGCACGGTCACAGCGGAGCCCGACGAATCGTCAGACGAACTTCTCTACGATCTCGGCCCTTATAAATGTTCGGATGGTCTTGATTTGTCGGATCTGCTCGACGTTTTCAAAGATTACTTCCAAGACACCAACTCCGGTCTAGTTATCTACTTGAGATACCTGTCTCTCCGTCTCCATGCTGCGGCTGATCCCACTTCAGCCGATGAGCCGGCATCGACCGTTGCCAGCGGACAGCTGCCGACTGGTTCTGATCGTGTCAGCTCCATAGTAAAGGACAAGCTTGGGTCGTACATCTACGACCCTTCCACTCTACATGAGGATCGCCGTAACCTAAACGATTCGTGGTATAAAGTCGAAGACGCATATAAGCCCATTGTCCAATACTTCACCATCGACGAAGACTCGCAAGGTAAACAAAGCACCCCGGACGGGTGGCCCAGCGCCAAATACGTCCAATCAGCAGCCGAACGAAGGCTGCTTGTTGAGTATGGCTCGGTCGATCCACAACTCGGTAGCTATGATCTCTCGGAAGGGAACGAAGACATATTCCCTCTTGGATATTTGACTTCCCCGGTACCAGTTTCTGCAGCGAACAATGGAAGCCTAGACTTCGGCTGTCTATACGACTCGGATCAAACCGACATCTCAAAGGTCAACGCATCCTGGGCAATATCAAACCACATCCCCTTGCCCAACAATCTCAGCACCGACCAGTCACTCAGTTACATCTCAAACCTAGTCGTCAACCTCACCGCATGTGGGATAACCTCCACCCTAAACAATACCCTCTTCAGCGACACAGCCGACAACGACCCAGACCCATACCGAAACCTCACCCTCTCCTTCTCCTGGGCCTGGGCCCTCGGCCAACCCGCAGTCATCCCCGATGACCCCAACCCCTCCGAAGCCGAAGACCACCGCTGCGCCGTAATGGACCTCTCCTACGACGGCCACTGGCGCACCGCAAACTGTAGCCAATCCCGCCGCGCCGCCTGCCGCATCAACAACCACCCATTCCTCTGGTCCCTCTCTCCAAACCCCGCCTCCTACTCCGACGCCTACACCAACGCCTGTCCAGAACAAAGCACCTTCTCCGTCCCCCGTACAGGCCTCGAAAACACCTACCTCTACCGCCACCTCCTCTCCCAATCAAGCTCCCTAATCGACCCAACCTCGGAAGACCAACTCAAGCACGAAATCTGGATCGACTTCAACTCCATCGACGTCGAAACCTGCTGGGTAACCGGTGGTCCTGATGAGACTTGTCCGTATACCTCGGATCCGGACCAGCTTGAAAGACGCACGGTCCTGGTTGCTGCGATTGCGGGTATTGTCATCTGTATTATAGCTGCGCTGACGCTGTTCGTCAAATGTAATGCTAACCGGCGGAACTCGAGAAGGAATAAGAGGGTTATTCAGGGATGGGAATATGAGGGGGTTCCTTCCTAACCTTTTTTTTATTTTTTACTCCACTATAGACAGCTCATCGATACCACTAATCACAACTTCTGAGATAATTTTAAAGAACTGAAGAAACACATGGTATTTATTCCTAGGTAGACTAGACTATCTGTCCTAATTACGCCAAACAACAAGTCCAGACAAAGACAAGTGTGACTATCACACATTCAAAGATCCCAAACCCATCTGTCCATCATCATATAGGCAGGTAAAATTTCACCCCAATCTTCATCCAATACATTAATCCATTCCATGTTCCCTAAAAAATCACAAACCACTAAGGCTTGGGTGGGGGTATCATAATCCAGCGAAACGGGCCCAACCAGCGGCTCTGGCAGAGTTCGAGTTCGAATTGACAGATTCAGACTTAGGGCTATCGATACCGCCCCGGCCCTCCTCAGCCATTTTTCCACTAACATCTCGTCTCCTCCCAACGCCCAGACCAGCGATATAGTTCCCGTAAGACAGGGATGAAGTCTGGCCTACTCGGCGGCCAAAGTCAGCCCCTGAGTTACTGATAACGCGACCTTTACGGTCTCTTTCGGATACAGTGAGATCCGTAGCTGGAGCAGCTTTGGGGTCGTTCTCTCCCGGGCCGTCATCGCCTTGTTTGAGAGGTCCGTAGGAACTGTGTTTATCGGTCTTGCGCTTGACAAGCTTGGCTTTCTTCCCAGGTGTCGTCTCGGGGCTAGTGACGTCTTTGAGGCCAGCTTTGCCCTCCATTTCACCATAAAAGTGTCCGTCCCTTTCGAGCTTATCGAGAGGAGGTACCTGAAGCGTCGGGGTTGGGGACAGGTTAGGAATACTACCCAGGACCATACGACCGGACGGCTTCCTAGTCTGCTTGGCAGATTCGAGGACGGGCTGCGGTGTTGGTGGGTTCAAGGCCAAAGGATTAACCTTGAGGTCATTTTCGTCGTCGCTGCTGCCGTGATCCTGGAAAATATCAATGCGGTGATCTCCAATATCACCTTGGTCATGATCGTATAATCCGTTTTTTCGCACGTTGTGGGTATCCTCCTCGGTTCCGTAGAATTCGTGCATAGCCAATGATTCATATTCGCCACGAAGATCTTCCGAGATGGTCTCGTTGATGTCCCATCCGTACTTTTGAGCGAGACTCATCCAATCCATCATTCCGTTAGCTGACGCAGGTGTTTCGGCCCTGCTGTAAACAGAGGATGGCTCGCGCGGAGTTGGTTGGCCATTCTTTGTATCTTCAACTGGTGAAGCCGAGCGTGACGAATAAGCAATCCAATTGTCTGAGGCAGGACTGACGCATTGAGACCGGTTTGGTACTTCTGGAGACGGCTGGCGTACTGGAGTGCTGCACGGGATAGATGAAGTAGAGCGGGTCACGACTTCCTGGTCATGCAGCGGTATTTCATAAGTCGTGTCCTCCATAGTATTAGCTCGATACTGGAATGGCATTTGCGGTATAGATGTCTGCGAGTGCCGGCTTTGCCTGGCGATATCAGTAGAGACACGCGAGTAATTGTCACCCGAAGACTTATTTCGCGTATGCATGAATGGAACAGTTCGAGGGGCGTTGATCAAGGGTTCGGCGACTGACTGAGTCGAATCTAGAGTAGAACTGCTGGCATGCTTCTCAGCAATCTCGGACTTGGACCGCTTATGAGGACGAGCCGTCAAGTTATCTTCCAAGGGGTTCAGATCCGGGGGCAGGTGCGCGATCTGGCGGAAGATTTTACACAACCAGGCAGAGATCCCTAGAGATATTAAATGGAGCCCTCCATTGACCACACTAAGGTAGAAGATCGCTGTTGCAATGGTAATGACATCAGCGTCAGTACCCAGGAGGCTTTGCCAGCCGTAAGTACTAGAGGTATACTCCTTGTATCCCAAGTATGCTGCAAAAACATAAAATGGTACTAGACTCAGATCCAGGGTTGACGCGAAGAGCATATAACTCGCTTGGGATCCTGGAGGCCTCCTAACCGGAGAACGGCACAAGTGATAAATAGCATATAGAGTGTGGAGAATTGCTACAGCGGGCTTAATATAGTTAGAAGGACGGACTTGACCAGACGTTTTGGTTCTTGACTTACCCCAACTCGGACGATCCATATGATGGTGGTTGCGGCATTCTTGATGATAATCGCACAAAACAGGGACCCAAGGGCGCCAAGTAACGAGAGAATCCGCAGTCCAAGCTGTACTAGGCGCCCGTAGATAACCTTGTCCTTTGTTCTCGGACTCATCGGAGTCCAGCGCGACCGACCATCGGGAATGTTGGAATACTTCAGCGTGGTTCGTTGTTAGTTCCAGCTGTCAATTGAACACTGAGACTTCGTGACGTACCGAGTCTGGGTGTCGATTAAAGCCAACCAGTGGCCCTTTCTGCTTCGGTCTGGGCGCAGGTCGAGTCCAGCTCGACTCTGTTACAGATTTTGGGTTGAAGGAACGATCTGTAGGGCCCTTGAAGTTGAAAGCACCGGGAGGGCCGTAAAGGAATGGAGGCGATGAGTTCCCCATGTTTGCGGTGGCAAAGGCTCAATTAACAATGGAACCGCCTCACCCACGCGGGGAAGACGAGGAATGCGGGCAGCGAGGGTATCTCCAGAAAGAATGGAGAAATGCGGAGAGAACAATCCTATTCAGGCATGCATTGGCGGGTACGGAATGAGAGAGCGAGGGAGGGATGGAATTGACCTAAATCCCCGACTCCTCGTGCATGCGCCGCGATGTGTATAAGGGATGAAGGTTGTAGGTGGAGAGAACCAGTCCATGATGATGGATGGACGCCTGTGAGGCTGAATTGACTGTCAACAGTCGATTGTCGTCGCAGCAACCGATAATATCTCACGTGATATACAAGAACTGTAGACTTGGCACAGCCTAATCAGGATTAGCGTAACAGCACCTCCGAAGTCGCCAGTTGCGTTCCAGTTACTCATCCAACATCCTGAATATTACTTGCAGCTCCTCAATTTGAGCACAGCGGCTACCGAGATGAGCCTCCAGCGTGGACCGTATATATGTGCGCAATGCACGGCTCGCGTCTCCCGCCCTACGTATCGCCAGCTTCTCTCGCAATTCCCGCGACAACACCGGAATTACAGCCAGACCGTCCAAACTAATCAGCCATTCCGGGTAGCCATTGTAGGCTCCGGCCCCGCTGGTTTCTACGCAGCGTATCGCCTATTGGCCAAGGTAGACTATGCAGTGGTCGATATGTATGAAAAGCTGCCTGTGCCGTTTGGTCTGGCGAGATACGGCGTTGCTCCCGACCACCCGGAAGTCAAGGTACGGCCAACCCCAATATTAAAGACTCGATCAAAAGTTGATATGGCGCAGAACTGTGAGGAGAAGTTTACGGAGGTCGCAGCATCTCCACGGTTCAATTTCATTGGGAATGTTGAGTTAGGCGAAAACCTGCCTCTTCGGGTGCTTAAGCCGCACTACGACGCGATCTTGTTCGCGTATGGTGCTCCGAAGGATAAAAGGCTCGGGATTCCAGGGGAAGATGCATTGCGCAACGTATACTCCGCACGGGAGTTTGTTGGGTGGTATAACGGACTGCCGGAGCATCGAGATCTCGCCCCGGATCTTACCTCGGGAGAGAATGCTGTGATTATCGGTCAAGGCAATGTGGCTTTAGACGTTGCTAGGATATTGCTGTCAGATGTGGATCGCCTTCGCCAGACTGATATCGCCGACTATGCCTTGGAGGAACTGTCTCGGAGCAAGATTAATCGGGTCCGCGTAGTCGGCCGACGAGGGCCGTTGCAGGTACGTCTGATGTTATTCTACAGTCGCAATTCTAACTCCTTGGTTAGGCATCTTTCACCATCAAGGAAGTTCGCGAACTACTACAACTACCGTCCGTATCATTCGACTCTATTCCTCGAGACCTACTCCCACCAGAAGATGTCATTGCGGCTCTTCCCAGGGCCCAAAAACGGCTAATCCAGCTACTGGCCAAAGGATCCACCAATGACCCTACCACAGCCACCAGATCATGGTCTCTCGACTTTCTCCTATCCCCAGAATGCCTCAACTGGTCTCCCAAATACCCACACCGCCTATCCCACGTCCGCTTCTCCCGCAACGAACTCGATCCCGCGGATCCATTCTCCTCAAGCACCAAAGTCACACCCAAGTACCTCTCCAGCGGCAAACGAGCCCAGATCGACATCCCCGCAAACACCTTCTTCCGCAGCGTCGGCTACAAGTCCCTCCCCTTACCTGGACTAACCGATCTTGGCGTCCCATTTGACGACAGCCGCGGGGTGATCCCCAATGACGGCTTCGGGCGAGTCACCGTCCCTCTATCCTCAGAATCAGGAAGCCGTGAAACGCTTCCAAACGGCTCCCTAATCTCCCATCTACCGGGACTCTACTGCGCCGGCTGGGTCAAGCGCGGACCAACAGGAGTAATCGCCACGACGATGACAGATGCATTCAGCACAGCCGATGCGATCGCAGCTGACGTCGCTCAGAGCGGTGGCTCTTTACTGAACTCCGCTACCGAGAGAACAGGTCTCGGCTGGGAGGGCGTCCGTGCCGAAGCTGAGAAACATGGTCTCCGGACGACGAGCTGGGAGGATTGGGAGCGGATTGATCGTGCCGAGCGTGAGCGGGGGGTGAAGAATGATAAGCCCCGGGAGAAGTTCGGGCGGGTTGAGGAGATGTTGAGTGCTTTATAGCTGTCTACCTAGTATATATATATACATGTAGATCTTTGTGCAAATAGATGTACATTCAATAGATACAATATATTCCAACAGGGCCATCAAAATCCTCAATATACACCAATCCCAACCCCCCTGCCTACCTAATTAAGGAACAAAATCAGCTCCCCCCTCCCCACCCCCCACAACATCACAAACAACCCCAGCAACATCCCCCGGCTGACTCAGCATAGCAAAATGCCCCGCATCAATCGAATAAGTGCGGAGGCCCTTTCCAGGAATAGAAGCGATCTTCCGCTGTGCAATGAGCGGGAATCCTGCATCGCGGGTACAGAAGATATAGGTGGTAGGCACATCCCGGTAAGCCTCGTAGGTTAGACGGGTGCGCATAGCCTCAGGGGAATGTGGCACGATTGCGGAGAGATATTTGTTGGCGGTTTCGGGGTCGAGGTCGTTGTAGAATGTTGAGAGGGGGGAGATGGGCAACATGAGGTTGGTGGTTTTCTAATAGGCAGTAGACGAGGTTAGTTAGTATTCCACTCACCACGACCCCCGAGGCGAGGTGCTGGGTGGTAGATATAGGTATAGGTGTAGATGCTAAAACATACATCAATCACCATAAACCTCTCCAACCCCCCCGGCAAAAACGACTCAACACTCTCCCCAGCAGGCAGTATAAAAGCCGACTGATAGATGAGACCAACAACGCCGCCCCGTTTCCCTGACGCGGCGAGATCCTTGCGAGCGAAGCCCTTTACGCTCTCTGTGCCTGGGATGCCGGCGTACGAGTGCATAACAAGGATTACCTCCTTTCCCTGGGCAACGAGGTCGTTGAGATATGCTTTCTGGATGTGATTGGCGTCATCGTAGGCGGTTGTTGACGGTGGACCACCGGCTGAAGGCAAGGTTATGGTCTCTGCATGGTAGCCTTTTTCTCGGAGGATGTTTGCGACGGGGTCGTAAGTGCTTGCTTTGTGCCATGCACCTGGAATGAGGAGGATGGTCGGCTTCTCGGTTGTCATAGTGGGCAGTTGTATGACAGTTAGAAGCGTACGACCTCCTAGGTGCCGATTAAATAATGGCTGGGCCCCGCCACGCTGACTAGGATCCTACTGCGAGGGGGCCAAAAAAAGCCCCGGCAAAAGCGGCATGCCAGGCATGGCCCTATATGGCCCTAGACCTAAACCACACATCCTGCGGTGGTTGTCAGGTAACTACAGCACACTAGCTCCTAGTCAGTCAGACCAGAATATCGTTTCATCCATCTCTTGACAATAGCTCTCTTCCTTTTTTTCATCTCCCTCCCTAGTTGATTGGTCTCCACTCCACCATGCAAAATTGAACTCGGCGGGGTGATGTCTGTGAGCCTTGTTGATGACTCCGTTGACTGACCATCGACTGAACCAACTGTAGAACTAGTATGCGTCTCTTTGGTACAACTTGTCGTTCCAACCCCAGATCCCTCCTGGTTGTTGCCTCGCTCGACATTTTCAGAACTGTTAAAATATTTTCTCCGGTCGAGTAGGGACAAGTGCCGAAGACCACTGCGCCTTTCTTCTCTAGCGTTGCAAGATCAATCGGAACTGAACGGTTCGGGACAATGCCTGGTCTCCAAGTCTTCTTAGATACAAGGTACTGCACGGGGTGCAGATAGGATTGTCCGGGTAACATTAGGCCAATCAGATATCCATAACGCTTGAAAAGCTGACTCGGGGACATCCATAGTATATTGTTCGTCATCTCGCCGATTCCGAGACCTGGTTCGATTCTCTGAAGCCTTTTCTCATGCAGCATGCTAAGGGTAGACGCAGATGCTGCCAAATAGTCCATACCCACTGGAAGAGACTTCCAGCGATCACAGACAGTATCTGGGTCCTCAGGTAGAGTAAGGTCATCAAACCCGTTGCCGAAAATTGTCGTAACTCCAAGGCAGTGGGTCATGTCCACCCAGCCATATCCCCGTGAGTCTAGATGCTTGATCCGCAACGTATAATGAGACACGCACAAGATGGAGTAGTGCTGATACGCCGTCAAATAGCCGGGCCCGGCTCTCTGATACGTCGTAGAAGACAATGGGCTGAACACTGATCCATTTGATCAGGCTGGGATAGTCTCTCTCTCTCTCTCTCTGAAGCCAAAAGGCCTTCTTGTTTATACCCATGTTGAACCCGCCAACCACCTGTGCGCCCCCTTCTATGTACAGTTGTTCAATGACGATAGTGGGTGGCGGGGCTCGGTAATCCGGATGGCGATGAAGACTTAGAATCTAGAACATGTCCTATATTGGGTGTTAAGTATTGGTTCGAGATGAGATGCCATACAACGGTACTGCTGATCCATAGGGTCGCAGCCAATAGCCAGCTAAATCCCTTCATAATCTAACTAGATACATTTGCCACATTCAGATCCTCAAGCGCCCACCTGCACCGTCTCCTCAGTCTCAACCTTCTTCCTTTCATGATCGGGAAGCCGTTTAAAAAGAACAAGAAGCGCCAAAAAGACAGCAGCCACGGCACCAGCCAAGCCAAAGGCAAAAACATCTCGGATCCCGGCCATGTAAGCATTCGTCAAAGCGGCAAACTCTTCACCGCGAAAAACCGTCCGGATCTCAGACGTGCCTGTACGCAGAGCCTTGGCCAGATCGATATTCGAGTTTGTGCTGCTCTCTAGCATGTGGAGCATGCGGTTGGCGAAGAGGGATTGCGCGATGATCACGAAATAGGTTCCGCTGATGGATTGGCACACTGGGTTTGTTTAAAGTTAAGGGTTAATGGAAATGAAAATATAGGTACATAATAATTCATACTCAGCATTATCCCAGTTGAACTCGCCACATCATCTGGCTGTGAAAAGGCCTGTACTGCTGTCATGGGGATCTGATTCCCTAGACCGAGTCCAAAGCCATAGAGGACCTGAGGACCAAGATAGCGGGCTTGAGGTGAGTTGACCCCCGTTGTGTAGAACAGCGCCATACCGGCGACCGTGATAAGAGCACTAAGGAGCTGATAGGGCATGAGATGATGTGTCTTTCCGACGAGGGCGCCGCTTATTAGAGCGCCGAGGGAGAAGAAGGCGAGGAATGGGAGGGTGTCGATGCCGCTCATGATGGCGGATTTTCCGTGGATGGATTGGAAGTAGATTGGGAGGTAGAACATGACTTGGTAGAAGGAGGAGTTGGAGCTAGGGGCAAATTGTCTGTTAGTTTTTGTTTTTGTTTTTTCAATAAAACAAGATAGGAAGGGAGGTGAGGATTCACATGTAGCACCAGAGGGCATTGGCCCATGTCATTCGAGGTTTTAGCAGCCTCAATGGAACCATGGCGCGTGAGCCCTGGAGTGCCTCGATGAGGAAGAAGAGGATAGTAAAAGCAATCCAAAGAACCAAGGTGGCAATGACAACACGAGCGCTCCATGCTTTGGTCTGACCACCCCATTGTAGAGCCAAGGCAAAGCAGACGAGCGAGGCAAGCAATAGAGAAAAGGCCGGAAGATCACGCCGCAGAAGAATCTCGTTCCATGTAGCTGGGGCAGGCTTGATATGTTTCGGCACCCGCAAGAACACTAAACACAGAATGACAATAGGACCCCCAAGCGGTAAGTTGATCCAAAAACACCAGCGCCAGGAGACTTCAGTGGTGAACACGCCACCGAGAACGGGCCCGAGGATGGTCGAGACCATGAACACACCCATCCAGCTACCGATTAACACAGGGCGTTTCTGTGGCTCGGCCACGACACTGATGACAAGGACAGAGCCACCCAGAGTCCCTGCAGCTCCCAAGCCCTGAATGGCTCGGCCGACAATCACGGAGAGGCTGTTGGGAGCCGCGGCGGCGACGATGCTGTCAACCAAGTAAAATACCACGGAGCCCAGGTAAACCTATTGGATGCGGAGGTACTTGTACAGCTTACCCCACATGGGTGAGGATGAACCGACGAGGAGGAAAGTGGCACTTCCATACCATCCGACATCGTCCAGCTGGTGGAAATCATTGGTGATGCCAGGGATTGCTGTGGCGATGATGCCAATCTCTAGGGCAGCGAGGAGAGTGCTCAGGAAGAGGGTGAGCATGATGGCCATGTATATATATAGAAGATATTTCAATGATTATTGACAAGAGCTCGAGATTATCAACAATTAGTCAGGGGCAGATTTGTCCGCCGTAAACCCTAGCTATCAACTGCCACTTCGCATCCATCGATCATATCATCGATGAATAATGCAGGGTAATTCGTCCGCCGGAGCTAAGACTGAACCACCTTAGCATCAGTTTCGATCGCCGTGACCCTTACAAACCAAAAGATTCTCCGCCATCCCACTGTTGCATCTCTCTGGCAGATACGTTACTCTGCTCAATTGATAACATCACAGGTATGATATGTCAAACATGCCTCCACCCGAAGCGAAACGCCAGAGGGTCCGCAAGGGCACCCACAGCTGCTGGGAGTGCAAACGGCGGAAGATGAAGTGTGTCTACACCTCGCTCAGTAACAATGCACCTTGCAAGCCCTGTCAGCATCGAGGGTCCAAATGCGTTAGTCAAGAAGTGCCTGAGCATGTCTGGATGTCTGAGGCTCAGCCTGGTCGCCGATTGCCTGGTGTTCCAGCACCAAGATCCACGATCTCAGAGACTTCAGGATATTTGGACTTCTATCAAGCGCTGGAGGAGGTCTGCTTTCGAATTTTTCACTACCATCTGCTGGTTATTCATTTATTCCTTTTTCTTATGGCATCACTCGGGCGCCACTGTGATACCAACCGCGCAAGGCAAACGTGAGAACCTGTCACGGTTCTTACATAAATCACTGCCCTCGCATGAAGACATAGACAAGATATGCAAAGCCAGTCGTCAGCCCTCTGTCCTCGCTGATGAAATTCTTACGATACCGTACGCCGCTCTCCACAAAGCTGGTCTGAAAACAACCGAAAGCCTGTTAGAGGTCCCTGAACCAGATAGACACCCTGTATTAATAGCGAGGTATATGCTCCAGCTCGCCACCGTCCTGCAGCATCTACATCCTAGTCTTCATGAAGAGATAACGACCCTTTCAGAAGCGCCGAGCGTCACCATGGAACGACTGACAAATCTTGCTATCAACCTTGTAACAACAAAAGACGACCCCCTTCTTGGCAGCATCGAGGGTCTAGAATGCATCAGGATCGAGAGTATGTATCAGGCTAACTTCGGGAGTCTACGAAGAAGTTGGGTAGCAAATCGAAGAGCCATGGGTATTGCGCAGCTCATGGGCCTCGACCGATCGGGTCATCGCACTCAGTTTGAAGTCCTCGACCCAAACACGAGATGCTACCCGCAGCTTATGTGGTTTCGAATTGTCTTCCTGGACCGCCAACTGTGTTTGCTGTTAGGTCTTCCTCAAGGCTGCCTCGACCGCGACATGGCCTCCTCCGATGCGATGCTTGCAACAGACACCCCGATGGGGCCGCCTTGAACGAATACACTGTGTTCTTTCATCCAAGATCTTGGAGCGAAATGCTTCTTCAATCTCTGACCCAACCCCTCATAACCACCCTATGACACGAACTCTCGGCCTAGAACTACAGAAAGCAGCCCCCAGCCTCCCCAGCAAATGGTGGTTAGCACCAACCCCCCTAGACCCAGCCTCAACCGACCCGCAATCACTTTTCTGGGACACACGTCGTTTATTCGCTCAAGTAATCCATTACAACCTCCTCAACCAGCTCCATCTCCCTTACATGCTTCGCTCTTCGTCAACCGGCCGCCAATTCCAATACGAATACTCTCGCATAACCTGTGTCAACCCCTCACGGGAAATCCTCTCGCGCTTTCTCACACTCCGCAGCTTCAATAATAGAGTTGCTTATAGCTGTCGCACTGTTGATTTCCTTGCTCTTATGGCCGCTATGACTTTGCTTTTGGCTCATCTCGATAGCCATAGCCAACACGCCGAGACGGAGAATCTCCTAGCCCACCAATACGTGAGCGATCGCGCCATGATTGAACAGGCGCACGAGAATATGCAGCTGCAAGTCAACAGTCTTAATAATGCGATGCATTGAATGCTCGGAGCGTTTATTTGCTACGTCGGTTATTGGCTCTTCAGGTTGAGACCGTGGATGTTAGCGTGCAAGGATCAGAGACTGATGATGATGATGATGATGATGATGCTGTCGTCACCGTAGACATTCCCTATTTTGGGATAGTCTGGATTGCCAGCAGGGGCATGGGTAAGGATAATCCCAAGCACTAGCAACAACAAGCAAGTTTAATATCCCAAGGAATTGATGAGTCAGACGAGAAGCAAATCAGTTTTGGGATACTCTATACGACCTGGGATATTTGCACTCATTCAAGTATAAATCGTCCGGACTACAGCATGTAGCGATGATAGTCTTCGGGACTTCTTTGACCAGATATTGACGGCCTGCACTAATGCCTGCGCTCTGCGTTGCTGTGCTAACTACGACTTCGGTGTTAAAGTCAGCCCCCGCATTGAGAAGTCCCTTGATCATGGCCATGAGCTCGGCGTCGCCTACTGCGAAGACTGCCTTATCGGCATCAACTCGTCAAAGGAAACGATGCCAGACACTCCTTGATCTCCATTTTTGATCTGGCTGGGCTCCGCAATTGAGAAGCAGTGAGATGATTCCAGAGTCGACTTGGGGGAAGATGCTGCCAGATTCCAGAGAGAGGACTGGGTCGGGGGTTTGTAATGCGAGTTCGAGTGATGGTGGTTGGTTGCCATCAGCCAAGCTGGCAAGTTCTGGGTCTCTCTTTATCCAGCTGGACAGGTATGATTCTAGACCAGAAAGGACTACCATCTGGAACATCCAGTTTGATGAGTACAGAAGCTGGTCTTTTTTTCGGATATTGGGTCCGTATTCTGGAGCTTCAATGATATGCCACAGAATAGTCTCTCCATTTTATTGAGAAGATGGACCTGCACCGAGGTTCTGCGTTGTTCCGCCAGACGAACATACCACAGGAATTCTAACAGGAGATAATTCAGCGATGATGAAGTGTCACTAGGGCTTTCACATAAGCCTTCTCGCCCGGGCAATAATTAATCATTATCACTCTCTTCCCTCATCCACCAGAATAAAGGCGCCGCCCAAATTCCTGTCCGACGACCGAATGCTCTTCAATGTCCATATCAATGACAACGAACCTGATCTATAGGAATAATGCCTTGAACGTGCTTGGGTAGTGGATGGATCCACTGCAGTTGAGGATCTTTGTATGTCCTCATTAGGGAGGTTATTATCCTCAGAATGAAACTAGACCATTGACCTATACTGGTCAATTACTGTTGATCAACAACTGTGTATTCACAGTGTTTCAGCTAATGGAGATGCACTAAAATATTACTGTGTTAGAGAAGCCTGTATTTCTAGATTGTATCTTGTAGATAGGAGCCAGCCATCATAAGCTTTCTTGTTCAGGATCAAGATCCAATCTATAGCAAAGTTTATTTCACTTCACTTCACTTTCTCTTCTTCTTCTTCTTCTTCTTCTTCTTCTTCTTCTTCTTCTTCTTCTTCTTCTTCTTCTTCTTCTTCTTCTTCTTCTTCTTCTTCTTCTTGTTGTTGTTGTGTTACTTCTTTTCTCCATCCTTTTTCTCTATTCCCCCTTCTTTACTCATCTTCCTCTACTCATCTTCCTCTACTTATTTTCCCCTCAAATCTTTGACCTCTTAGTCATGGGCACCATAAAACCCGAACACGCGTTCCGGGTCAAGAAGGCCCCCCCCAAACACCTTCACGACTTCGCCAAAAATCTAGAAACCGCCCTGAACGCTTCCCTCCCATCTAAGCTTCACCCGTATGATAAGGTGTCTGTTCTCGCCTTCCATTGGCAAAACGACAACATGGGCGTCATTCAACTGGAGACTCAACTCCTGGCACTATTTCGAGACGCCTATGGCTACAACACAGAATCATATGTCATTCCCACAATCCAATCCGTCGCTATGTTGACCCTAAAGCTCACCAATTGGAGTCTTGCGAATTCAGGACAGCGAACACTCCGTATTTATGTGTATTCAGGTCATGCTGCGAACGCAAGTCCAATGGACAAGAGTTATTATCTGGGGTGAGTGTCTCCGACGTTACAACCCCGGTATGAGGCTTGCTGACATTAACGACAACCTATTTAGAGGCCGGGCGAACCCGAATACTGGAGCTCTTGTTGGCCCGACACTGGATTGGTACACAACGAGGAATGCTTCCGAATCGCTGGACGGAGACATGTGCTATATTATGGACTGTTGTTCGGCGCGCTCGGCTGCCTTGAATTATGCAGCGCAGTCCTGACCGGAGATCCTCTGTTCATCTGGATGGGAAAAGCCGACCGCTGCAGATTTGCAGTCCTCTTTCACCAAAGTGCTAGTTGATATCTTGCGAGACCTCAATGGAGAAAGCTGTACCATTGCCGATATTCAATCCCGAATGTTACGCAATGCACGTCAGAACGCGCTCAGCAATAACCCGATCCATGTCCAAAAGCAGGGGGCTTCTAGTAGTATTACGCTTGGAAAACTCGGAGGCACGATAGAGAGGAGACAAACCAGAACTGAACATCGCGTGCTCCTGAGCGTCCGAATCCAGGACAACGCACCCGATTACCAGGCGTGGGAACGCTGGCTTTCAGCCAATATGCCACGCGGGCTCATGAGCGCCGACGTCCGGATCGAGTCTGCATTTGAGTCGACAAGCACCGTCATCCTGGTGACTATCCCGTTTGAGATTTGGACGATGCTCCCGGAGGACGACCCTGCCTTTACCTTTGTCAGTTTTGTCAAGTCGAACAATATCCTCCCTGATCGAAGCGCTGCTCAAGCTCCTGCTCTTCCGCTGCGTCCTTCCCCTGGCCCCTCGAGCTCCGAGAACCATCCTCCTAGTCATCGCTACCGAAAGTCGCTTGGATAATGGGTGGATTTCCGTTGGGGCGTTCGATGTTGTCCTTTTCTTATTTCAGTGGTTTCCCTGTCGTCTCCCTACCGCCTAGTTAATGGTCTATTTTGTTTATCTGGCTGCCTTCGTCTGTTTCGAGAGCTCTATTGAAAGGGACTGCTCCATCCGGCCTAATGCAAATCCAAGAACTTAATGGCATGCGTGGTCAATCTGTCTTTAATGGTCTTGTGAGCCGATCGCCAGAGATGCGGAATGGGGTCAAACCAATAATGATAGAGAGAGAGACAAATGAAAACGGGCGAATAGAGGCAAGCTTTATTAGGTACATTGATTTGATCAGATGACGTCTGAATCCAACTAACTAGCTGGCTATCTGGGGGCTTTATATAGATAAATGGCCAACCATATACTGAAGAAATAAGTCCAAAAAAAACTAGTGAATCATATATTATATTCATGGATACATATAATTTAGCTTGACACATGGAATCCAGGGCGTGGTCGGAGTGGAAGTTTGGGAAGGGGTGGAGGCGGAGAGGGGAGGTAGGGGTAGGTACGTAAGTAGGTAGTAATGTTTAATTGATGTTTAGAAGGTGAAGGTTAGTACCTACCTACCTACTTGAAGAAATTTCCATCGGCAGCATCACCAAAAGCAGACAAGAGACGGACCCAGGTTTCAAGAATGCCGTCGATGCTTCTAAAGACCTATTCTGTCAGGAACAACAAAGGAAGTTTGCTAAAGGTCCAAGCTGACAGCCTCATCAACCTTACTATCCCAGACTAACTATGCCTAGGCATGTATAGACTACCTAACCTATTGCCCACTGACTTCTTATGGTTCACCTGTATATGTTAACAACTTGATCTAACTAAGTCGACTCAAACGGTGACATATCATGTAACTTCTCATCCTCAGGCCTTCCCCTCCTCAGCTCAGCCAATTCCTCAGCGAGATCAAACTCGCGGTAAACTCTCCCATCAACTAAAACGCGGATGGCCCCAATACGCTCATATAGCATTCTACCATACGAAGCTGTATGATAATTCATACTCAGCAACCCCGCAATATACTGCGTAAGGTATTTCGCAACAAACTCCGGTCGCGGCTTGTGCTCCATCAAATCAACGCCAGCGCGTAGTAGTAGTGGATGGCGGCGGGAAGTATGCCGTATCCGCCACAAGGTATAGTCGATCTCTGGAGGGGGGAAGGTTAGATCCGGGTCCGTCTTGTCTGTGGCAGATGAGAAATCCAGGATGAGTGTTTTGATGGTGATGCCACGATCCATGGAGCTTGGATTTGGATTATTCTGGCTCGGATGGGTTGATTTGTTGTTGTTCGGTGTCTTCTGGGCAACAGGTCCGTAGGCTAAGAATCGTTCAAGAACAGCGTAGAAACTCCACTGGAAACCCAAGTGGCCGCCGTCGCCGACTTGGGAGGCGACGTTCTGTGGACTGATGATGTGGCCGAAGAGCCGCACGGAGGCTGTGAGCGTGGAGATGCAGGGAGTCAGACGTGGGACAGAGAGCCAGGTGGGAAAGATGTCCACCTCGTTAAGCATGGAAATGTCAAGGTGGTAGTCTGTGGGGTTGAGATGTAGGATTGCCTGGGTCTCGGATGAGATTTGGCGGGAGGTGAGGAGGAGAGAGAGGCTGTTTGAGGGGCCTTGAGTATTGTGTTGTTGCTCCTGATAGTATGCTCTGCAGCGCCATGCGTTGTACGGGATGTCTCGGAAGATGGTTCTATTAGTTGTGGATGGCTTTGTGGGTGGCTGGCAGCGGTCGAAGAGGACGTTCTCGATGATCAGGCTACGGAGTTCTGCAGGGAGGTCAAGGAACTTGAATGAGGGCATGTTGGCTGTTGTGTGTCTAAAACAGGATGGAAGCTGAACATTCCAACAAAACAGGATGGAAGCTGAACATTTCAACAGCGTCTGCCCCTCAGCAATTATGCTTGCCAAGTGACCAAGGCTGAATTGCCTACTAGCCATTGTAGGTATAGTTGGTGTGATCATGATAGTATCAGTCATAATTACATATAGGATATAACGAGTTCTACTTAGACGTAGTGGTATGGACCGATTATTCTTGGGAAGGACATAAAATAGCTCTGCAACAATATCTAAGCCTTCCAAGCTACAAGGCCATTTCACTTTTGTATAGTTCGGGCCACCCAAATCAGATTAACAGAATCTTTGAAAGACTGGATAGCTGCTCCCTAATCTAGGCTGGTAATAGTGCTCAAGAGTGTCGGTCGGGCTTTAAAGACCACTTACCTAGGGAGGCGCCACAGGCTTGTGAGATTGGGCAGCACACCCCCTGTTGATTTATGATGCTAACCAGCACAAAAATTCTCTGTCCGTGCCCGGTCGTGAAGTTGAGCAGAGTGAAAAAAAGCAATATTAGTTTTGAAGGTATTTAGGCTGTCTGGGTCCTAGTCAAGTTCTGAGATTTTCTGATTAGTTCTATGACGAGGAATCTACATGACTTTACTCTTGAATTTTTCTTGACCATGGTGATTGCAGTAGCCCTACCATAGCTACCAAATCTGACTTATATAGGAACCTTTAACAAGTCCGATCATAGCTAATGAGGGGCTGACCGTACTCGATGGAGTGATTGAAGGGCCGACGACAGTTGAGTATTACTGCAATAAACCCTTCCGATTCCTTATTTTGGATTATCTAACACTTTCTCTCCATCTAGCTACGTATTCCTTCACCGTATAAACGGACATGTAAGACAAACGTGGACCTTCGAGACCTCGAATGACACCGGATTCTTCTGGCCAGCGCAAATTATGGCTGAAATCCCGGGGTGTCGCGTTATGATGTTCGGATACAACGCCGCATTCGAAAGAGCTCTTGTGGAGAATACGACGACCATCAATGCAATCGCGCAAACGTTCATAAATCGGCTGATCGATAAACGGAAGGATGAGAAGGTTTGCGTAGCAGTTACACTTGCAGGATGTGTCGCAAACGGAGGTTAATAACATTTCGCAGATATATCGGCCACTGGTAGTCATCGCACACAGTCTTGGTGACTTAGTGGTAAAACGAGCATGTTTAGTATACCCTCAAGCTGGAATGGACTCCTATCTGACAATTGGCTACCCTTCAGGCAATCTCGAATATCAATTATAATCGGCGAGGCGGATCTCGTCTCTTATTGTTGTACAGTCTTGTATCAGTTCGTTGATTTCGTTCTGGTTGCTATATTGGGATCTGATGCTGTTGCATTCCTGGGCAGTAGTCCCTTCAGGAGGTTAGTAGCATCAGCAGAATTTGACATGGACAGTATAAGAGTAGGAAGACTTACCAGGTGATAGACTCGCAAGCGCAACAGTCACTCGCGTTGGTAAATTCGTGAACAGCTTCATCACTGCAAGAGCTAGGTGTGGATCAAAAGATAAGCCTCAAACATGTGGGACCTCAAGTATCTCAAGAAGCCTTATTTATCACCCCCAACAAGATCCCCGAGCTTCCTGACATAACTTAATTCAAAGGATCATAAGATGCATCGCCTTGAACCTGAACCTGAACCTGGTGAGGCTAAAACCGGGGCAAACTCACATCCTCCAATCAACCCCAAATGGCCCCCAATAGCAGCGCGAAATATAGCCTTTCCAAGCCAATACCCCAGAGTACCTATGATGTATTAGCCCACTCAACTCAAGCCCCGGATTGTCGGTTTCCATGAAGCCACAAGGCGGACTCCGTGGGTGTTTGACGTAGAAATAAGCCCTACCAGCCCACGCAGTATAGTTGAGGTTGTGATAAGATTCAATATAAAGCAAGAAAAAAAAAAACAAAAATCCCCAAACGGCTGCCAATCAGATTCCTATGATCCGTGTGCCTCAACTATTCGCAGGCTGAAATTATAACAGTTTACTGGACTGGCGGGTATATACAATCTAGAACTCAGGCTAAACAGAGCTTCTAACTAAGCAAAACCCTCCTATCCCCCTCCCAATCAAAATCAATCTCCTCCCACAACGCCGCAAAATCCAGTCCCTGCGGATCGTCCAGGGCATGGGCATCGGATTGTGCGGCCATAGATGACGAGCCAGGTAACTGAATGGCAGAGAGCGCATCACTGGCCGTTTCTGGCTGAGTAACGCCATTAGCAGTATTAGGGGGAGGAGAGAGGACAGCATCGAGCACAGAGTGGATAAATTGAAGACCTCTCGTGCGCGTGCGGTAGTCGCCTCCTCGATCTGGAAAGAAAGTTTCGAGATGTGCGGCGAAGATACTGAGGTGTTGGATTACTTCGGAGCGGGGGAAGGAGGGGTTTAGTGGTGGGTTGGTGTGAGAGTGGGATTGGCGGAGGAGTTCTTTTGATAGGACTCCGGCTGCTGGGAGGCCGATGTAGCAGAGCTAGAGAGGGTGTCAATTTTGATTAGAATGGAGGGCTGGGCTTGCATCTGGTTGCAGCCTGCGTACGTACCTCGTTGCAAGTCAGGTAATCAACACGGCCCATCCGGATCTGCTTTGAGAGTATACCCAGTATGTGGCGGATGATCTCGCGGGAGGTATCGACGCATGAGTCGGGGGTTTCCCCCGTTCGTTTTGCGACAGTTTGAGAGAGGAGGAGTTCCTGGTAGAGGAACTCGAGATGCAGGGAAGCTGCTGAGGAGTGCGTATTCCCCGTTTCGGGTGACCACTGAAGGACGGATGGGAGGCCTAGTCGCAGCTCGTTTATTTCATGGCGGATCTTCCTGCGTGTCATCAATAAACAGAGGTTTGGGTAGGGGGACCCTTAACAAAAGTCTAGGGTAGGGCACGTACTTGACCACGTCTTGCAAACCATCGATATTATAGCTAAGCGACACCTCCAGGATCATTTCCCTGAGAGTACTCACAAGGAGGATAACTCTTGGTTTCGAACATTCGGCCCCTGAATGTTCTTGGGTGTCCCAGCCATCCGGACCCAGGCGCCGGAGTGCCGCGTCGCGGACCGGGGCGTCGGCAACCATGTCCTCCCACATAAGATCTAGGGGAGGCTGCAGGTTACAGTAACGCCGGCAGATGTGCGGAGGGCGACCAAGAAACGTTGCTAATTCCTTGTCATTGAAGTATGCGGCCACCATGGTTCTGCTGCGGATTTCGGATAAGAAGAACGGGGCTCGTTCGTCCACTTTGCCTTGGTGGAGGCCAAGAGCGAATATGACGGTTGCTACATCGCCGTCCGATTTGAATGTTCGATAATCTGCAGTCGGCTTAGCAGTTGATTTCTGCTAAAAAGGAACAAATCCTACCTGTAGGTCCATGCATATCAGAGAGAAACGTAGTTAGCTGGATTGTCGCCCAGGCCAACGGGTCGCTGATTATCCCTAGCTTGTGGCTGAATTGCAAACACATATCAAGGACTGCCAGGGTGATCTTTTGAAACCCTTCCTTGTCCTTCCCCGGCATGTCCTCTTGACGGAGCACTGCTTCATTCGTGCTAATTTGATACGTTGCCCTTCCAACAAACCCGAACAGCATTCCGATCATCTCCCATCTCGGTGCAATAATTGCAACGTATTCTTTTAACGTCATCTTGGAATGCGTCTCAATGGTCGTCGCGGTATTCTGAAATATGCTCTTCGACCACTCCACGAGCCGCGCTTGTCTCCCAGCTGCAGTCGAACCTCGAAGACATTCCTGGTATAGCGTCTTCAACCTCGACAGCGTCTCCCAGGCAAGTGGCGGGCCGAAGTACATCCCCTGAAAGAGTTCAAACCGACGATCAAGCAGCTCTTTATAAAACGAGCCATGCTCGAGCAGCGCCAGAATCTGCGCGCCAACCTCCACATCTCGTGGATCAACCGGTGCCGCACTAACATCGCTCAGCGACTGACACCCAAAGTGCTTAAGATGTTCGAAAAAGTCCCTCGAGTGGCTTGTTGGGCCTAAAAAGCCTAACGATGGAAATGATTCATCGCCCTCGTTGGGATTTTGGTTTTGGGCAATGCGAGCGGGGACAGAGGGGGCTTTGCTTGCCCATTCGTAGAGCTTGTCGGAGTCAACGCCAACGGGGGTAGTTAGTTTTTTGGTTCTGAATTGTTCTTTTCTTTGTCGGTTTTCGCGGGGCTTGGTGAGGGGGCAGGGGTGGTAGATGCATTGGTCGGCTTGTTGGCGCGCAATGCACCGCTGACAAACCGGGACGGTATGGTCGCATCGCAGCTTGGAGGTGCGGCATGGCTCGCAGGATGGTTGTTGGCCGTTTTTTCGGAGAGTGCCGGCGGTCGCCATGGATTACATCGATGCTGATGATGCCGATGATGTTGATCTACCCTGTGGGTTGTGTTGTGCGATGAGGAGGATGTGACGGGGTCAAAGGATCGCTCTCAATGTTCACGTGAATTGAGCTCGGACTGTATGAAGACTGCGAAACACCTAGATCACCACCCAATAATTATGTTTTAGAGACGTGAGGGTGCTGTTTGACAGGGGGCTTCTGAATTGCCATGTCAGAGTGTCAGACACGGATGAGCATCACTCCAGATGCCCATGTGCAGCAATCTGAGATTCAACTCTGCATCGCAGAATTCCTGCATAGAATTCCTGGTACGGCTAGAAATTCGGCCATAGCCGTGCGGCAACGCATGTACCTAACTACCAGAGCAAGTCTGTTCGGAAAAAGCGCATGCCTGACGGATCAAGTGCTCGAGCATTTTGGCGAGAATCAATTATGTCTCTAAAGGCTGGATACAGCGTAAACATGGCCATTGAATATAGCTCAGAGAATTAAGTCTTGAGACGAACAATTGTCCACATTGACCGAGGCAGAGGGTGGAGCGCGCCAATCAAGGATGCTAAGGCCACTCGAGGCTTGAGTGACTGACCTTGTGGTACGGCACAGCTTTCTCCAAACCAGTCGCCTCTTTTGAAGATTCGCTGGAAGCAGTCTGCAATGAAGAATCGACAAACGCTTGACAGCAAAGGGTTATTCTGAGCCAGGAGGGAGCTTTCTGATATGCAGGCTGAACTCGGATTAGTAATATTGTAGCTCTCGGAGATGGCGTTCGAAAATAACCTCTTCATTCAACCTGTCCATATTGTAGTCCCACAGTCTTAGCATGTTCGCCACGTAGTTTTCCGGGCTAGAATAAAACCTTTTCGGATTGGGCATGGTTACTCTGCAGGGCCATGGGTGGCCAAGGTCTTTGATCATGCTGTTTGTTGTGTTTGTTACAAGGAGAATATGAGGAGCTGTGAAATCAAGGTCAAGTGTCTCTGTCAACAACCTATCTATCAAAAATTAGGGCTTCGTCGGGGTGCAACAAAAGTGACCCTTGGATCAGACCCAGACTGCAATCTCCGCCATATCCGCTTTCTAATCTGCTGGTTAGACATTCTTTGTATATTCAACTATCGTCAGACGGCCAGTCTTTAACCCATCTTCATCAGCTAACATAAATGGACCCAGGTAGCCAAAATAGACCACTGTTCCGATTAAAATCAGCAGATTCTAGAGTAGCCCAGGGGAGAAAGTCCTTGAGAGAATGTGTGGTTGTGGTGGCCGGATTTAGAACCGCCTCTGTTTGAACCCCATATCTTGTATCAAGACAGTGGCCGACTTCAGGGTCGTAGCGATACAAAAGGATGCAAAACTTTACCCATCTTGCCCGGTTACCGTTAACAGGGCTGCTGGATGATGCCGTCTTGTTAACGGGCACTAGAGAAATAACACTCTAGGTATGATAAGACTGGGTAGTATCACGGATGTTTTGCAAGGCTTCTGCTGGATATCGCAGCCCCTCAGCTGGCTCACTGCGTGAGCGTTTCCCTTCAGTGCCGGGGAGACCGATCGGGGCGCGGTTTCGAAACGACTAGCTATACAGGGTTAGCAGGGACAGTAGAGCCAAAAACTAATGCGCTATCCCGGAGTTTAACGGAGGGATCGGTCGGTGGAAATTACATCTCGGAATTCCTGGGTTGCCGAAGCCCATTGTTCTAGCAGGGAACGGCGTTAGTGCAGTTCATATTCCTTGCTGTTATTGTTGTCGTTGTTGTTGTCGCTGATGGCGGCTCGAGCGTGCGGAACCCAGCTCTCCTGAACGAAGAGAAGCCATCCCTTGGCCTCTTTCTTTAGTCAGTCAAGCGAGAGGTATTGTTCAGGATGTGGGCGGAGGAGGCAGCGTGGGACACCACCGGGCCAGTGCTGCACGAGTCTCGGCATATTGCTAGGGAATGAAATACTCTGGAGTAATGAATGAATCAATGAATGAATAAATGAATCTCTCAGGTTTCAAGGCCAGAGGCAATGAGGGGTCAGTTATATTGGCTCAGTTTATAGCGTGTTGGGCCTGCTGTAACCTGTAACCTGGTAGTGAACTCTTAATAGCGCTTGGCATCATTTCCTTCAATCTGATTGGCTAGACTGAATCTAGCGCTGCACGAGGTAATCTCTGATGAACCATGAACCATGGGCCCGCTCCAAGTTTAACGCTCTCCACTGCGCAGATCAGGAACTTGTCTGAGTCGTCTCTATTCACCCCGCCCCTTTATAAGTTCATCCATACTTGTATATCTATTTTTTAGCCGAGTCCACCCGCAGACGTTCATGCTCCCTTGAGTCCGAAGGAGAACAAGAACAGCAACAATGAAGATTTCAAGTCCAGTTCCCCTCTATAACTATTTATGCTCATCTCAACCCTCTCTTAACTCTCACAAACCCCGTCCTCCTAACCTCCCCCCCACCATCCCCAAAATACCTCTTCGATCGAAAACTACCCCAGCCACACCCATTAGCATCAACCCAACCCAAAAAACCAAAAAAAAAACCCAAAAAAAAAAAAAAAAAAAAAAAAAAAAAAAAAAACCACAAACCTCCACCCTAAATTCGCCCTCACAACCCCCTTAACCCCCTCCACATAACTCATAACCTGCTCATCAACGTCCTCCCCGAAACTCGGTAGATTAGACAGCGCAATGTACCACTCGCGGTATCGCGTGGTTAACATGGAGCTGATCTGGTTGAAGGCTGCTTGTGCTGAGAGACCGCTGTGGCGGGCTATGGAGATTAGGTTGTGCGGGACGGATTCGGTCTGTGTATATCATGCATTGATTAAGTGAGTGAGTGAGTGTTACTTGGGTTATCTTGGGGTGTCTAGTGGGTGAGGGCTGGGTGGTTGGATGCGTACCTCTTCTTTGCAGTAGGAGAGGATGTCGTTTTGGCTGTGATATGATATCAACAGTCAGTACGTGAACATTGAGTAGGTTGATAGAGTAGGCAAGGTAGGGTAAAGGAAAGGAAAGGAAAGGAAAGGAAGAAAACAAACATAAGAACAAAATCAACCCCAATCCGCTGGATCTCCTTAATACTGGTACACTCGAAGACATGCTCTGGGATATTTAGTTTATGCGCGTATCTGCGGCGATCCATATTGGTATCAAGATGTCAGTTTGCATACTACTATAGGAGAAATATGCTTTAGGGTGTGAACGCACTCAACAAGCGCAAACAACGGCGCCACACCGGCGGACTGTCGTCGCAGGTCTAGCATCCCGTCTATGGAGGGGTGCGTGTTTGATGAGGCATTGCGGACTTGTTCTATGCTTCCTAGGCAGTAGTCATGCATGGCGGTTGCGAAGCGGTGTTGGGTGCCTTGACTCGTTGCTCGGGTTAGGGTTGGATAGTAGGTAAGGGTGGGGGTGTGGAGGTACTGGAACGGAACGGACCTGGGGATGTTGTCTGGGGGGGTCTTGATTAGTATGGCGCGGCTTGTAGATGTGATGTGGATATGAAGGTGTAGGCACACCTGGACAATTCTTCGCCATACAGAGTTATGTACTTCAATAAGCGGGTCATCCGCTCGCTTTGAACTGCCGATGCTGGACTCTATACCAATCCCAATACCCATTCCCGCTAACAAATTATCCACGACCTCTTGAGCCCGCGTGGGATCATCCCTAAGCTTGCCGTTATCGAACACTGGTCATGTATAAGCAGACAGAACGAGGGAGTAGTCTACTCAGAGTGAAGCATACTATCATCAAATGGAAAGACCTGGATATACGTTACGTTAGCAAATAGGATACCCTATTTTGGAAACAAGTTATACAACATACCCAATTTCCCCAATCACAGACGGTCCGCAACTCCTCCCTGCCAGCCTTCGGCACAGATACAGAACAGAAGTAGGAGAAGTCGGTCGTTGCTAGTCTTTTCGTTGCCTGTTCGTCGAAGTGGCATTTTCTATCGTAGTTAGCCATGGCAATCATACACAGAGTAACCGGATAGGAAGGTTTGGATGGGGCTGGATTTCAATTACGTAGCTAACCACCGCTCTGACTCGGGTTTTATTTCATCGTAGTAAGGGTTGACGTCTGGGGTTCCGGAGAGGAAGAGGATGAAGAGCTCGGGGAGGCGGACGGAGATGTATGCTTCTGTTTCTTCCTCTTTTTGCTCTTCTGACGATGGAAGTGGTCGTGGGGATGCGGGTGCAGCCGGGGGAGTCTCATCGGTTATGCTAGAGGGGTGAAAGATGTGCTGGACCTGGACGAGGGCCATGTCGATGAGTTTGAAGTACATTGCTAGAACAGAATACGGAAAAGGAGCGGCCATCCAAGTACCCTCTGCTGCTCTGCGCGAAGCACCGGTATTATCTGTTATTTGGGCAGATCGTCATTGGCAAGCACATCTCTAACTTATTGGACAGCGCACTCTCTTGTCCCGTCGCTGTGTTCTTGGCTGTTGTGGAAATCTGGTTTGTAGTCCGTGTTCGGTTAATAGCGCTGGAATAGTACGATCTGAGCGCGGCATGTTACCTTGATTGGTTAGGTCAGAGTCAGATGGGATGGAGATTCCACCTGTGATCAAGGTCCAGAATGGATCGGTTGCAGATCTTGAGTTGGACGGACGCGGAATTCGTTAGGGGGCGGAATTCCAAATATATCTCTGAGATCGATACCGGGTTGTCTGTTCGTTTGACGGAGGGTGATGATAGTGATACTCTACATAACCGATCGTATCCTTGATCAAGACAAATCACCCTCAGCGAACAACACATCCCAGGTTGAATCATGCCTCAACCCCAGATAGGCGACAGGATCACCATCTGCAACTACACCTTCACCTGGACAAAAGCCCATCTTTCCAAAGACGAACTAGAACCCTTTCGCCAGAAGTACGACCAACTGGGCGCCGCTGCCTTAGAAAGAATCCAAACCATCCGACAAGAAACCAACACAAAGTCAACAGACCTCTACGAGATCCTCTACGACAACCACGCAAACGACCCCATCCTCTCCCAGTTCTGGGCCGAAGTCCACTCCGTCCCAAGCTGGGTAAACTGGGCCCAGATCGCACGCGGACAGCAGTTCTTCTACCGCTATGCCCTCGCCAACATCGTCGGGTTCGCGCTGCAGGGGTTCATGGCTGAGAATTCAGTACCTATCCCTGCCCAGTATTATTGATTTCAATTTGGGAAGCTAATACTTAGGTCAGGCTGCCCCCGGCGTCGTCGAAGTCCTCGTCCGCACAGGCGGCTTCTCAACACGCATGCTCCTTGGCCGTCTGCTTGAGACATTCCAGTGGCTGATACAAGTAACACATTGCATTAAAGCAATTCAACCAGGTGGACAGGGACACACCGCTACAGTCCGTGTCCGGCTTTTGCATGCGTCTGTCAGGAATAGACTCCTGCAACTCTGCCAGCGACGTCCGGAGTACTTCGATACAGAGACGTACGGAATCCCAGTGAACACGCTCGACAGCATCCACTCGATCAGTACATTCTGCTGTAACCCGATGTGGCTCCAGCTACCCAAGTTCGGATCGATCCCGGTTACGCCGGGCGAGGTAGATGATTACATCGCTGTCTTTCGATACCTGGCGTTCGTGTTAGGAACACCGACGAGCTACTTCGAGACAAGCGAGAAGGCGAAGTGCGTTATGGAGAGTATGCTCGTGCATGAAGTGCGGACGACGGAGACGTCGCGCGTGGTCGCGTATAACTTCGTCGAGTGTGTGACGAATCTGCCTGGGGTGTTTCGCGTGTCGAGTGGGTTTGTGGCCGCGGGGAGTCGTTGGATTAATGGAGATGGGCTCTGTGATGAGCTGCGGCTGGAGAGGCCCGGGTTGGTTTATTATCTTGCTTTTCGGGGTTTCTGTGTGCTTGTTACTTGTCTCGCGCGGGTGCAGAGGGTTATTCCTGCGTTTGATGCCGTTGTGGTTGATGTATGTTGTCCCTGTCTTTTCTCTTATTCTACCGGCTTCGGAGGAGAGTTGGCGATACTAACAACTATCAGCTCTTCCGCACGCAATTATATAACGGAATCGTCCAGCGCAAGTCCCGCACGAAGTTCGATTTCAAGTATGTCCCGAAAATTGGAAGCAAGACGGGAAAAGAAGCATACGGTACAAGCAGCACGGCTGGTGTAAGTGGTTTGGTGGGCATGGGCCTTGCTGAAATGGTGTTTATTGGAGTCCTCGCTGGGGGAGGATTGATGGTGGTGGGTGTTTTGGCTGTGATATGGGCGTACGTGCCTTTAGGTTGCGTGAGGCAATATAAGGGTGTATATAGCTTCTAATATACAGAGACACTGGATGTTACTACTACTGTTATCCCCGGAAGTGTTGCAGTTAGTCTTTCAGCACGTATGAAACTTTTCCAATTGGGTGGAAGCCTGACACAGGACCGGCAACTACCAGAAGAGAGTAAAGGAGAGGGGGAAGGTATAAGTTATAAGCTGTAATCAGCCTTAGAGCCTGTTAGGATTTGGAGTATCGGTAACTTTCTTTACTTGGATATGAGAGTTGGAATAGCAGATACTAGAAGACTATCTAGAAAAGCGAGCCCTTCAAGTGAACCTGTTTTAGTGTGGGCTGGAGAAACAGAGAAGATGAATAAATCCATTGGACAATAGAGCAGATGTCAGGGGGAGCAGGTAGAGAAGAAAAGCCAGCTTAACTACTGGTCAAGGCGGATGGGGGAAAGAAACTGGAAATAGACGTGACAAGAAAAGAGTACAGCAGCAATTTCCGATAAAAAGACGAAGTTAGGAGGGAAGAGAGTCAGAGCAGCAAGCATAACTTAGTTATTAGATACGTGGAGGTGCTGGCAGGCAGTGATAACAATACAGTGTATCATGAAGCTATCCCTGAAACAGCAAAACTAACTGGATCTCAATAACAATAACAATAATAGCAACAACAAAGCTAAAAGGAATGTAAATGCAGCCACTGCGCTCTACCCATGCATTGATCCAGTGTCCCTCTCCCTCTGCTCCTCCAAGTAATCCCTACCAGCCAGGTAGGTAGGTAGGTAGGTAGGTAGATAGGTAGATAGGAACCCTAGTTCCTAGGCTCCAATCCACAGCTCTCCCTAGAAACCTGCGTCCAGGTAACATCCACCCTGCCCAACTCCTCAGCCCGTCCCCCAGTGAGCAGATTCATAGCCTCCACAGCAACATTAAATCCCCCAGGAGCCGAATCCACCGCCGTAAGAAAGATAGAGGTTGGGGACCCCGTGGCAGGCGCGTACTGGATCTGGTAGCAGGTTCCGCAGTTCTCGCTGCCCCAGCCGGCAATTGTTGGTGCGCCGCCGATGCGCGCGAAAGAGGGGAGAGAGGAGAAGGTTGTGAAGCCTTCGGTGAGTAGACCGTAGTCGCCGTCGGAGCAGGCGACTGTGCCTAGGGAGGTTGTGCCGACATCGTATTTGGGGTCGTAGGAGAGGGTTGAGGAGCCGGAGGATTGGCGGGCGGAGAGTTTGGAGGGGGCCGCGAGGGTGAGGGGGAGGAGGGCGAGGATGGCGGAGAGCTTCATTTTGATTGATGGTTTTTGGGTTGGTTTGGATTGGGTTGGTTTGGTGGTTTGTGTGGTTGTGGTTGTCTTGTAGAGAAACTGTGATTGTGATGATGAGGAGAATTGAGATGGACCAAGGAGGGTATTTATATTCTTCTCTCCAGCCTCTCCAGTAGAGATCTCATCCAAGATACTACGAGATACTACCTCTGTCCACCGCCTCCGGTAGATACTACATGCAAACGAGAAGACCGCAACAGACCGGCAGCCTAACCGTACGACCTGAGCTCGCAAACCATTCAGAGAAACTTCAAGTGAGACATGAATCTAGATGGATATAGGATCTACACGTTGGCTGACCGGGTTAGACTCAATCGGGAATCGAGTTCGGATGTCGGATGAGACGTACTTATTTTAGATGAAATAGCGTCGTGATCGGCATCTTCAGGCGTCCTGGGCTGTGCACTGACTATGCAGCTAAAGTGAGACAGTCTCAACTACGTCGATGTTGTCCGGAGGTAGTATCTTGGAGTTACTTTACCTTACAAGAGATCTGTTACCTAAAATTATTCTTGTACACACACACACATGGACTTATGCTAGAGCGGGCGTAGAGTCCACTTGATTGACCGTAAGTATAGAGAGGTAGGGCACAGCCTCAGCCCTATAAACAGAACCATCAAGTTGACTCCATACTACGTAGTACACAATACTGGTAGACCGTGGGCGAGAAAATAAACTCCAAAAAAAAAGGTTCGGCTCCAGTATTTCTGAGCCCGTGCTCAGACAGCGAGGTACAAATCCTCTCAACAGAATTATAACAAGAATCACTGCATAAGAATCTCCCTTTAGGCTGTCTAAGATATTATCTTACTAAACTGACTCTCAAAGTACTTGTGCTAGGTCTTGCGTAAGAAGAAATAATTCTTCCCAATCAGTGATCAAGATCTCACGTCTGGTACTACGAGTTGTCATGCTCTCTTGCTGTGGCATTAGCCAGATTAACAGACTACTCCGAGTAATGACTCGAGGTGTAATCTGTCTGTCAGACGGTGCTCAGGACGCTGTCGTACATGTGCCTGTCTTTGCTGATTGGCTGTCCGTACGACAAATGCTTCTCGTCAATATTTAGCCATAAAGAAGAATGTGGAACAGTAGCCTAGGTGATTATCACTCACTTAGTTTAATATTTCTCACATATTCAACACCGGCTATTAATAGCTAAGCTACAATTATCTGATACCTGAATCTCAAGTAAGGACTAACTAATTATAAGTCTCGGACTCGATGTGGATGTTGAATGAAGCTATACAGGGAGGTAACCCAAATCGAAGAGCTCAAGGATGATGACACTATACAGGGACTTGGTATCTCCAAACTGATAGCTACAGAAGCACTCGGAGCTGTTTGGTCCACGGTCTGAACGACGTCACCCTAAGGCAATACAACATGTCAATTGATCATCTACAGATGCACCCCATCAGTCGACTACATCTCGACCATCTCGACCATCTCAGAGATGTTTCGCCCTCGTTCCAGAACTTACAATCGCGTGCTAAGAAATTCTCCCTATCCATCCCCATACAAACCCCAGCTCATCACCCAACAACGCCCATTCGCATCACAGTCCAAAATGGAAGCTAAAAGCAGCAACGAGCACTTCAGGCTCGAGAACCTGTTGAAGAAGTATGAGGGAAAGGTTCCTGCTAGGAGGCCTGGGAAGGATCAGGATATTGTTGTTGATGGGGGGTATGTTTTGGCGGTTTGATTTGGTTTAACTAGTAGCCCTAAGTTCTAATCCAGCTATGTATGTTTTATGTACTCCGTAATAAATTATGACAATCCTTCAAGGTTTAATCTCTACTAGTAGTAGAGGATAGGGTTGCTTTGCAGAGGAAGATCGATGTTGTGTGTTTATATATTAGCTCTATCTATACTTATTCAAAGTAGTGCTTTAGACCATGTACAGAATCGACACCCGGAGCACAAGTGAGGGTCACCCACTCGTAGAATAGATACGAGGCTCACCAAGGCCAGAATCGACAGGAAATAACCAAGACTTGACTCGTGCCATAATGAAATTTCGTAAAGTATGTGACCGGTAATCCATGTAGAGCTTCAGACAGAACAGGTATCACTGAGAATCACTTTGAAGGCTGTTCGTTGCTCTCCGTGGACCTGCCTGGAACAGGGCGACGTGGTATGCGATGCCGATTCTGTCTCTGTATGTCTAGCTCCTCGTGCTCAGCGATCTCGCCGCTTTCCAGCTTCCGTCGCGCTGCTTCGCTGTCCCCTTCAATTCCGGCTCGACGCTCATTTTCCATCCGTTGCTGTTCCTGTCGTTTGTCCTTAACGGATAATGCTGCCTCCTCTCGCGCGACCTCTCGGGCATTGATACACTCCAACCCCACCGTTCGTAGGATTCGCCCGACCAGGAACTGGTAGCGGAGATGGCCACTGATGATCTCGCTCACGTCGAGATTCTCCACGCCCGGAACGTTCTCGATAGGCTGTAGCCCGGCAACACCTAGTTGAAGGCTGCTGGTCCGATATAGGAAAGCAAGAACAGAGTCGTTTTCTGAGTATACGTTCACTAGCCGTCCACTCACCACGCGGCGTAGGCGGCGCCAATCCGCAGTGTCGGATGGTGTCGGCGCTCCCATTAGGATTGCTGTTTCTACCAGTCCATACGCGTGCCGTTTTGCCAGGCTCCGGAGGCATGAGAAGATGACTCGGGACCCCAAGGAGTAGCCAATAAGTGTGACAGGTCGTTCGCCTTGTACCTTGCTGATAAGCGCGTCGGCGAGGACTTCGCCTACTTTGTCTGCTCGAGCCTTGGCGACACTGAAAGGATTGTCGGCCACACCGGCGACCTTGAGAAGACCGAGAGGCAAGATCAGCGCGTTCAAAAGACCTGCAAAAATCGTCTTGGTTAGGACTTCGCGACCTGCCGTCCAGGCAGCGGTAGTGACCAAATAATCCATCGCGTTGCCGAGGTCCATAAGGGGTTTTGTTTCCCAGCGAAGGCCAAACACTTCCGAATCCTTGCCAATGACACGCCACGGGACGACAAAATTGTCTTCTTCCGTCAACCACCCTGTAATACCAATGGTGACCCGGAGACGATGGTCCTCCCGAGCGGCTTCCTCCTCGTCTTTGGATCTCTGTCGGGAGCCATGGATAGGCAAGAAGGCGAAATCATCCACTTCGCGGGCATATTTATCCACCATACGCCCGGTCATCCGTCCTCCGTACGCGCCAAAGAGGCCGCCAACGATAACCCCGCTGCCCGCAAGAGCCCCGAGATACCCTGCAGCCGCCGTGGCTCCCAAGCCAAGGCCTCCCATGACCGTTCCAAGGCCCGCTGCAATGAAAGGCGCCGCTAGACCACCGGTAACGCCAATCAAGACAGCGCCAGCCACGGATGCGATACCAACTTTCCATTTTCTCGAGGGGTCGCTTTCTCTTTGGCTTTGACCGTCAGAGTTCGCGTTGAGTTGAAGGGCGGCATCCAGTAATCCTCGCGCGACCTTGACCTCGTCCTGGTTCAATGTCTTGATTCCCACACCTAAGCTAGACGAGGCGTACAACATCAGGACCCGTGAGTTGGCATTGTAATGTTCCAAACTAAGCATCAAAAGTAGTAGCGAGTGCAGAATCAACAGTCTTTTCGCTTTGGGAAGACGGATTAAAGGCGTCTCCACCGGAGCATATACTTCAGACAGCCGATCCCAGGTGCCGTCATTATCATCCTCATGCGAACTCTGACCTTGGACATCTTGCGCTTCGGAACTTTCTTCATTCTCATCCTCGGCTTCTCGATTGACAACCTCGCCGACTCGAAGAAGAACAGAGTCCCTCCAATCGTCGAACTGCGTCAGGATATTGGCCTCGGCTTTTGCGTCTTCAGCGGTGGGTTCATATGTCGTGCGCGCCTGTTTATCCTCTGATTTTTCGCGCTTCGTGTCTGGATGCGAAACGCTATCCTCATCGTCGAAATCAATAAGCTGCTTTGATGCGGAGGATTCCAGATTCTGTACAGCTGGGGCTTTGAAAGTCTCCTCAGCTGAATCTCTCATGCGCTGGGTAATTTGAGCGATGAGGATCGTAAGATCTGCCCGCTGCGACCGATTAAGAATGGTTGTCAGGCCTTGGTCGTCTTTCGACTCCGCTTTGGGCGCCGAGCCAAAGGTGCTGTCCTTGAAATTCTTCCACATCGAGCATAGAAATGATATCAAATGTTTATTGATAAACAATGGTGACCATGGACTGAAGGAGGAAGAAGCAACTTGTCGACTTCATGCGGTGCATGTGAAGGTGAGATGACTCAGCAGCCAAGGGTGACGTCGATACCTAGTTAGGTAGAGGCAGGCAGCAGTGTTGGTGAGAGCTACGAATTTGCCGTGTCAACAACAAAAAACTTCCCTTTCGTCCGAGAGGCATGACCAAGCGCGTTTCCATCCCATGCATCCCCATTAGGATGATCGTTTGTCTCCGACTCGACGCGTTGGATCTTCTTATTCCGGCCGACCACTCGTTCCTTTGACATGGCCTCCTTGAGGTGCTCCAATCCAATCGTGTTCTCCTTCACTGCCTCTAGGCTCTCATCACGGATACTCTGCAAAGGCTCAACCCCTGTAGTGTCTACTTGTTGAATCTCTCTTACGAAATGGATTTGGGATTCGAGTGTCTCGAGCATTTGCTGTTCCTCCTCCTGGCTAGACGGCTGCGGTAGAGCGGATAGGCGAAGGAGGTGTCGAAGCTGAGCTGGGGTGACTGACGGGGAGGGCTTTGTAGCTTGATCGGGGAGCAAGGATCGGACAGACCAGGTTGGCTTTGCGAGCATTGACTCGATATCAATGTCACCTGGATTCGAGGAGTAGTATCGAGGCCTGAAGCCGTTGACTCGTAGGCTTAAACATGGTGCGCAAGGCAGACGAGTGGCGTGTCGGAGCATTCTCACAGTGAACGAGACGTGAGAAACCGAACTCAGTAAATACCCCTTTATAGGAATAAATTCTAGGATTGTAGGATAAATAATGAGAATGTAGAGTCAAGCCGTGAAGGTAGATACTGAAAGCTGGAAGATTTTCCAGTCGCAGAAGACAGACCGCCCTGAAGAAAGCGGCGGAATCGATTCTTGGCAGTGACGACGATGGAAGCTTTCCCACTATACGGAGTACCTTCAAAGCTTCCTCCCTCAACTTGTCTCTACCGGAATATAATATTGTGTCCTTATCTTGGGCCTTTCTCACTACTATTCTCGAGGCAGACAACATCAACTCACCATGACCGCAGACCCCCGTGTTTTACTCCAAAAAGTACGTTGTTCATACATGTGCACCCCGCTTCATCAACACCATCGTTAACATCGCATCGCTGTAGGCCGATAAGGCGCTCCAGGGCGCCTCCGGTGGCTTTAGCTTCTTCAGCGGTCGCACGGAGAAATATGAAAACGCAGCAGATCTATACACACAAGCTGCGAATGCGTTCCGAATTCAGAAGCAGAGTAGGCTCCCCACCACAACCCGTCTCTCCGCGCGGTAAACCAGTCCCAAGCAGTTGCAGCGTTGCTAACCCCATGTTTTTGGGTCGATTCAGACAAGGAAGCCGGTCAAGCATTCGAAAAAGCCGCCTCTATTCAGACCGAGAACCTCAACGAACCTGATGATGCCGCCAACACCTTCAACGAGGCCTTCAAGGTCTACCGCAAGTCAGACCCTGAGGATGCCGTCCGCGTGCTCGCTTATGCCATCCAGCACTACGTATTAAAGGGAAATCTTCGCCGAGCGGCCACGCAGCAGCAGTACCTAGCGGAAGTCTACGAGGTGGAACTAGGAGATACAAAGAAGGCGCTTGAAGCCTACGAGAAGACAGCGGAGTGGTTCGATGCCGATAATGCTGAGGCGTAAGCTCTCTCTCTCACCATGATGATACCCCTCAGAAATGCTGATGTATTCATATGCAGTCTCGCGAACAAGCATTACCTCAAAGCAGCTGATCTAGCCGCTCTAGAACACGACTATTACAAGTCAATCGAACACTACGAACGGATCGCTCGCTCAGCGATCAACAACAATCTGATGAAATGGTCTGTCAAAGACTATCTCCTGAAAGCCGGACTCTGCCACCTAGCTACCCAGGTCAGTACCCCACACATAAATTTACCGATTATTCCGCATACTAATCTGCGAACAGGACATGGTTACTGCCAATCGTGCGCTAGAAAACTATCGTGAGATCGACAACACATTCGCTTCGACAAGAGAGCACCAGTTACTCGTAGATCTAATCCAAACCGTCGAAAACCATGACCAGGAGGCATTCGCCGATAAACTCTTCCAGTACGACCAGCTCAGCAAGCTAGACAAGTGGAAGACAACGATTCTCTTGCGAGTCAAGAACGGGATCGAGGGACCGGAGGAAGACGATTTCGCATAGTCACGTTATTCACCAGGAACTCTTTCTTCTCTCATCCTATACAAGATTTATTTTCTAAACGCCGTCATGATAGTTTCTGTTTCCCGTTAGTTGGACTGGTCTATATTTCCTCTATTTTCCCACTCCCTCTCCCTCTTGGAATTTGATGGATGATGCTTCAATGCTTAGGTAGGATCGCTATGAATATGGAATCAATTCATAATTCATTAACAGTTTGCTTTGCTTTGCTTTGCTTTGCACTGTTCACAGCATATATATACCTCGAAAGACTTTTAGAAAAACTCTCTATGAAATCAAAACATAGCTCATCTCATCAAATCATGCAGTGCAGTGCAATTTTATGGTATCACATCATCTTCTGACCTCTTACCCAATACCACAATCCACAGAAATCCCGACCATCAAACACACCCCCCCCCCCCCCTTCAAAAAACTAATTGCCCAACCCCTCCAACGCACGAGCCTTCTTCGGAAACACCCGCTTGTACAAACTAATCCCCACCGAATCCTGCGGGTTAAGTTTGGCGTCAAAGGTCGCCTTAAAGTATCCGTGCGTACCAAGAGATTCTTTGATATACCCGCTGCGTCCTCGCCTTGTCCACAGCTGCAGGGCCTTGAACCAGGCGATGTCCTCGGCGTTGAAGAACATGTATCGAATGGTGACGACGCGTTTGTGGATCTTGTATGGGTGGCCTGTGACGATGGCACGTTTGGCGATGACGCGGGATGGGTCAGGGGCTACGATTGTGCCTGTTCCGATGAGGTCGAAGTTGTTGATGGTGAAGTCTGCAGTGGGGGTAGGTGCGTCTGCGGAGTCGAGGACTTCCGGGTCCGCGGCGGGTTTCTTTGCTTTGAAGACGAGGACGGGGACGGAGCCCCATGTTAGGGGACCGATCCATGTGGCCATTGCGCTGCGGCCTGGGTGGAGGAAACGGTCGTATTTGTGGACGTTGTTTGGGGTGTTGTCTGCGGAGGAGAAGACGGGGTTGACGATTAGGCGGCGCGGGCCGTATTGGACGATTATCTCTTCTTTGGCCTTGAGGGGTTCCTCGAGGGTGGCGTTGAGGTGCATGTTGACGTTGACGACGGTGTGCTTGTGTTCGTGGCGGAGGAGGGAGAAGATGGAGAGGGGTTGGGGTCGGTTGCGAAGTGAGGTTGGGACTGCGTGGAGATGGACGTCGACTCGCGCGCCCGGGTTGACGCCGCCGATGAGGGCCTCTCTGAGGATCCTATTCTTGGATCCCTTGTAGTCGCCGAATTGGAGGAGTCGACGCCAGTCTTCGGGTTCGTGGGGCCGGTCCTCGGATGTGTTCCAAGGGCTGGTCTTGAGGCTCTTCATTCCTCTGTATCTGGCCAATCGCTCTCGGGCGAGGACATTAGGGTGAAGCTCGATCTCGTCGGGGAACTCGAGATCTTCCTTGGCCTCATTCCTGCGGCTGGCTCTGTACTCTTCTAATTGCTGCGCCTCGTCCTCTGGGGACGGATCAAGGAACATTTCTGACTGGGGGTACTCGGAAGGTCCGCCTTCTGTCATGGCATCGCGGTTGTCTAAAAATACGCCATCTTCAGGGGCACCCGACAGGTCCATATCCATGTCTTCATCCTCTTCCTCGTCTGCAATGTCAGAACCAGAGTCTGATACATCATCCAGGAACCAATGGGATTGGTATTCGGAGGTGCCTTTTGGTAATTTCTTCGGTTTTGAGGGGATATGATCATTATCGTCGGAAAAGTAGTGGTGGTCGTCGAGTAAGACACCTTTCTTCTCCGTCTCCGCAATAGACTCCATATCATCCTCCATTTCAATTTCCTCCGGCGCGATGGCAGCCAAGTCATCTTGATCGGCGGACGGACCGTCCAGAATTTGAGATGATTCGCTATCATCCACATTCATCGCATCATCCCGCTTGGCTCGTGCAGTGGGTAGCGGAGCAGCCGTGATAGAGCCGATCTGGAAATCGCCCCATCCAGGGACATGCACCAAGCGGTCCGCTTTCAAGCCTTTTCCGCGTACCACACCGGTCAACACAACATCATCAACCTCATTAGCAGAACTTTCAGGCCATGCGACATTTTCAATAAGCATCCAACTCCGGTCATCGCGCCAGCGGATTCCTTTCGGTATTGCAGTGCAGAGAGATCGAATCGCATTTGAGCACTCCTGTCGAGAGTCGACGGAAAGCACTTTGTCAACGGCGGGGAAGAAATGGTTTAGGAAGGACTTCAGTGAGCCGGCCACTTGTGGGCGTTTCTTGGGAGGGTTGACCTGATCAAGGCCCTAGACGAAGACGGGTCAGCAAGAAGTTTCATGACCTGAAACCAAGCCTAGTCAAACATACCTGAACTACGGCAACAACATTGGAAATACCCTGACCCTCTATAGCCCTCAGCAACAACTCCCCTTGTTCCTCCACCTCAACCTGAGCAGAAACCGCTAGCACCACGAAATCCGCCATCCGGCAAGCATCCAAAGCGCTCATCAAGTCGTATTTGGCCGGAACATATTGTAAGTTCTGCCGGAATCGCTCAACACGCACGCGAGAAGCAGTATCCGGAGAGACATCGCTAGAAACATCGACACTTTCGTTCAGCGCCCGAATTATCGCCGCGTTATCGATATCGATGGAGAGCGGGACGATGGCAACATGGCGGGGCGCTCCATTTTGACCGGTGAAAATACTAGTGACCTGAGCCCTCTCCTGTTGCTTCACTTGCTGTCTCTGGCGAGCTTGATTCCTCCGATCGAGTTTCGACATGAGTTGCTGATGAGGGGTCTTGCGAGTACCCCGCTCTCCATTTTCAACCTTGCCTGAGATAATCTGTCAGTCACATGATCGTATCCTGAACCTATTGGGTGTTTATCTTCTTACCTTTAGACAGGTCCTTCAAAGCGCGCTTGGACGCATGGCCGGTCTTGTAAGGCTTGTGGGAAGTCTTGGTGGTGGAACGGTGGTGATGCTGCACCGTCGAAGTGGGCGCCATGTTGGCACCGCCGGAGCCCTTGAAACGGAATGGAAGAGATGCCAGGATGTCTAATTGATAACGAATGTATGGATGGCAAGGGACAAGCAAAATCAGCGAATTCTCACAAGGTTCTCAGCGAGAGGGTGAATATAGATCGTTGTCTGTTGAAAAAATTAGGCGGTGGAGGAAAAAAACAAGCGAGCGTCCAAAAAGGCGGTCTTGGCGCTTTTTTTCCTGCAGAATAAAAATCAAATTTCTCATCAACTCCGAAGCTTCAATTCATATCGATACAGTCTGATTCTTTCCTTTCGACTTTCGACTCGTACGGTCTGACGAACTCGTATCTAGCTGAGTGAACGCCATGGCGGAATCTGCGCCGACAAAGGCCGTTGCGCCGACCAAACAGCGCGCAGACAACAAACAATTGATCGAAGCACAGAAGAAATACGGCCGCGGCAAGGCTGTTAATACCCACAGCGTGCGAGACAAGAAACTACGCAGTAACCTCCAAGCCGTCGAAGAAAAGTACAAAGCCGCCGCAGTCCGCGCCAAAGATGCGGAGATCCTGCTCGAGCATGAAGCCGGCTTCATCGAGCCCGAGGGGGAGATGGAAAGGACGTACCGGGTGCGACAGGACGATATCACAGCAAATGTCGGTATTGAGACTGCGAAGAAGAAGTTCGAATTGAAGCTGGATGATTTCGGGCCCTATCGAATGGACTACACACGGAATGGTCGCGAGCTGCTGTTAGCGGGACGGAAAGGGCATGTTGCGACGATGGACTGGCGGAATGGCAAATTGGGCTGTGAGTTGCATTTGAGGGAGACTGTGCGGGATGCGCGGTGGCTGCACAATAATCAGTACTTTGCTGTGGCTCAGAAGAAGGCGGTTTATATCTACGATAGCAAGGGTGTGGAACTACACTGTCTAGACAGGATAGTCGAGCCCAGCTTTCTTGAATTCCTTCCATACCACTTCCTCCTCGCTTCAGCTGTGAGTACATCATCCAAGTTATCCGCAGACAGTCCTCTAACAGATCGAGTAGCAAATGAGCGGCCACCTCAAATACACCGACACATCAACTGGCCAACTCGTCGCCGAAATCCCCACAAAAACTGGAGCCCCGACAGCCCTCTGCCAGAACCCCTGGAACGCCATCATGCACGTCGGCCACCAAAACGGCACCGTCACGCTCTGGTCCCCCAACACCGAAGCCCCCCTCGTCAAAGCCCTCGTCCACCGCGGCCCCGTCCGCTCCATGGCCATCGAAAGACAAGGCCGCTACATGGTCTCAACAGGCCAGGACCAAAAAATGCAAGTCTGGGACATCCGCATGTACCGCGAAGTCCACTCCTACTCCTGCCACCAACCAGGCGCCTCCGTCTCTATCAGCGACCGCGGCCTCACAGCCGTCGGCTGGGGCACCCAAGTCAGCGTCTGGCGCGGCCTCTTCGACGCCGCCTCAACCGACACGGGGAAAGTAAAATCCCCCTACATGGCCTGGGGCGGCGACGGCCAACGCATCGAAAACCTCCGCTGGTGCCCCTTCGAGGATATCCTCGGCGTCGCACACGACAAGGGCTTCGCAAGCATCATCGTTCCCGGCGCCGGCGAACCCAACTTCGACGCCCTCGAAGTAAACCCCTACGAGAACCCCAAGCAGCGCCAGGAAGCCGAAGTCCGCGGCCTCATGCACAAGCTGCAACCAGGCATGATCTCGCTCGACCCCAACTTCGTCGGCAAAGTCAACACAATCTCGGACAAGAAGATGCGCGAGGAGAAGGACCTCGACCGCAAGCCCGAGGATATGATCGAGAAACTCAAGAATCGCGGCCGTGGCCGGAACAGCGCGCTGCGGAAATACCTCCGGAAGAAGGGGCGACGGAATGTCATCGACGAGAAGCTTCTCAAGGCGCAGACGCTGCACAAGGAGCGTACGGCGCGGGCGAAGGAGAGGCTTCAGACCGAGCGGGAAGATCTGGGGCCGGCGTTGGCGAGGTTTGCGAAGAAGGATCTGTAGTGTCCTTGTCGGTTCTGTTTTTCTTTTCTCTCATTTGTTTCACTCTTTTGTCGTCGTCGTTGGATGACAAATGGAGTCAACTCAGATACCCTGGTTTGCGGAGCGAGAGTTCCTCTGTCAATCTGTCATGATCATGCATTTGAGGGCGTTCGGTTTGGTAGTAGAAAAGTGATAGCCTACTCAGATATGTAATCATCATTGTACATCATCATCTATTCATCGTGACACTGTTTTTGGTCTCTGATTTCAGCTCCAGCATTGTGTGAACAGACTACGTACTCCCTAAAATCAGAAGAACAGAAAGAGAAGAGCGAAATCTTGAGATAATTCTTAACATGGCATGAGAAGTAATTCCAGCATAAGCAAATCCCAGCGCCAAAACACAGCAAATCGCCAATGACGAAAAATCATGGATATCAAGAAATTCGAGAGGAGCAGACGAACATCAACTAACATTAAACACAGAACTCTGCAACGCTTATCGGGAATCAGGCTCAACGACAAGGTATCAACCTCCATAAGACGGAGGGAAAGGTCACAGGATGTCGACTCCAAAGAAAACGGACGAACTAAACGAAGCCAGATGCAAGAACGATCAAGGCGATAGAGTACATAAGGCTGAGGCGGCCTTGACCTTAACGCAAGGCTTTGCATTGTAGAACGGGGGTAAACCTCACGTTCAGGAATCAAAAGGTTCCATAAACATAACCCGGTGAATGTCGTGTGAGGGGCGATATGATGAACAGCCGGTATCGACCATATCTCTCATCTGTAAAACAAAAAAAAAAAAAAACACTCCCATCCAATGTGTTCGATGAACAAAAGCAATAATAGACTCCCCATAAAAAAAGAAGTAATAATAGACAATATACCCAAACTTACGCCATTTCCCAGCCTCTTTAAACAGATTTAGAAATCAAAAATAATTAGGTCTCTTCATATCAAGCGGCAGTTCCTTTTTGCCTCTTTCCCCCTACCCGGGGACTAGCCTTGACTTTAGCAGGCCCTGGAGCGATAGTGCCATTGACTTCTGCACCACCGTCCTCACCCTCCATCTTGACCGTACTAGCCCGTCGTCGTTTGTTGCTCACACTGGGACTTGCACTGGCGCTAGCAATTTGCTGCGGCATTTGGCCCTGAGGAACCATACCCGGGGGTCCAGCAAGATTGCTCTGAGCGGGGCTTGGGTGAGCTGACCCTGTGAGATGAGGCGAGCCTTGAACCCCACCCGGAAGAGAAAGATGAGCCATCGCAGGGGACGCGAATTGATTGGGTACGCCGATACTAGGTGCTCGTCCGTTAGGGCCCTGCTGGAGCGCGGGATTCATAGGGCCTTGCATGAAGACCTGGTTGGGGCCCTGGTTCTGAATATTGCCAACAAGACTCCGTAGCGATTCTGATGGTGTTAAGGTAGGATGCTGATGTGAATATTGGAACAGCAGCTGCATTTGCGAAATCGTTTCCGCCACCTGTATCGCCATCAGTCAGAAACCCCGTGTTATTTAACTGTATAGCGTCGCAACATACCTCTAGGAAACTCATCACTGGAGTTGGAACACCGTTAGAGGTCACCATAGACTCGGGCAAAGTGAATGCGGGCTGCTGGGCTTGTTTCTGGGCTCGTTTGCCCATGTTCTTGGTGACTTTAGGGCTTTGCTTCTGATCAGGAGTCTCCAGTGCGTGTAATTGACTCCGAGGAAGGTACTCTGTGTGATTCATGACAACGATGTCGAGCATCTCGATTTTGTTCTGAAAATCAAAGTGTGCCCTCAATGTGCCGGTAGCGAAAAGCTGCAGGAGAAAACGTCAGAAACAATCAATCTTAGGCTTCAGACGACTCACTTGAGCGTCATTCGTAAACCAATAGATGAACGAAGCCCTAGCACATTCGACAACATGACCTCCATTTGGGGAGTCTTTTTCTCGAGGCCCCTCAATGAGCATTTGAATTTGGCGGATACCGCTGGTGAACTGTGTCAAATAATATCGCGCAAGTGCGGGGGTAGCAATCTCGAACTGCTTGGAGCCAGCCTGGGGGTTATATACACCCTGTCGGAGAACTCCTGAAGGTGAGTAGAATTTGTCCACGAAAGTCTGCCAGTATAATAGATCATTTGCCTCGCCACGGCTCTGCCCAAAATGTTAGCACAACTTCGAATAACGAAAGTAAAATGGCGAACGTAACGTACCGAGAAGTTGCTCAACTGTTCAGCGAAGTTACCTAGGCATAGAATCGATTGCCCTCTGATGGCCATTCGCTGCTGCTGCTGCATCATTAAAGCAGCATTCTGTTGCTGTTGCTGTTGAGCCTTCATCTGAGCTTCTTGCGCGGTCATTGGATGCGGTTGTTGGCCTTGTTGCTGACCGGGGTGGCCCTGTTGACCCGGTTGAGGTTGCGGTTGTTGCTGAGGTTGCGATTGCGGCTGCTGTGTTTGAGGTTGCTGCTGTTGCTGCGGCTGTTGACCGGGTTGTTGGGCCTGAGGAAGTTGCTGTGGGGCGAGGTTCGGTGTCTGTTGCGGTTGGGTAACAACAGGATGTTGCTGAGGCGGCTGAGATGATGGCGCTTGAGGGTTTGGTTGCGGAGTTGCGCTACCCTGGTGCGGTGGCGGCCCTGGTTGAGGTTGGGGGGTGACGCTCTGGGCTTCATGCATATTCTGAGGATGCGGTGCTGGACGTTGCTGTGGGGTGTGTTGACCAGGTTGGCTAGTGGCATTTTGTTGCTGCGCTTGCTGCGCTTGTTGGGCCTGCTGGGCCTGCTGGGCCTGCTGTGCTTGGGCTTGGGCTTGGGCCTGCTGGGCCTGGGCCTGAGCGGCCTGCTGCATTGCGAGGAAATGCTGTTGCTGTTGAATATTCTGAGGCTGTCCATGCGACATCTGCTGGAGTTGCTGCATTTGTTGCATTTGCATATTTGCTGGTCGCATCGCCGGATTTTGCATGGCAACCATGTGCGCTGTGTTTAATGCTTGCGTCCCATTCGCTAAAGACACCGGAAGACCTCCATGTTGTTGCGGCTGGGGTTGGGGCTGGGGCTGCTGTTGTTGCTGCTGTGGTTGGGGTTGGCCTTGTTGTGCTTGCTGTGCCTGTTGTTGCTGAAACATACGCTGTCGGAGCATAACTTGATGGTGTTGCTGCATAAGCTGGTGAGGGTTCCCGGCGACTATTTGAAAAGACATGTTAGCTCATAACCAGAAAGCAACACATGGGAGGTCCGCCGTCTGGGGGGGGAAATTTCGACGCCAACAAGAAGGTTTAGAGAACGTACAATTTTGCGCATAGGGTGGTTGTTGGAACATATGCGCCTGCGGACCGAGGTGAGAGAGAGCATGAGCCTGTACAGGCCCGGGGCCAGTTGTTCCCGCGCCAGGAGGCATTGCCCCCATCATCTGTCCACCTTGGGTAACCTGCGGACCAGGTGCAGACACTCCAGGGTGGACTTGCTGCACCATAGCTGCACCTGGATGAGCATTTGGGTGTTGGCCAGGAGCCAATGCGTGGCCCGGAGGCAGGCCAGGATGTTGGGGGATGCCTTGATGGGCAGCGAACTGCTGCGCCATCATCATCTCTGGGCTACGAAGTCACCGATAACGGGACTCCTCGGCCGTAGAACAGAAAGAGGATGACGAGAATTAGAGGGCGAAAGTGAAGAAGAGAGAGAGGAAAGAGAGAGAGAGAGAGAGAAAATAAGGTGTCGACAATAGTAACTGAGCTTTGGGCGGACGTGGGACTCGACAGGCGCGCTTGACGTGGAGACACAACAGGGCCGCTTTTAGTGTGTCGGGGCGGAGGCTAAGACGCAGCTGACGGAACGATATTGCCTGCGTCGGTATCGTCTACTCCGTAGAAATACACCAAATAATTCGGGGCATGGGTTGAGAGTGACAGATATCACCGGTACCGGCCAAATTAGTGGTCTCCTGGAATAATCAATGTTAGAGGAGACGCGATGGAGAGAAACAGCGGGTGGAAGAATTGGGAGATCGAGTGGAGGATGGACGACGGGGTGGAGGGGCTTTAGGGACCAAAGAAAAGCGAGACGGCACCTGTCGCGATCGCCGGTTCAATGAGGCTTGATAATGAACGGAATGGGCTTCAAGACCGACGAGGACACAAAAAGCGCCACATACAGACACGACAGATCCCGAGATAGCGATCAAGAGGCGGTGGAGGGTAGAGGAGGAGGGGAAAAGAGAAAGGATGGGAATGTGGTGGCTTTCCAAAGGGGGAGTGAAGAGGAGAGGAAAATTGATGAGGTTTGGAGGTCACCGTTGAGATTTCCCTCTTTTCTGCGCCCACGATTCGCCCACAACTCGCTGCACTCACCCTGCAAACAACTTATTACTGTTCTGAAGCAGCGTCTATTTCACTGCAATCCAGCAATTTCGCTCCTCTTGACTGTTATCTGCCTCCTCCTCCTGGTTTGGTCCTTTGATTTCTTCCTCTGATGGCGCTTCGTTGGCCGGAAAATCCGATGGCCGGAGGGCACTATTCCCGATTTGGTGTAGATCGCGCTTCGACGGAAAAACACTTCCACCGGCGGTCAGAATAATTTCCTTATTTTCTTCACACAAGAATTCCTCTTCTTCAACTTTCCTTCCTGTCAAGACTTCGTCCCTTTGAATTGGATTTGCTTTGATTCTTTCGCAGAAGCGTTGTTGATCTGATGACCTATTCAAAGACTGTCAGACCATTTTCTAGCTACCGTTCGTTCTAACAGACAGTCAATAATGATGCATGGTGATCATGCCATTGCAACTCAGATCTAATCAGGTCACCCCCAGCTATCCCGTAAGGTGAGACACTACTGAAAACCCTTTTCCCTTCCATGTTCCAATCTCTCGAGGATGACAAACTTTTTCCTTCTTCTTTCTTTACCCAAATCGACCATGACGAGATAATTCGGGCCTTCCTTTTCCCGGTTGGTCTGCTACTTGCCAGTATACTGTGTCTGAGAGATACTTTGCCTTCAGCATATTCATTCGTCATACATGTCTTTGTGCACATCGCTGATATCTTCAAAGACAGGAACAGGAAACCGATTCCTTCGAATAGCACTCAGCAGACTACACCTTGATCATGGACTTTTCTCAGATGTTGCTGCCAGTCTCATTAGGCTTTACAACCAAATCCAATTATTCAGAGCCAGTTTTCTCCGTGATCCATTGTTGTCTTCTGCATGTAGGAATTGCTCAGATCTTTATGACTTCTAGCAACAATAGCACAAGCGTATACTATCCTAGGTATTGTTGAGCAATGTACTCTGTAGTCGCCTAAGATATGTGACATAATTAGGTATTGCCAGAGCGCTAGCATTGATCTAACAAGTGTTGAGTAAGGTTCATAACTTCATAGTGGTCTAGAGTACGTATCTATACTGATGGCATGCCAGACCATGCTATTTTAGGCACTCATGGGAAGATCGCCAGCAAACAGTCCATGCCTTGTTCTACCAGTAGGCAGTAAAAACCTCAAGGCCTGTTGTAGAGAGCATCTTTGTATAAGGCAGATCACGTGATCTGGATGCTGGCTGACAAAGAGGAAAGTTTAGATCGGATTGACATCAAAAAAGTTCCATCGCCTAAACCACTTGAAAGTTACAACTACTGATGCGGACGCCTGTTCCCTGCAGCATCAGCAGTCGTATTACTCCTTGATTCCGGTGGCGTTGTTTGCCACGGATGTACTCGTCAATGCAGCAGGGCAGGCTTCTCTGGTCTCTGGCACGACCCTGTCGTTTTGTCGCGCGCCGCCGATATCCCGCAGTCGTTCCGTTTCGTCCTTTCCACCTCTCGCAGACATGGCAATCGTCAACACCGTCCGACCCTAACGAATCTGGGACTTCAGCTTCCGAGCATGTGAACAGCGGAATCTCAACTCTCAATGGCGAACACAACCTGTCGGGACCTAATGCCTCCTCCGTCCAGACCCCGGTAGACCGATCAGACAAAAAGGAGTCAGGACCCTACGGATCCGCGCTTCGGAGAGCGCTTAGGAATAAGAAGCGGTCTAAGGACTTGCTCTCGCCAACGGTCACAATTCCCGACTGGTTTCGCGAGCGGAATACAGTGCTCATTGAGAGCGGGAATTCGGCTGCAAGGGAGGCGCAACAGCTAGTGAACATCCGCGCGGTTGTACAAGTGACAGACCAACCAGCCACTGATAAGCTGGCATCCGGTGGCGATGGAGAGGGACCGCCTTCTTCGGATGAACAACCCAATACCCAGAATCGCTATGCTTTGACCGACGCGTTATGGGAGGAGTTGTGCGCCTCTGCAAGGGCCGGTCTACGACTACCCCCCATAAAGTATGCCGCCGAACCCTCCGCACGCAAGTCGCACCTTGTTCTCCACTACCCGGGTCCCGATGGCATCTCATTTTTGGACGCAGTAACAAAGAGGCTCGCTCAAGAGCTCGGTACTGATTTGGTAACGCTCAACGCGCAGGATATCGCCCAACTCTGCGTTGAGCAGGACTTGGCAGATACAGGTAAAACCTCCGCTATCCGCCTCCTCGGTTACGAGGTATATCGACCATCTATATCGGAATCGTGGCAGGAGTCTAGCGACGGGTTGAATGAGGAAGACGAAGCTGATACAGATGTGGTTATGCCACGAAACCTTGGTCCCGGTGGCGTGAGAAGCCCGAAATTTATAACGATTGAAAGTTCTCGCGATTCTGGGGATATTCCCCTTCCTAATCTATTTGGTCTCAAATCATTAGTCGCGGCAATCGGCGGCCCGTCAGACAATTCTATTGGAACCGCCACTTCGCAGCCACTTGATCGAGCAGAGGAGCGGCGGCTTCAGCTTGTCCATAAACTTATCTCATCTCCTGGCCACCTCACACAGCAGCCGGCAGTTCCACTTACGGCCGACAAAGAATCCCCCAACGACTCGGACGATGTCCAACCAGAGAAGTCGCGGGATATCATCGTCCAGGTTCAAGATTACGGCGATATACAGAATACGCGTGAAGGTTCCAAATTCTTAAATCTGCTACAAAAAGCGATCCAGGATCAGCGAAAGGATGGGCACCGGGTCTTGTTCATTGGGACCGCAGCTCAAGATATTCCTCAGCATTCGGATTCTTCAAGGTTATTACAGAATGCATTCGATGATCAATTTTCTCAAATGGTTGTTGTCACCCCCGTTTCGAGAACGGAGGTCATGGAAAAGACCTTCTGGGAAGATCGGGGGAAGCGGACGCTCGATATCAACATTCGGCACCTCCAAAGCATGCTTCGGACACGGCTCGAGGAGAATCCCTCGGCAGTGAAGGATGAGGTTTTGCAGAATCTAGCTTGGCCCCTCGAGCCATCTCTATTGAAAGAGTCGGGGCTCAATGAGCGGTATTGGTCGTATAACCAGGTCCATTGGGCAGCGACACTTGCTCTCGGGAGCCTTCGCGCAGATGAAGTTTTTGGCTTCGAGCACATTCGGCGCGGGATTGAGATGATACAAAAAACGGACCATGTCAGGAAAGAGTGGTTGCAAGAACGGACTCCCAATGTGAATCCCACCGAGACCGAGAATAATTCCCGGGAGCGATCACTCGCTGCTCTCCGCAAGACCTGCAATACGCACGAGAAGAAGTTGTTGAATGGTGTTGTTGACGCCAAAAGCATCCGCACTACCTTCTCGGATGTGCACGTCCCACCCGAAACAATCGACGCACTAAAGACACTCACTACGCTCTCCCTCATTCGCCCCGAAGCGTTTACCTACGGTGTACTGTCTACGGACAAGATCCCTGGCTTGCTCCTTTACGGTCCTCCGGGTACTGGCAAGACGATGCTAGCCAAGGCAGTGGCTCGCGAAAGTGGCGCCACGGTGCTTGAAGTCAGCGGATCCGAAGTCTATGATATGTATGTCGGTGAAGGAGAGAAAAACGTCAAGGCCATTTTCACGCTAGCCAAGAAACTCAATCCTTGCGTCGTCTTTATAGACGAAGCGGACGCTATCTTTTGCTCCCGTACCGGGGCCAGCAGTCGTACGTCGCATCGAGAGCTCATCAACCAGTTCCTCAAGGAGTGGGATGGTATGAATGATCTCTCGACCTTTATCATGGTCGCCACAAACCGACCGTTCGACCTAGATGACGCGGTGCTCCGTCGTCTCCCTAGGAGGTTACTTGTGGACCTTCCCACCGAGAAAGACCGTCTGGCCATCCTAAAAATTCACTTGAAAGAGGAATCCTTAGACAGTACAGTTGATTTCGCACAACTCGCGCACCGCACTCCGCTGTACTCCGGTTCTGATCTGAAGAATCTCTGCGTCGCAGCCGCTTTGGCCTGTGTACGGGAAGAAAATGCGCTAGCACAGCAGCATACAGGCGATGATGCATATCAATATCCCGCCAGGCGCACCCTAACATGGACACACTTCGAGCGTGGAATGGAGGAGATCAGCGCGTCCATCAACGAAGATATGTCGTCCCTTACGGCGATCCGTAAGTTCGACGAGCAATACGGAGACCGCAAGGGTCGGCGTAAGAAGAGTCCCGGGTGGGGATTCACGACCCATGTCGGTGATGAAGATGGAACAGACGCCGCGCGGGTGCGAACGTGAACTCGACTACTTGATACCCTAGGGAATGAGACTTGGAACCGGTGTTTTTTTCCCTCTACATAGAGTGTGTTTGATAGGGCTACGGCAGGGATTGGTTTTGAGCATGCGATGACATGTACCACCACCACTTATTTCTTCCTATACTTGTTAGTGATGTACCAACAGTTAGACTAAACCGAGTATATAACATTCTGATTGAATGGTTTCCTCTGTAGTAGTAGCAGGCTACTTCGTCCGCGGTCTAAAGCTCTACTTCTAATGAGTATAGATAGCTACAGGCCATAAATGAATAGCCATGGACTATATTACATTAGCTACAGATATAGTTTTAGCTACTATATACCGCAAGGGCCTTCTGTTATATAGAAGTAGATCTTTTAAGTTATAGAAGCTGTCCTTCAGACACATCCATGTGTATTGGCCCCACCCTTATTTTCCATATAGAATAGAGAGATAGAGAGATCGTGAAAGACAGAAATCTCAAATAATATATTATATGGACACAATCTAGTATGGGAATCAGCAATTGAAAATCTAGCTCAGAAGTGATCAACTTCACTGTTGCCCTTTCCGCCGCCTTTCTTCTCCTCACGCGATCAACCCCTCACATTCATTCACTTTCTCTTCCTCTCGCCCATTCCCTCTCTTCTGGCCTCCTCCCCCTACCCTTCGCTCTCAACTCAATCCAGAGCTCTCTCATCATGTCGTCCGACTCTCGGGATGACGCCATCCGCGATGCGAAACGATACGTCCGCGACGTCGTCCGCAACGACTGGTCCTTTGAATTTTCAGCGAAACCCGGTGCCCCTCCTCCAACTTACCCTGCGAACCCAGACCCCACAGAAGTACGGGAATGGCGCCTTCGCGAATTCGACAGCTCCGGCTCGGAGCTTGAACCTCAGTTTTCACCTATCATGAGCCCCAGTCCTCACGATGGGGGCGATGTTTCATGCTCTTCTGGTGCCCTCATATCGGTGTCTTCAGCGGCGGGGACTCGGCGCACTGAACGGCGGCGCAAACGGCACAGCCAGATGGAGGAGGAAATGAGCTGGAATGAAGGTCTGCGTACCTGGGCGGAGAGACGAGATGCGTGGTCCGGTGCTCGGTCTAGCGCACAGGTCCGGACGTGGGAGCAGAGTCTACAGCCACTTTCGACGGGTGACGGCGAGCTCCAGGGTAATACCGCCGCCCTGAATACAGACGCAGAAAGTATCCCGGCGTCTGCTACGTCTCGTCCGATTGCCGTCCCTGCTACGGGGGAATCATCAAATTTGGCGTCTAGGACAGAGGTTGCTTTGCATCTCGACAAGGAAGATGGTGAACAACCGCACCATGATCATGATAATGAGCCAGCCGACCATCTTTCCCCCGACGAGAACCCCCAAGTATCAATTGAACCAACAGATGCACCACCTCTCTCAGCCGACATCCCACCTACAAGCCCCTCCGCCGCAACAACCACAACATCTATAAATTCAACAGACCCCTTCCACGACCCCCTCATCCCCGTCGTCCCCTCTCTCATCTCAACCTCAAACTCCATCCGCGCCTCCATAACCCCCGCAATGTACCCCTCCATCTACTCCAAAGTCGTCATCCAAGGCCTCACCCCCACAGTCCCCATAAACCTCGCCGATATGACAAAGGCCATGGTCCAAGGCTGGAAAGCAGACGGACAGTGGCCGCCCAAGCCTCAAAATCTCGTTCTCCAGGATGACGCCACCGTCCGGCCGAGTTATACCTCGGCCACAAAACACCCCGACACACCCGCTATCCCTCCGACAGCGGATAAGGACCCGAATCCGAATCCGCCGAGCTCGCCGGAGTCGAAGCGGAGATCGGGAATTGCGAGTACGGTGCGCAAGGTCTTGCATTTTGGGTTTCATCCGCATCTTCATAGGCGCGGGTCGTCTAGTCAGCAGAATTCGCATCCAGAGGATCTTGTTGGGGCTGGAGGGGATGCGAGTATCAATACGGAGCAGGCGGATAAATAATCATCATCCTCTCTTCCCTTTTCCCTCTCTCTATCACTTTATCTCTTCTTCTCATCTCATTCCACATGGATCCAACGCATAAAAGGCCTTCCTTTCTCCCTCCCTCTCTCTCCATTATTCCTTTTTCTTGACGAGCTTGTTTTATATCATATCCCTCAAAGTTACAGTTGGTACATGCAAAAGGAACAATTGATCACACATCTACACATAAGACCACATGTTATGCTCTTCGATCCTATTGTGTTTTGTCTCGTCTCATCTCATTATGCAAAAAAAAAAAAAAATTTGGCCCAGCGCAAAGAAAGAAAGAAAACTCTGCTGAATTCACTCTACACAATGTCTAGTACTATATATTTTTTTTGATTGGCGAATAGGACAGCATAGGCTACTAGGATAGTAGGATCGGAGAGGTGTATAAGGTTCCAATATTGTTATTTCTAATCTGTTCTCGTCTAATCTTTTATTGAGTTATATTCGATTCGATTGAATTGCTTCAGTTGAGCTGGCTTTGAATAATTGAATATCTATATTTCTTCCTGATATCTTAATTAATAGTGAACATTGAAGATTTGCTGTCTTTTTTAGGTATCTACTAGGTACCTATAATATATCACATCATATCACATCACATCACATCACAATATATTATTATATTATACAGTACAGCTAAGCTATACAAGCAGGTGACCCCGGACCGACCCTCGTGTGTGCTCCGAGGGGGAACCATTCTGTACTTATTCTAAAGAATCCATTCCAATTTACTTTCAATACCTCCAGGCTAAGTGTAGATCCTATCAGGTAGAAGAAGGCAGGGGTAGTACTCCATAGCCTCCTGATATGCTATAACAGGGCGTATTTTCGTGACATTTGACTCACCCTTTCTTTTCATATAACTATAATAGAGAGATAATAGAGGGATTATCCAACAGAAGATACCATCAAATCAGTTAATGTTAATGTCAATGTCATACATTTCTCATCTCATCCAGAGTACTAGTGCGTCGTCACTAGTACCGGGGTTCCATCATCATTATATACTTAAATAGTAAGAGAAAGTAGTAAACTTCCCTCTTTTAAAAGACAAAAAAGTCCTCATTCAACCAATCCTCCCCCGTCGAACCAGATCCAACGCCTATTTCCTCTCCCCACATAAGATCAGACATGTTCTCGCAACCCAATCCCTCTTCAGCCTCGCCGAACAGATCTAGATAATCTATCGCCTCCAAGAACCTCTCAGCGGCATGGTAAAACCCCCGTTCGGGGAAGTGGTCTAGTTTCGCCGCGGTGGACACTTCGATCTCGACCTCTTGGCGCTGGTGGCCGCCTCCGCGTTTGGTGAAGTAGTATTTACCCTGGTGGCGGGACCAGTTTTCGTTGATGTAGGATTGGAGGTCCCGGGTTGCGGAGAGGGTTATTTCGTTGGGAGGAGATGGGCTTGTTATTTGGGCTGGTGGTGGTGGTGATTGTTGAGGTTGGAGTTGGAGATGGGAGAGGGCAACGAGGGTGAATTGTTGGAATGCGCGGAGCTGCGATATCAGGTTTGTTGCATTTGTATCGAGGTCTATGTTGAGTCGGTCTATGTAATCGACAATTGGGAGTGCGGATGTTATCATTTCGAGGAAGGTTGTGGCGGTTATGAGCACAGTGGGTTCTTTCAGCATGCTGGTGTTGCTTATTATGGAATGCAGGGCTTTGTGTGAAGGCTCGAAGATCGCACTGAAGCATCTCAGGACGGAATTGACGCAGTCTGAGTCTGTTGTATCCATGTTGAAGAGCAGAACTTGGAATACTTGAGTGATAGTCTCTATTATCGGCCGGCTAAGGACCCATGCGGCCGGTTTAGTGAAGGCCGTCGCGAGGTATGCAGGGAAGACACATTGCAAAAGCGTTGCTCGTAGAGTCGGCTGCTCTGGGTTTCCATCTTCGTAGCTCCCTGCCATGGAGTCATATAGCTGGTCGACGAGGTATTTCTGCTGGCCGTCAAGAGCTGCTCGTTCAGAGACACCTTGAACGAAGGTGGTGAGCGTTCTCGCTCCATTCGTGGACGAGAGCTTCGGTTCGTAGCTCTTCAGCCGGGCAACGATGTAGGTTGGGTCATTGGACGGCAGAGGAAACGCAGCCGTGTCCGTGAAGAAGGGCTCAATAGGGCAGATATCCCTTGTATGCTGCTGCAGGAATCCAACTATTCGCTGGACGAAGTCGACATAGGCACCTTGCACGTTTTCATCACCGCCCAGCTCTTGGTAGTTTGACCTCATGGACGACATCATTTTCTGTAGAATCTCCCTATACTCCTGCTGGGTGGTCGAGAGCTCTCGACTCTCCGCATCGTCCAAGTCTTGGATGTGCACACGCATGTTAGACAAAAGAGACGATATAAGGGACAATCGACGCTGTATAAAGTCTATAAAGGATATCGAGAATCTTCCTTCTTTCAGATCTCGGGAAAATGGGAGATTTTTCAGCACAGGGTCTGTTGCATCCTGATTCAAGAGCGCTTCAGTCAAGCGGTGTTGAAATTTGACCATAGAAACTCGTTCAACCAAGCTCGACAGCCACATTCCAAAGACTTGCACTTTACAATCCGACAAGAACTGACTGTCCTTCTCAATGCACCTCGCCAAAAACTGAGGCGTGAACTTCCGGGTCTGTGTTGTACTTCGAAGTGCTACCCAGGAGTCACCTTCATAGGGACTTATATAGCTATCCCAGCGTCGCAAGCCGTGCCTTACAAGGGTGTGTGCGACAGACGTCCAACAATCAACAACGCTCAAGAGAATAGCATCATTAGGGCAGCGATCTTCGCCGAAACAATTGGAAACAAGTCGTGATACTGCAGGGTGGAACGCCTTTTCCACATGTTCAACTCCCGGGGTTACTGGAACGCAGTTATACCCGTACACAGCCTCGATATCAGTCCAATCTCCATAATCTTGACTATCTTCATCCGTTACAATTAGAACATTCTCTGTCCTCGTTGACGACCCTGTACCAGTCGAGTTGCACTTCTTAACGTACAGCAAGATCACTTCAAGCGCCTCTGATACAGTAGAGTTCAGACGATAGACATCAGTGTTGAAAAGGCCCAGTATCGAGTTGAGAGGTGTCTCGGACACGATTTTCTGAGCATGCTCTACTGTGGGAGCAGACTTAACCGCGCTCTGTAATCCCTGAAGCGCCGTTTTCAATAGTGATTCAATCTGCCGTTGATTCTGAGCAATTGTTCTGTCAATCAGTTGCTGCGAGAACTGCTTGTCCCCGTTAGTTTGCGCTTCAACCTCCCTTCGAGCGAGGCTATGTTGCTTCAAGAACTCCGTGACAAAGTAGCCATGCCATTCAGCAAATAGTACTAGCCCAGAGACATCTTCGTTAGTCGACAACTTGAAACGGGCGAGCCTTGCCCAAGAGCCTAGGCTGATATTGCAGGTTTCACGGTGGGAGCTAGCAGGGTGGACTAGATTCTTGATCGTCTCTAGCCGAGGTCGACATCCATCAGGAACCGATGAGTACAGAGTACAGAGGAGGTCATGGTGGTTTCTCAATGCGTTCAAGTCTGCTTCGTGAATAGACTGCTCTTTCGGATAAACCCGGCCGTGGTTTGGTAATAGACGCCATGCATAGTTTCGGATCTTCTTCTTGTCGTAAACCTTGGTTAGGAATCGCAACCCACTCGCAATTATCTTTAGCAAGATATGGAAGCACGAGTCTCCTGGAAGTACCTCAAGGGAAGGATTGCCATCCAGATCGTCGAGGAAGGAAGGCGATCTGTAACTCTCTTCTAGTTTCAGATTGTACAAAGTCCGCTTTGCGAAGAAGTCATAGAGTGTGTCGAGGATTGGTTTACAATCGCGCCAACCCCAGCCATTGATCAGAATAAAACACCTCTGGAACACAACTCGGCAGTAGCTGTAGTATGAAATAGGCTGGGACTCTGAATCCACCCCTTCACTGTCTAAGGCAGGACGGAGTAAACGCTTGACAACTGTCCAGTTGTCATTGCCTCCTTTGAAGCGGGAGCCAACGTGAGCAACCCCGAGGGCATCAATCTCATGCAGGGGTAGAGTTGTAAAGACCCGTTGCCATCCATTTTCAAGGCCGCCAATATCTTTCTCTAGGCTCTCAGCGACCATCGAATAAACTTCTACCAAGAGGTCTTCCAGGCATCCTTTAGGTCTGTCGGTGCTCCGCAACACGTGCTGAACAATGACATATGCCTCAACGGTGGGGTGATCATGTTTAATTCCCGCCTCACGCCAATCGCGCAACTTGCTTGCGGCGAGAAGTTTTCGGATCTCTGCTTGTCCTGCCGGGTTCGAGACAAAGGCAATGACTTGCCTGGAAGCCGATTTTGCTAGATTGAATGCCTCATCGCGTATTGATTGACTGACGAGACTATGGCTGACAATCTGGCAGATTTGGTTCGCAAAAACGACATTGAGCGAAGCAATCCTGATTACCTGGTCCGTGCCATGTGCAGTTGCTGAACGCATGTTTGACAGATCCTCCGTGAGATTCGATACAAGGCCATTGGCTCTTGTTGCAAACCCCACTCTATCAATCGGGTCGATGAAAGTCAACGCTTCTGTAACGTACTTGATCACGGATCTGTAAATAGCGCATCCATGATCGGTGATGTCTTGGATGTTTCCTTCCAAATCCCCATCAGTCTGACCAGTTTCTGCAGTTCCAAGGATGCCATCAAAAGCCACCCCTAGTTGAGAAGACACGTTGTCGTCCCAGGGGCCCCAGCGCAAGCTTTGATCACCAAGATTGATATTAAGGGTGCCGGTGTTTTTGTCAAGATCCCGTTTTGAGATATCGAGGGAGCGAGAGAAATCTCCGCTCCCAATGAATGTGGACTCATGGAAAAATACCCCGGGGTGTAGAGGACTGATATCGAAGTCTAAGGAATACGTCGTTTTGAAATGGTTCAACCCTCCAGCAGCCCGGTCGTGAGGTACTTGTTCTCGACTTGGAGGCTTCACGGTCTCCACTTCCGGGGAGGAAAACACGGGGAATGCATGCTCTTCAAGGTCGGTAACATCCAGCCTTCTCGGCGGTCGTTTCTTCAGCTGACGACGCCGTGAATCAGCGGCCGGCTTCGGAGGACCATGCTTCGACTTGTCCAGCTCAATGGGTATTTGTGGGGAGTTCTGGGGAGCAGTATCTCCAGAGAGAAAGCGGTTCAGAAGCAACTTGCGATCACGGTCCAAGAGTGCAAGTGACCCCTGCAAAGAAGATGTCCTTGTCATGCCCTCACGGTTCTCGATTTCCGGCACTACAGGTCGTGGATTGTTTCTGCTCAAGGATGTGATTGCTAAATTCCGTTGAACAACCCATGCATTACCTCGTAATTGCTGTGATTGCCGTACAGGCTTCGCTGGTGCATTTTTATGAGTTTCCGGTGTCGTGTTAGGATTGCTCGGAGCCGGGGCATTCTCTCCCATGGCGCGATTGTTTCTTGTTGAAGTTGCGTGCTGGGCATCGTTTCTCCTGTTTTCCCCTGACCTTTTCGCAGCCAGACCATGAGAAACGTCTCGTGCGTTTGTAGACAGATCCATCAAAGGCCGTCTTCGGGGTTTCTGGCTCGATGGCCTAGGCAAAGTGGTCTGTCGCATTCGTCCCGCACGCCAATCGCGCAACGAAGCGTTGGCATCTTCCGTGTCCAATCTAGAGCTCAGCCTAATGACCTTGTGCGACGGGCTTTGTCTCCCTCTATCCTGACGGGAGCGTGCCTTTCTTGCTGCAACCCTCAAGAATTGAGGTTGAGCATCTCTAGGTTTTGACGTGACGTCCGGAGTATCCAAAATGCCCAACTTAGGGTGTCTTTGAGAAGGCCGTTTCGTCCTTCGACTTCCATATACAGGGTCCGTAAGCCTCGCCTGCCGTTTCAAACGTGGTTTCTTTGATTGGCCACCATGGCGAGTCTCGTCTGTATCTAGTCTCCTTCGTTTTTTGACAGGTTTTCGGCCGTGAGAAGGTGCATGGTTACGGGATGCCGGAGTAAACATGTAGTCGATTCGATTATCCTCCATAATATCACCGCCGGGATCTTGGTCTAGAAACGAATCTTCAAGCCCAAACATGTTTGCTAGGCGCTGCCGTGCCTCGACATCGTCAGCTTCGTCGTCATCTCTTTCACTTTCTTGGTCACTCCCCTCTGCAAGCTGTCTTAGAGACGACAGCTGATCCCTCGCCCTGGACGGCACCGAGGGGTCAGCTCTTTTCGTTATTTTCCTCGCAACACCTTTGGCAGCTTCTGTTTCCAGCCTTGATATTCTATCTCGGTTCTGCTGTGCGGCACTCTGGAGGCCTTGCTGCTTCTGCTGGTCCAATCGCAACCATGAAGCCGGAAGAACACCTTTGATCTTTTTCTGGAGTCTTCTAACAGCCGCTTCCTCCACATTTGCATTATTTCCTTCATTTGCACTGTTTTTGTCCTCTGAATCGGAAGTTACGGGGCTATGGGGAGATGTTGACCGGGCGGACCGAGCGTCATCTGAGTCTTGATCAAGACCGCCACCACCGAGTTCGACCATAACAGTACTTGTATCATTGACATCCTTGGTTCTCTTTCTTGTGTCTGTCTTGGGCGTAATGATAGGCGGCGAAAATCCACGTGGGAAACGAAACCCGATGTTATTTTGCGTGGGCGGGGAGGAAACACTGCCTGAGCGTGGCGGGCTAGGGATGTCAAAGATAGAAGTAGCTTCGGGTGGTATATATAATGGCACATTATTGATCACAACCTGCGGACGAACTGGACGAAGATTCTGGTGCTGCCGGTGATCCCCGGGCCCTGCCACTCTACGTCTCTTTGGCGAGCGTGGTCCAGAACCATTCGTGGAGGGTTTGGGGTGCGGAGGATTTTTTCTGCCACCGTTCTCAGCTGAGCTTTCTGAAGGCGTGATCCCAAGCAATTGCCGCGGTTCCGCAGGGGAAGACGGAGGGAAGTGAAAGTCCGTCTGCTGGGTTTCTGAAGTCGAGCCTGCGTCCTCACCAAAGTCTTGGCCTTGGCTTTCAGCAGCTGCAGGGCCAGCTTGTTGTTCGTTCTGGACACGCACAGGTCTGATACCCCTGGCTTTCATGAGACGTTGGTATTTTGCATCTTCGAGAAGGTACGGGTGGAGCTGAATAGGATTGCGTTGTCGCAGCGACCTTCGCGCAGGCTGGTCCAGTTCTTCCAACGCCTGCAGGATATCCTCAGGTATGTCAAGAGGTGGTAACAGGTCTTCCAAAACCTGATTCCGTGGCTCCTCGGCCTCCTGCTGGGTATCCTCGTATAGGGCTAAGGAGTTGAGGGACGACAACGGGGAGGAAAGAGGCGAGCTCTCCACATGCTCAACTGGCGGACACAGTTGGCTAGCAGCTTTAGCCTTGGGCGTGGGCGTAAATATGGGCGAGGCTTCTTTGCGCCAAGGGTGATGGTCAAGTTGCAACAGATCTGGAGAAGAGCTCGGGACATCCCAGAAATCACGCTGCTGCTTTGGTTGAGGTGTCAAGGTCTGGCTGGCCCCACCAACCGCAGATGATTTTGCGGGCGACTCGTTCTCCAAATCTGATTCATCCTCTGGCGTTTGCGGTCGTCCCTCGGGCAAAGGTAGGTCGTCATCATCAAGAGCACCAACAACATAATGGGTTTCCCCAACAAGTTCAAGACTATCATGTCGCGCATTCTCCCTTCTCTTTGAGTTTGACCCGTCTATCTCACTCCCAGCTCGCTCCACCTCCTCCTCTTCCCCAGAGCTCGCAACGGTACTACCCGCCTCGTGATGCGTTTCCTGATCCTGATCCTGATTCACCTTCTTCCTATCCTGGCTATCAAATCCATCCTCATCATCAGAGTCCGGCACAAAACCTCGTTCCCGCCATGATTCCATTTGCATTCAGCCACGATGGCCCATTTCCTTAGATAGTCATCCCTCGGGGATCCGATCCGTCAATGTACCTAGACAGTCAGCTAGGGCAGGTAGAAATCGTAGGAAGGGAATAAATGGCAGTTCGTCGTTCGTGAATCGTTATTCGAAAAATTGTATGACGAAAGTGTTCTAATCGCGATGGGTTGTTCTTGTCTTTCTTTGTACTCGACGCGTCGAAAAATGATGTGGGGAGACGCGACGGGACGACCTGCAATTAAAAATGGCGCCGATTTGGCGATGAATCCTTAGAGGCTGCGGCAGCCAAGTCCAACCTCTACTCCGCAGTCGTCCGTACAAATCCAATCGACAACAGCAGTCGTTGCTCCTCGGTATATTCTCATTCCTCACCATCATGAGTCGAAATTTCTTCCCCGTCGTCTTAGCCATCGGAATGGGAGTCGCAACTGGTACCTAAGTTCTCTCACCTTATCCACCCTCTAGTTACAATGACCTCATTCAACTAACAATCGGGCTTTTTCGCGCAGGATACTACAGCTTCCAGCCTGCTTTGAAAGAGCTCCAAAACGAGAAGGGGACTATACAAGGGTCTGGGTACGTCAATTGATCAATCCCAATACAGATATGGTATACTAACACCAACGAACGTAAAAGCCAAAGTCCGCCTGCAGTGCAGCAACAGCAACAACCCCAGGACCAAGACCAGAAGCTCGTGCCGGCTACTACTACCTCTACCGCTGCTTCTGGTCCTAGTTCATAAGACACAAGGACCCGGAAATTGCCGAGGGTTACTCGCCTAAATACTAGATTGGGTGCTGGACTTGGACGGGTTCAAATGCCGTTGAACGGTAGCCTGGATACCTCGGTGGGACATGAAAGTCGTTCCAGCGCGGGAGAAAGCTTCATGCGATAGTGGATATACCCCGGGATACCGAGAAGACTTCACGACAACTTGAGGATAAGCTGAAAGCCTCTATTCACTGGCATACTTGCCGATGCTCCAGGACGTTCAGCAAGCCGCTAACACCAGCGATACTTGAAGTCGTGGCCCGCCGTTAGAATAGGCTAATCAATGCAAAGTATGATAACGAAGCCCAGTTAGCATATTATTATTACACTTTTTTGGACACATGAGTCCCGAACCCATTCCATTCTAGAAACTCCATTTCCAAGTGCAAATGACCGAATAAACCTACTACTATTGTCGTAGACCAATACCAATACGCCCGAATAATGAATCACGAATGCGCCCCTTGACCATGCTCCACGCCCGCACCCGTAGGCTTATATCTCCTCGACGAGCTTTCGTGGATTTCCTCCAAAGATACGGCCAGCGGGAGAGCCAAGCCATTCATCTGGCACACCGATTTGGCTGCCTTCACGACCACTAATCCATCTCACAAAGGTCGGGTCTGCAGGCTCGTATTCCGCCGCTGCTTCCTGATCCGCAGCGGCGTTCTCAGCCGTTTCCGCAGCAGGGATTCGACCACGCCGTTTTGGTGCCTGTTTCCGTAGAAGTCTGTTGATCGTGTCCATCTATAGTTGGATTAGCTTACTGCCGCGAAAAAGTAGCACGAGATATATTGATAAGTCCTCAAAAAATGGAATAATACCTTTTCTTCTTCGTTCCGCTTTTCGCTCAGGTTCTTTCGGCGTCGAGCCATCTCAGCACGGCGCATTGCGCGCTCTTCGGCCGTCAGGTGCTTCTTAATTTGAGGTTCTACAAAATGTTAGATTTGGCTGTACTCATAAATCATCCATACCAGGGTGGCAGAACTCACCCATGGGGAGTTGCAAAAAGTCATTGCCTAAAGAGCCCCTCTGGCGTTTGGTCAATTTGCTCAAATCCGCCGCAGTCAGTGTTCCGTCATCACTCATATCGAGCTCTTCGTCGTCGTCTTCTTCTTCATCCAGCTCGCCTCCTCCATCCGCATTGACCGTCACGCCTTCGTCTTGATCATCGACTTCGCCGTCCGCATCTGTGTCGGGTTCAGAGAGGTCCTCTTCATCTTCATCATCCTCTTCTTCAAGCTCCATCTCTTTTGCCTCGACGCTCTTCGCTGGCTTTGCGGCGGGTGTAGAGGTCACAGCGGCCTTCGCATGTCTCTTTGGTACTGGCACCTGCGGCGGAGTTTCATCCATGTCGACATCGCCATCGGCATCTGCATCTGCATCTGCATCTGCGTCTTCGTCTTCGTCATCTTCGCCAGCGACATCATCGTCGTCAACCTCATCTTCTTCCTGGTCATCCAAATCTTCTTCATCGCTGGTGTTTATTTCCACAAGCTTCTTACGTGACCGGCTAGCCCGCGGCCCAGTAAGAATGGGATTGTCAGTAAAGACATTGTGCGAGCGCCTTGCCGCCGCAGCGCTTCGCGAGCTACCACTAGTTACTTCTCGGAGCTTTTTTGACGGCATCTTAACTATAAGATGTATTGATGTTCGAAAGTCCTCAGGAGATTCGGACGGGGTCCGAACTACTGTCACTGATGACAGCGATACCGCAGAACGGGATTGCCGAGTCGACCTGGTACTCGTGTTAGAATCTATGACTGGTGGAGGGTCGTCCCTCGCAGTGCGAGCACGAAGCGAGCGTCGCAAAGACATGGTAAACAGCGGATAATTTTGTGTCGCTCAAAGCGAGAAAATAGCCAAGGGTCAAGAGAAACTGTCAGTTGGAGGGGTGTGGGAGGGCCAACCCAACAGCAGACGGGAATTTGGAAAGCAAACAAAGACAGAGCAATTTGCGGAGGGGGGGCTTAGGGAGCAAATTGGTAGATTAGGGTAGATGAAGATGGAAGGTTCGATGATAGGGGCAAGGTTCCAGTTATATTGCCGCGACAACCTGATGGGAGTCATCGATGCACTTTCCAAGGTTGGGATTGATTCAAGGTTGCCATCCACAGCTGACAACGACGTGGGCCAGTGCATCAACAGAGTGAGAGATGCAATTCGGAAAGCCACATGGCATCAACCCCTATCTATCGCGTCGTTCTTACGCCACTGCGACGCTTGTAACCAACATCAATGATGGGGCCAATGGGAGCATTCTAGTCCAATCCCAACCCCAGATGGTGAGCGACGGACAGCTTTGCTGCAGTCTCTAGGTTGGTGCGATTGGATTCTCGCCAGGACCGGGCAAATCGGAATCTTCGACCGTTGGACGGGACCGGGAAAGAAGGAGAATGTAAAGGTTGGAAGAGAAAGGGACAGAAATCATCCGCAGCACATTGAGGTTGGATAAATATCCATCAAACCTCGCAAGGCAAAAACAATACGAGAGAACAGGGGAGAGAAACTACTCACGCAGATGAGATTCGTCAAGTTTGGTGGTGGTCTAAACCGGGGTGAATAGACAGGCCCAGGAGGGTGTTGTTTGAGCAGAATTCCCTTCCTAGTTTAGAGAGAGATGCAGTGTGACTTCGAAAATCTCCGTGCTACTGGTGAATGATAATAACACAGATAAAAGAGAACTCTCTTCTACGCAGTTCTATGTACTTTGGTTCTCATCGGAATGGCGATCAGATGGCCTAATTCTGCCCAAGCGGTGTGTTTTCGGTATTTGTCTCTGTTCATGGATGCTCACTGTATCCCAACCAAATTGTATACGACATCTGGTCTCGAACAATTTCATCAAGCCTTGATCAGACCTGGCAAGGACAGATATGAGGTGCACCAGGTGCTTTCATAGGATTGGGAACCATGATATACTTGTGCTGTGGGTATACCTGTGTCGTGGCGCAACTTGGCCTTGAACTCCTAAGCTGGTTTATAGTACTCAAGAAATTTGCCATCGCATCCTTGAACGTCTCCGTGGCGTAGCTGGCTAGCGCATGCGGCTGTTAACTAGCTGATACCGCAAGGTCGTCGGTTCGATCCCGACCGGGGACGATTTTTTTTTCTGGTCAGTTGGACGGAGGATTTCTTTTGATCTCTTAGAACCATTCGCTTCTATAAATCCATCAAAACAAGGCTATGTATCTAGTCCTTATTATTATACGCCTTTTTAATATGCTCGGGAGCAAACGACCCCTGGTGTAAACAAGCGGTATAATACCACTGCATCATGATACATAAACTAGACAGGTGCATATCAGCAATAGCCCAAAACGACTACAGCAAGCAGAAGAGGGGGAAAGACTCACAACGCCGAAACACCAAATGCCCCGCAGGCCAGCGTGATATTTTCCAAAGCACTCGTTATACCCAGACCGACGCCGAGAATCGCACGCTTGTCCAAATCCACGACCTCATAACAGTCACCATCGCTGCGGAACACAAATATGATGGGGAATGCGACGCACCAGATGAGGGTAGAGATGGTTAACCCTATGGTGGCCCGCTTTGCAGGCTGCGCATCTGTATCTGATGCTGGTCCTGTGCCGCTAAAGAAGAAGAGAAAGAACTGGAGTGCTCCCTGTCATACCTTATGTTAGCCGCACTGTATCATTTACATCGAGTTGAAGCGACCTACCACTGCAACATTGTAAGAAGCTGCGGAGCGGAGGGGACTGGGAGGGGTTTTTGCGACGATTGCGGCGGCCATGCCCAGGATGATTATGGCCAAGATCCATACTCCAAATGCGAGCCTGGAGCGGTTACCATGATAGTACTTGACGGGATTTGCTGATTTATCGAGCTTACGGCTGCTTGCCATTTTGACTGAAACTTGAAGAAGGCGAGCACTCAGGGAAATTGGTGGTTATGAGTCGTATATCAGTCTTGGTAAAGTCATCAAGTCTCCAGTTCAGGTTAGAACCTCGTATTCTTCAAGCCCACCTGGCTATTAGATTTATAGTAGGATCATGAGACTCGCAATCTTCCTCGTCTTTTATTAATATATTCGGGGCAACAACATCCGTATAATTCTCGTACTGAAGTCCTAGGCGTTTTCGCTGAATAGTTATATCAGCAAGTTTGGCTTCCCTGTAATTTAGCTTTGATCCGAGAGTTGCTATTGATGCTGTCAAAGTCGTTGATTACCAAAAGAAGCCCTTTTGCCTCTGTTAAGTGATGTCGAAAATTGCTTAATTGGTTTCTGGTATACATTGCACTCATCACTCTAAGGCCTACTTCACGGGGATTCAAAGCAAATCTTTGGCCCTGTTTGCAGTGCCACCATAGCCTCTACCTCTGGCGAGATTATCTTCTGCCAGTTCCTCCTCATTCAAGCTCTTGTCAGATGTGATGTTTTCCAAAGCCACGTTGATTTCTTTTATCAGCGTGGTCTAAACCTTGCTCTGCGTCGAATTGCTCTCTGCTAACTTGACCCATAATATTTTGCTCTGTCCCTCGCTTCTCTAGATCTTCTTTGCGTCGAGAAATGCTCATTCTGGCACGGGTTCTGGAGAGTGTTACGCCGGCGGTCAAACCACGCCGAGGCTATGGCCACAGGGGTTTCGAAGAAGTGTCTTTAAGCCTGATCCGAGAAGAGGGCGCGTATGCTTCTTTAATCTTAAAACTTTGTGTCCCTCGCGCTCCTTAGACATGTACTTATTATATATAGCGGCAAGTCGACAGTACGGCGAGCCTTTGAGTATAAGGGGAGAAAGAGAACAAGATATATCCTCTATCTGTTTACCATTGAATAAATTAAAACTAGCATCAAGCTGGCAGCCATGCACGACCTGCCCAGTATCGCAGTAATAAAACCATACAACGAGTGGGAGGCCCTACCAGGAATCAAGGTCAAAGATCGGAGCAGTAACAGGCAAGACGGGAATTCCTAGACGTTTTCTCACTTGGAAAAGGGCTTCAACTAGTTTCCTGTGAGTACAGCTTAAGCTAGTGATAAGAAACGGTAGCAACGGCAATTCAAGTGGGTTGGCTGAGGCGCTTATAGCACCCCAAAATTCCTGTGTGATATATAACAACCAGTCGGAAGATGATGAATAGCCCCCCAGGTCAGCATCTTAAAACCACATGGAGTAGACAGCGTATCTATAGATATATCAGGAAGGTCAGTCTCAGCTGTTCACAGTAGACTAAATAAAGGATTTGTGCAAGGTTGTCCTGTGTTGTCGTTCTTGGAACAAGAATCCTGAAGAATCATAACAAATTAGTATATAGATAAGCTCTCTTTTTGAAAATCACACAAACACCTGTTCCTTAAATTAGAAGCAGGATACAAGGATAGCCCTAGGGATGATTACATATATGAATCCTCTAACACCCATTCCTTTCCTGCAATATAATCATACCAACAAGAACAGGAAAGAACAATCTAGCCCATGGAATGAAATAGGCAGGAGCCAGCTCAAAAGGTTAATAATGACCTAGATCTAGACTGGTAGGTACAATCGGCGAAGCTATGGATTGCTCCTTCTGTATGATAACCATCCCTTCACCGTGGGGAAAGTGCGACCAAGGCCGTGGTCCGAGCCTAAGGAAAGAGGTCGACGCACCTTCCATTTTACTATATGGCAAAAAGGCAGGCGCAACCCAGTTCAGACTCAGGGTTGCCCCTTCCTTGTAGCGTGGTCTTGTGAATCTTAAAAAGTTGGTGCGACCGTCAAAGGTGATAGACAGGGCAGACACGAGAGTCACATATAATCCTACGTAGGAAAAGTATCCCACTGGAGCAACCAATCCTGCTTACTCATTGTCTGCTCACGCTTTCGAATAGAACCTTCGAGTTACCGCTATGGTTGTTGAATCGTCATGCAATCAAAGCTAAAAGCAAAATGGTCAGCTTCCATGACTAGCAAAGGGGGTTCGAGGTGGTAAATACCGGACGGACTGGCATGAAACCAATTGGAGGGGGTATTCCTAGAATCCTTTCTAGTTCTTTTTACATCTCCCGTAAGTACTGACACGGAAGTCATATTAGTTTTTCGAACTCTACATCAACGTCTCCGTGGCGTAGCTGGCTAGCGCATGCGGCTGTTAACTGGCTGATACCGCAAGGTCGTCGGTTCGATCCCGACCGGGGACGACGATTTCTTTTTGCCTATTGAATAGAGTGTAAGGAGGCTTGGAACTTGGAGTTTAGCAAATAGTCAAGCGGGTTCAAAGCTGAGAGAATAGGTAGGCTGCGGGCGGCTTTTTTAGTTACCGAGAACGGTTTGAAGTGAACAACCAATCATATATACTAACTAGTATTTCCTTCCGGAAAGAGTTCGATCGGTCGACGGGTCAGGTGTATGTTCTAAGTTATACTCTGAGAGGTATGTACTCCGTAGCAGGTATCCTAGGCAGCTGCTATGTAACTTCATAGTTATCAATTGCTCCGTCGCCAAGTGCTTTGAACGGAAAACAGAAAAAAAAGCAAAACCAGCAAAAAGGATAACCCGTCCCCGGTCGGGATCGAACCGACGACCTTGCGGTATCAGCCAGTTAACAGCCGCATGCGCTAGCCAGCTACGCCACGGAGACGTTGTTGAATTTGGCTCTTTATTATTCGTTATTAGTTCTGTAACTCTAAAAGCATATTTAGATATCCAAGTGTCTACCATCTACCGTCTTACCTTTAAGATTCCATGTCACCATTTGCGAGCACCTAGTATTCTATCGAATTATCATCTTTCTCCCGCAGGGACTAATCTGATACATCCAATAACCGAACTGAAGACCAGGATATCAGTCTGTTTTCTAAACAGTCTCCGAGTCTCTGACCTTGTCTGCGGATCTGACGAGCGAGCTTCCCTGCAACCGAGCTATAGCTCCGCCGGGGTTTAACTGTAAAATCAATCAGAATGATTTTGATCGTTCTTCGTTGTATCTACTCATTCGCCAATTCATCCTCGAGGCCAGTAGGTAAATACGTTCTTAAGGTTATCGTATATTATAGTACACCAGCATCTTAGACACTTTTAGAAAGGACATGCGTTGGGAGTTCTGAGACGGGTCAGGGCTAGACCTTGAAGCCTTGAGAGTGACCTCCAAAGACATTTGGACAGCCACATAAGCATCCACGGGTGGCAGACAAGTTATGTTGTGTGAGCAGGATGGACGACGGACATGAGTTGATGGGAAAATGAGATGATGTTCCGCCTTTATTGATAATATATTTAAGTGCATCTTCATCTTCCACAAATTGCCTCCTCGTAATGAAGGACGATGGCCAGCAAAAAGAAAAAAGAGAAAAAGAAATCGTCCCCGGTCGGGATCGAACCGACGACCTTGCGGTATCAGCTAGTTAACAGCCGCATGCGCTAGCCAGCTACGCCACGGAGACGTTTGAATATCACCTTGAAATCTCCTTGATGTCTATAATCAGTTGCACAATACCGCCTTATAACGTAGCGACCTTGACTGGGCGTCACGATACTAAACTTGCCGAGGTTAACTCGAATGGATTCATCGACCTCGGACTCTCTTCCTCGCTCCTGTTCTCTTTCTCCTTCCAATCTAAATATCTATAACGCTGCTCTTTTAATATCCCCTTTAACATCTACTATACCATGTCCGACTCAGATTCCAAATCCTCAATCCCGCAATGGCAACGGCTGAACTCCACTCCGTCACCAACCTCCGATGACAAGGAAGCTGGTAAAGACACCGATCGATCAGTACTGCTAGAACAAGCATCGAGCTTCCTTCAAGATGACTCAATCCGGAACGCCTCCACCGACCGCAAGATTACATTTCTAGAATCCAAAGGCCTCACCTCCCCCGAAATCGACAATCTACTAGGTGTGTCGCGAAACCCTGAAGCCACCAGCAGCAACAGCGATAGATCCAAGGAGAGCAAGGACACTTCCACTTCAAGCACGGAGACCTCCAACCAAGCTCCCTCTTCATCTACATTACCTACACACCCTCCAAGTACCCAGCAGCCCACCACCCCGGCACCCCGCGATGTTCCCCCCGTAATCACATACCCCGAATTCCTCCTTCACCAATCCAAACCCCCTCCCCTCGTCACCCTCCAAAGCGTCCTATACACCCTCTATGGCGCCGCAGGCCTTGGAGCAACCGTTTACGGCGCAAGCGAATACATCGTGAAACCCCTGCTTGCAACACTCACAGACGCCCGGCACGACCTCGCCCAAGCTACCGAGGAAAACCTCAAGAAGCTCAACGAGAAACTAGAGCAAAACGTCTCCGAAATCCCACCTAGTCTTCTCCTCTCCGCCAAACCCGCCGCCTCTTCGCTCAGTGAACTCTCCGACGAAGACCTCGAATCCATCACCTCCGACCCAACAGAGCTCTTCCACCGAGATATCGGCACCCAGACATCCCAGGACCTCGTCCAACCTTCCTCCACCTCCTCATCGCCAACAATCAACGACCCCGAAAGCCCTCCCCAAACCACCACAATAACAACCCACCAAAAACGCCTCGAATCAATCGGCTCCCACCTCCGCGCCTTCGCTGACGCCGAATCTCAATCCACCACACTAAATGACACAACTCACAGCCGCGTCTCCGATCTTCAGCGTTACCTCGACGGCCTCATCTACAGCAAATCCTCGACCTCGTACCCCTACAGCGCCACCACAGGGTACGGCGTCTATAGTACCCCTGGATTAGACTATGGGAGTGGTGGGGCCGCGACGGGGGCTGGTAGGGGCGAGGAGGATGCAATCTCTGGCTTCAGGGCGGAGATAAGGGGAGTGAAGGGGGCTTTGCTAAGTGCGAGGAATTTTCCGTCTGGACGCGGTGGTGGGCGGGGTGGGGTTCGGGCGTCGGTTGGGAGGTAGTATCTACATACACTCTACATACCAGATATATATGTACTATGTACTCTGTTAGAGCTTTATTCTTCTGTTTTTGCAAGCTGTATTCTCTCATTCCATATTTGGATTGGAGCCTACGTACGTATCACTGTAATATATCAATTCCTTACAAGGCATGATAGCCGGGTTTACTACTACTACTAGTACTTATATATTACTTGTAATCCAAACCCTAAGCTAAACTGTAGATAGTATGATTTGTATAGTCCTGTGGGCATCTCGATATATATACGTCTTCCTCACCCGCAAGGCAAACTCAACCCACACGCCTCCTTCCCCTACCTTTAATTCTACTAATTGATACTCAACACGAAAAGCAAAGCAAAACAAAACCACAAACATTAATATAACATTGACAATCGAAGAAAATAAATAACAAACAAACAACCCTTGCCCTATATTCCCACATGCGAGGCAGGTCGAACATAAGTAACAAAGAATGCAAATGCGTGGACAGACCAAATCACATCCTATCTAACAATTTCATCATGTCCTTTAGTCAATCACGCACACATGGCTTATGATCGCTACATATGATGTAATGGGACCAGGACTTGGTTGTCTTGTTTACGGGGTTACCTTGCTCATGCTGATGAGACGCTTCACACCGACCTATACAACGAGAGTGAATTATTATATGGATTCAAAAGGGAAGGGAGTAGAGAAAGTCCATACCATCCAGTTACCGCACTCGTCATTCTTGTTTGTCATGATATCGACATGGATTGTTCGCGCGGTTTCGTAGTCACGTGCGTGGATGGCCTGGGAGAGTTGCACCATGTCCTGGACGGTGTTTGGCTTGAGGAGGTCTTCGTTGTTCAGATGATCGAATAGGTAGTTCAATCTCCGCTCGGCGTCGTCGACCTGGGCCTTGAAGGAGGATGGGGCCCGAGACCTGACGCGTTGCATGTCCTCTGAGAGAATCTCAAAGATGGGCATTGCGTCGGCGGGGATGTGGGAGCGGTCACCAGGGGCTGTTTACGATTAGATATGTTAAAATAACGCGCGGGGTAGACTTACGGTATTTGGGTGCCGCAGGCGCGGCTTTCTTTATTGAAGAGGCAGTGCCTGGTCGAGATCCCGTGCCTTGAAGGGGTGGTGGGACTTGCTGAACCGGCGGCTGCATGGGTGGTGGTGTGCTAGGGGCATATGGGTTGGCTGCTAGGGGTTGTGCGGGAGGTGGTGGGGCATAGGGAGAAGCAAATGCCTGTGGAGGGGGAGGAACTGGAGCCCGGGTCTGGAGCTGTGGGCTGGCTGTTTGGGCTGCCGGGCTTGGTGCGTACCGGTTAGATGGCGGAGCCATACTCGGTGGTGCGTTGTAAGGGGAGGGTCCACGAGGGATTGATGCTGGTGGTGCCATAGTAGTTGGGGGCGACTGTGGCAAACTGGCATAGGGATTCGCCGGCGGTGGAGGAGCCGTGTGAAGCGTACTGGGTGGTATCTGACCTGCTGATGGCGGTGAAGTCATTCGTGGAGGGGGAGGAAAACCCTTTGGCGGAGGCGGAACTGATGGTGTTCGCTGAGGAGCACCACCTGGGGGCGGAGGGCCCTGGGTAATGGGAGAAGATTGATTCGGGAATGGCGAGGCGATAGGCGCACTGAATGCAGGTGTTCCTCTGCGCGACACGGGAGCCTTGGCAAAGCCGTCCGGCAAGTCGTTCCATGCGGGCAAATTTGTAGCGGTAGTGTATGTGGTGACGGAGGCAGGAGACTGATTGGAAGCGCGGGGAGGGGGAGGCACAGTGCCGCCTACTGGCGGAGGAGGAGCACCGAAAGATTGCTGCCGGGGCTGGTATCCCGCGGGAGGGGCATAGCTACCACCAGCTGGTGCGTAGGGGTTTATGGGCTGTGACGGGGTCACAGCTGGTGGAGCGTAAGGGTTTGGAGCAGCAGTGGGAGTATAAGCCGGAGCAGTGGGAGCATAAATGGGAGCAGCAGGAGGATAAGATGTTGGAGTTGCGGCCCTAGCCCCGGCGGAGAAAGTTGTCGGGGCTTGATATGAGGTCGGCAGGGGAAGAGGTTTGTTTGCAACTGTCCTGGCTGTAGCCGTTGTGGGCTGAGCCCTGGTGGCAGGCTGCCTCGTTGCCAGCTTGATACGGTTCCTTGCGATCTCCGCTTCCGGGTGTTTCTCGGGAACAAGATCGAGGTATTTCTGCGCAACTTGCAAGCGTCCGTGAGTCGCGACGACGTCGGCATACTCGATGTACTTGTCGTAAAGCACGCCGAGCTTCCAGTCGGAATCCTTGGTACGTTCCGTGTCCTGGAATTTAGTGACCTGACGGAAGATCGTGACCTTTTCAATCAATGACTGCAGGGCACGGACATGGATGGAGAAGCTAGAGTCATCAGTTGCCGTATCAATGGCCGTCTGCTCGCCCTCGCGGAGTTCCTCAATCCAGATGGCGACCACCTTCTCCAGCTTGGACCCGGCAAGGAAGCAGAAAGAGGCGTCCTTGCGAGCGGCCTTGTCGCCCTTGCTTCGGATCTGCTCCTCCAAACGGTCACCAAGGGCATCGCAAAGATCCGCGAAGTCCTTATCATCAGCGAACGTGCAAAGAGCCACCATGATCTCCTTCCAGTTAGATAGCTCCGCATTATATACAACATCCCAGAGGTTCTTGCCAACGACGGAGGCAAGCAGGCGCACATAGTTCGGACTATTCGTTTGCTTTGAGAAGTAGTGCTCCTGTGCCTTTTCGATACACTTCTGGCCACCGCAGATCGCAATCATGAACGCATCAGACATACGGTCCTCCTTGAGAGCGAGGTCCAGAGCCTTTTCAAAATCACCAAGGAGCAGAGACCTGGTGATGCTCTTATCAGCTTCCGACTCGGAACCGTCGAAGATCTGGAATGGATTGTTTGTCTTTGCGCCTTTGGATGCGGCCAGATCAGTTAGGAAGTTGTCGTCAGGGCTTGCATCAAACATTGACTGCAGGCGCTTGTGTTTCTTTGCCCCCGACGCGCGGGATTCTTTGGGTGATGACTCTCCATTGACTTCCTCCTCTTTGCTCAGTCCAAGTTTGGCCAACCCCTCTGATACCTCATCAGCTTGGTCGTTAAAGCCGAGATATTCCACTAGACCCTTCCGGGGGTTCCCCGAGAGCAATGCCTCGATGACCTTCCAGTCAGCCTTTTCTTCCTCAGTAGCGGCGTCCGAAATCCTGGTTTCGCAGATGCTCTTGAGATCGCCTTCCTTGAGCGCACTCTCAAAGGTTTCGGTGGATTTTCCAACTGCTTCATCGACCTCAAACGGAGTAATCTTGATCTTCGACGTACGGCCACCCTTGTCAACCAAGTTGACGGAGACGACCCTGCCGCCGAAGCCGAAGGCCACGCTGCAAGGCCGCTCGAGCCACTTCGGAGCCTTTGGAAGCGAGAAACTCGAAACCTGGGGTTGGCTCTGCGCCTTGGCGAAGAAATCCTCTCCATCAAGAGATTGGTTCTGGTCGGCGACGGCCTTGGCGGACTCGGTGCTGGTATTCTGGATAGTCTGGATCGAGATTCTGCCGTCGAACGAGGCGGTCGCAAAGAAGTTGGGGTTGTGGGGGTTCCACCGAGTCTGGAATGTCCAGTTTGTGACGACGGGGAATTCACCATACGGAGTGCCGGTCTGAGGGTTCCAGCAGAGTGTGCGATTATCTTTTCCGGATGAAAGGAGCAGGTCGGGGTCGTGGCTACACCATGAAAGTGACAATACACCAGCCTCGTGTCCGCGGAGAGTCTAAACGTCATTAGCAACCAAAGGAGTTAACTCTTAGTAGAGCTGCTCACCCTCTCTGGGGCATGGGAGTTCCGTAGATCCCAGACGTTGATCAAGGGATCTGATTCAAGTGGTGTCGCCGTAACAAGCTTCGTAGGCTGCATTTCGTTAGATATTAAGTCCCCGGATAGCAATGCAGCAGATTCCCACCTTCTCAGGATCCCAAGCGACAGCGCTGACAGCCTTCCGACCCATGTTATTGAGAGTCAAACTCTCCTTCTTGGTCTTCACATCCCACACGGTGACAAAACCCGCACTGCTACCAGTGACCAGAATATGCGGCACCTTCTTGTTCCAATCTAGACACTCGATATCGTCCGCGCGGGCGGTTGTGCTTCCAAGTCGATAGGGGTTCTCAATGTTATTGAGGTCGGAGATGTATAGCTACTAGAAGTTAGCTTGAATTGCCTGGATCAGTTGGGATTATTGAATGCGAACCTCTCCCTTGGCGCCTGCGGTAGCTAGGAGATTCGAGTGTTTCGGGTTGAACTGTAGAGCCTTGATAGCCCCTGAATGTTTCGAGGTCCTCGACAATAGGGCATCGCTGGTATTTATCAGTGGCAGTCACTTGCATATTCTTCTTCCAATTACCAACCTTGCACCGCTTAACAGCTTATCCGCATCCCATAGGTCGAGGGAACCGCTCTCGAGACCACCGGCAATTACTCCGCGGGAGTTATCATCGGATTCCGTCCAGGCGAGATCATTGAAACTGCAGTCAGGCATTTCCGATTAGATTTCCCGTTCACAAGAGGGGCTGGTATAAACAGAGGGTATATTTACATACCCCGAGTCGGTGTCAATCTTAGCTACCGGCTGCAGCTCCGCACCAACATCCTCGTTACTCAAGGCCAAATCCCAGAGCTCAAGACATGTCTCATTCGAGAAGTCGGCATCAACAGCGCCAGCCCGCGTACCGGTAGCAATCAATGGTGACGCAGCCCCGGGGGACCAGGCGAAAGTGGCCGTCCGGGGAATCTCCCTCAGACGCACCATGCTGAGGGTAGCGAGCTCCTGTGTGCGGGGGTATAGATAAAGTAGGAAGGTTCACGCAAGACGCTTAGGTATGTAAGAGAGCAGAAGAAAATAGGGGAAACAAGGAGATAAATTATCCAACAAGGATTCTCCCCTCTAATCGAAAACCGAGGGGTGCATGAGATGGTCCTGGCTGGGCTCCGTGAGTCTGGAGTTCCCGCTTGAATCAACCAAGCCAAGTGTCCTCCGGGGACTTTGGGCCTAAACCCCTTTCGGACCTCGCCAAAACATCTGCCGAGAGCCCAACACGTGATTATCACTGTCCGCTGTGAGCCAGAGCGAGGAAATGCTTCTTGTTGCAGCGTCAATAAAACCAACTTGCATACTCTATATCAAAAGGTTGCTACAATGAGTGAAAAGACCCGTTTAAAGTGCACGATCTATGTTGGAGGCCTCGACCAAGCGGTGACCGTGCAGACCCTGGCTGAGGCATTCGTGCCCTTTGGAGAGGTCGTTGATATTACGCTTCCGAAACCTGACCAGCCCAACTCCAATGAGCTCCATCGAGGATTCGGATATGTGGAGTTTGATCTACCGGATGATGCGAAAGAGGCGATCGACAACATGGACGGAAGCGAGCTGTATGGACGCACGATCAAAGTTGCTGCCGCCAAGCCGCAGAAAGATAGCAATGAAGGCCTCGGAAGCAAGACGGCCATTTGGGAGCAGGTACGTTATGGCGCAATATTTGCCGAAAGTGATTTATTTTGCTAACTACGATACAGGAGGGCTACTTGTCTAAATACGCCGTAAGCGAGGAAGACAAGCTGGCGGCCGAAGAGTCTAGAATGGCAGATGACGAGCCTTCCGAAGACCCAATGCGACGGCTGGAAGAGCTAGATGTTGCAGGACCAAAGCCCGAATGAGCTATGGACATGTCTAACCTACGACGTCGAAAAGCCAAGAGAAGCCAGGCGACAGTAATATTGCAAAATATTGCTCAATAAGAACTATTGTTCAAAGGCGTACTATATACACACGCTCCAACCCTGAGCCTGAGATTTCTCGAGTTATCGCGCTCCACCACCCCCGCGACATCAATTTGCCCGTGGATAATACACATCTCCAACACAAAAAGAACAGGAAAGCTCAGATCGGCGATTGCATTGAATCAAAATGTGATGGTACATTTTTTAGTGCTCACGGTCCTCGGGACGGTTGGGAGAAAGACGCAGGGTCTTGTCAGTCATGAGCTTTTTGGAGCTGGAGTAGATAGCAGCTGCGATGGCGACACTGGGGTGAGGTATTAGCGAGAGCCAAGGTTCAATCTTGGGGAGGTGACGGATCTGGGGATCAATGTGTAGATTAATGAAGGGCATGTATCAAAGAATCAACGTACCCGAGGACGACACCTGTAAATAATTAGCATAATCAGTCAGCAGCCGCGGAGCAATGGCAGTTGACATACCGAGAGGGATCAACTCCGGAGGGACTCTCTTCAGAGTGCGCAGACGCTGAGAGATGGTGTGAGCTAGGATCTGTTAGTACAATGCCCCAAAGCCATTTGTATCCGTATATCATCGTCAATTGCAAGTCCTCGAGGGAGTCGTACCGCTCTGGGCCTCCTTCTGCAAAGCCCGGTTAGTAACTGCCAAGCCTTTTTTCACATCATGCAACACCAGGGATGAGCAGGAACTCACAGGAGTAGGGAAAGCATAGAGCCGAGTAGGCTGCATCCGCAAGATACGGGAGGGATACATGGTGGATGAAGAGTTGAAGCGCGATTAGACACTGGAAGAGTGAGATGGGAAGGTCGAGGATCGGATGTGGTGACGGAGCTCTCAGCGACTTTGACCGGTTCAAGTCAGTGGTGGTTAGGAAATGTCGCGGCATGACTGGCTCGTTTATCTGGGCGGTCACTCCCGGCATGGGACTTCACGGGTCGTTCCACCCTCACCACCTGCACTCCTCCTCCGACCTTCTCCAACGACCGTTCATCCCTCCACCTCCACACGCCCTCTCCCTATTCCAATTCTTTCAGTCAAGCTTCGTTGATTGAATCCCCGCTGTCAAAATGGGTGCCATTCCTGAAGCCGATCCCGATGAGCCCATGGAGACCAAGCCCTTCAAGTTCGTGACTGGTGAGTTTCTCTCCGATTCCAATTCTGATCTTTGCGCCCGAATCAAGACTCAATTGCTGACCTCTCTCTAGCCGGTACGTTCTTCACAGACATTCAATCGACTCAATCACTGCTCGTGCCTTTCACTCGAACAACGTCAGTTCCTGGAGCTAACAATACCGTTCAATTATACAGGCTATGACGCTCGCTTCCCCCAGATGAACCAGTACGCCCTCAATCCTCCTTTTGATTGCACCCTCGCTAACAATCCTCCCAGGACCAAGCACTGCTGGCAAAACTACGTCGACTACCACAAGTGCGTCACCGCCAAGGGTGAAGACTTCCGCCCATGCCGCCAGGTACTGCCCCAAACATTTCAAAATACCTCGATACCTAATCTAACCACCGTCACAGTTCTACTTGGCCTTCCGTTCTCTCTGCCCCAAGCCCTGGACTGACCGATGGGACGAGCAGCGCGGTACGTTCCAACTCTCTTAACCCATCTATAGCGAATCGTCACATTAATTGTCAAATTTCAGACGCCGGCAACTTCCCCGTCCGTCTGGACCGGTAGATTAGATCTGTGCTAGTTTTCAGCGGTGATTGAAGCTTGACCCTTGAATGGGTGTTATATTTGTCAACATGTACTCTACCTGATCAGCGGGGATACTCCTCTTTCCTCTTCCCTTGGGTTGGTTGGAGATGGGTGTATATAGACTCGCCGTATTTTGAACAATGTGCACATTTGTGTAAGTCTTGCATTCGATTAATATCTGGATTTAGACATGGTACTTCGAGTACAATAATCTAGCATGCACACACTCTACTTAGTACCATAGGCAGTTAGTAGTAGATCTACCCCATGTATCATGCCACCCATATCTAGTCTACAGCGCTAAGTAACCCTACTCTAAGCTATAGTATGTAGTATGTACTACGAGTAACTCTCCTTCCAAACCAGAAATAAAAAGAAACGCCCTACTCTACTTTCCATACCCACGCACAATTCTCAATTCACTTTTCAAAATATGGATGTCTATAACCTGATCTAAATTCGTAGTCTAAACAAAACCAAACCAAAACCAAAACCAAAACCCCAATCATCAAGTAAATAATCCACATGATCCAAACAGAAACAACTTGAACCAGGTACTCTATATTGTTCACTGGTATATCGATCCAATCTAAACGCAAATGCAAGCAAAGGATATATTCTATATGTTCCAACAGATACCCGAGAGAGAAGGGGGAAAAGGTGAGGGTAGAAAAGCGTAGAGGAGGATATCTCGGTGCCGTGGTGTGAGCGGAGTCACCTGCGCAAGAGGCTGGGAGGGAAAGGAGCAGAGCAGAGCAGGAGAAAAGGCGGAAGATATGTACAGAGACAAGATTTCCCGCCAAGATGGAAAGTGGAAGCGTTCACTGCTTCGTGTATAGGTAAGGCAAGAAAACCAATGATGAAATCTAACAAGATCCAAAATGTATAATTGTTGTGATAGTGACAAGTGTATGTGTATGTGCATGTAGATGATGGTCAGATGGTCAGATGAGCAGGTAAGTAAGGTATGTTATAGCTTGCCGTTATCCTGAGGAATCCCCTTCAAGAAACGATAAAGCTTCTTATGTTCCTCGAGGAATATAAACGTCGCGATTGTATGCGGTCCCAAGCGAATGAAACTGGGTACCCAACCGCGGAAGGCCCAAGCGAAGCCCTCTTTCCGGATAATCTCGCGCAGGAGACCGACGATGCCGTGTCCACGGCTTTCCGCGGGCGAAGCTGTCATCACCCGGGTTTTGATCACATCCACGGGACTGCACACCGTGGTTGCGACGAAGCCTGCTAGTAGGGAGGCCGTGAAGTGTGTCACAAGGCTATCTGGCATTCCGAATCTCTCGCGACATATGCGCTTGAAGACGTCGTAGGAGACGAGTTGGGAGGAGGTCATTAGAACGGCGCGCGTTGAGTTGGGAACTACACCGCGGAAGAGGCTTGAGACGCCCTCTGTGCGTGTCATCTGGACCAATCCGTGAAAGGCGTGGCGGTAATTGCGCCGTTGAGCGAGAGGGAGCGCTGCGTCGGACTGCATGCGCACGTTAAGCACGTCGGCTGGGTTTCCTGCAACACCGCCGATTATACCAGAAGTACAGGCCATTCCGAGCAAATGGACGAATCCCGGTGGTGATGAGGAAGAGGTGAAGCGGGATTTGAGCTCCTCGTAGATTCCAAATCGGGTCGTGGAATATGTGAGCTGGCGCAGAAGAGCGGCCGATAGCTGAGATAAGAGTATAGACGTGAGCGCAAAGCTTTTGGTCCTCTTCCAGGGTAATAACATACGCCATTGTATAATCCCGTAACTCCATTATTCCTTAGAATATGTGCGAATGTACCTATCATCGTCGTGGGCGCACTGGGCCCCCGGGTCTGCAGTCGGACCTATTTCATTCAATCTCAGCTTCTGAAGCGTAACGCGACAAAAGACGAAAGTGGATTTACCTTGACTACAATCCCAATGTTAGTCAAATTCACACAAAATGGATAGGAAAAAACCAAAAAAAAAACCCAAAAAAAAAAAAAAAACTCACCAAGATCTAGCGGATGCGTCACAGAAGCGGCAAAGCATGACGCCGAACCACCAAACCAGAAGGGATAATGCACCTTCTTCACAGGCGCAACGACCTGTGAGGAGTGTGACATCTCCAACTTCGCGGTGCTTGCCATCGTCGATGACAAGACGTGGACATTCCAGCGCGGGAAGAGCGGAGAGGAGAGAATGAAGTTGGAGTCTGGAGTTGAGTTGGAGTAAGAGAAATGAAATTTAAGAAAGAGAGACGGAGATAGATCAAGACTCCGAGATTCTGCTCCCCTCGGAATTGTCAGCGCGGGCAGCCAATCACCGTCTCGGTTGGTGCTTTCCAACGGCGGTCCGCTGGCGGCGATGCGGCAATCCTCGGTAATAATGGGGAGAAAGCTACGTCAAGAAGGCGATTCGGAGTGGAATTTTATAGGCTTGAATTCCGTTAGTAAGCCGAGATGTTATACAATTCTATTAGACTTAACAGATATTCTACATGTATATGTACATAGCAACTAATCATCGCAGTTCAATCCCCAGTTGGTTGACAAGCTTCTCTCGCACTCCCTCGTGGAGATCGTTAGTCTCCTCATTCGTCAACGTGCGCTCCAAGCTACGGTAGTTGATGCGATAGCACATGCTCTTGCGACTAGTCTTGGGGTGCGTGAATTCATCGATAAGCCTGACATCTTCAACGAGGTCACCACCAACGCCGCGCACGATCTCCATGATATCGTTTTCATGTACCGGAATCGCCCCGCCAGCCGCATTCTCGCCACTAGCAGCCGCAGACGGTATCCAGAAGGCCACATCTTTGTAACAAGAGGGATGCTTGGAGAACGGCTCGAAGCGGGTGATCTGGCCGGCCTTGAACTGGGAGAGGAACCGCTCGTCCTTCGACCAGAACAGCCGGATATCGGGAATGTTGAATAGAAGCATGGCGATGCGCTCTAGGCCTATCCCAAACGCCCACCCTACACGATGAGGCACACTTGAGTTGATGAGCAGCTCTTGCTTGACCACACCGCAGCCGAGAACCTCGAGCCAATCGCCCTGCCAGAACACTTCTAGTTCCCATGATGGGCTAGTAAATGGGAAATACGCCTCGACCCATCGAACCTTCAGCGGTTCGGTTTCCACGCCTTCGGGGGCGGCAGCGGCTTTCTGTCCCTCGCTGAAAACCTTGATAACCATTCGTTCCAGTGATCGCTTGAGATGAGCGGCAATAGCTTCGGCTTCCTCCGCGCTATGATGCTCGGCCTGGAGAGGGTTTCGCTCCGGATGAAGGGTAGGGTTCGGGTCTTCAACCGGTACATCGTGAGAGGGGATGCTATTGAGGTCTTTCATAATCGTCGCGGCGGTTTGACTCGAGTATTTTAATGGGTCGTCGCTAGGGCGTTTCCACAGCATAGCACCTTCCATCTGGTGGAACACCGGGTAGTGGCTACGATCAATCGCATCTCTCCGGTAGACGTCAGCAACGACGGTATACCCAACTTCCTCCGGACGCGTCGCCTCGTTGCGGTTGATTTGCTGGAAATAAGCCTGCTGGTGGGCACTCGTATGCGTTCGTAGGACAGTCTTGTTATTCAGATAATATGTATCCGTCCGACTCCGGCCCGGATGGTCCGCGGGGAAACCGAGGACATCGAAATTCAGAGCGGTCGAGACGATGGGATCACTTTCAGAGTAGTTGCCGTAGATTGGGGCAGGAAACTGGCTCTCGATCAACTTGCGGGTGATTGCGAGCGGGTGGTTTTCATCGAGGTAGAGTCGACGGTCAATATGCGATAGAATCGTATCGGGTGAGTTCGTCCAATCGTCCGTCGGATATGTCTTGCCTTCAATATTGAAAGCCTTTGGGAAGGTTGAAGGTTTCGATAGATTCTCGGGCTTGTCTGATGTATCCTGCGTCCGGCGCACAGCTGTAGAACTCCACTCTCTAATTCCGAGAGCGCGAGAATCTGGAAGGCGGGAGAGCGGGATGTGAACGTTGCCTCGAGCAGAAGTAGTTGACCATCTTCCGCTACCAAGGCGTAGTGCTCTGCTCGTAGCAAGCAGACGCATCTCTAAATCTGGTGGGGATCGCAATGGGCGAAAATGCTCTGAGTTCAGAGTTTGATGGGAGCTTGTTGCTAAACAAACATTCAGCCGGCTCGGATCAACTACTCGCCGGGCAAAGTATACCACACAACTTCGTGTACTACAGCTTCGCGTGATGGTCTAACACGGCTACATATATTATGTTCAAGTGACCAAGAAGAAAATGGAGGATAGATAAAACATGATCGATGGCATGAGAACGCTATTCCCGCATCCATGCCAATATGCACCCCGATACACGATGACGACTTTTCCGAACATGAGTAGAAGCAGGCATAAATCCAATCATAACGATAGTATACATGAGGAGGGAGGTTGTGAGGATAACGCCGTTATGAAGATCCCAAAAAGAACACGATATCAAAATAAGACAGTCCAGATGCCTCGAATCGTACAAAATTGTATCATACACATGCGTTTTAGACAGAACAGATGACCATCCAGGAGCATTAGACTAAGGATTCGAGTAGACGCCGTGAAAGTGGAGAGGACAGCACTCTCTCGTGGCGAATAGACATATTTTATATATTGTACAGAGAGAATAGAATAGCGGCAGGTCGAGAGAGAAGCTGGCGTAGCTTTGAGTTCAGTTGTTCTTCACAACGCCAACCTTGGCAGCCTAAAGATAGAAGATTAGCACCATAGCATGGGTAGTCAATGGAGGAGATACTCACTCTTAGAACACGGCCGTTCAGTGTGAAACCCTTGCTCTGGGTGTACATGATCTCTCCGTCTTCCTTGCCCTCGGCCTTGGTCATGAAGGTGGCCTCGTGACGGTTGGGGTTGAACTTCTGAGGCTTTCCATCCTCGCCAGGCTCGTCGGGATCAAATCGTTGCAAGCCGTGCTTCTGAAGGGCGTTCAACATGATGTTCTGGGTCATCTTCAGACCACTAACGAGATCCAAAAGGTCCTTGTTGTCCTCAGTTTTAGCAGCACTCAGCTTATCGGCGGGGACTGCTAGGAGAGCGCGATCGAAGTTGTCGATACTGTCAAGGAGGTCGATGGCGAACCGCTGAATAGCGAAATTGCGTGCGTTTTCCATCTCCCGCTTGGTGCGCTCCTGGAGGTTGAGGAAGTCTGCCACAGAGCGAACATATTTGTCCTAAACATCGAGCTGTCAATCCCACGCTCTTCCAAGTAGATATAAGCAAACGAAATGACATCTGGTAGAATTACCTTGAGCTCAATGACCTCCTTCTTCTTAGCTTCTAGCTCCTGCGTGACCGGATCTTCGGTAGCTTCTGATTCTGCACCCCCATTCTCCTGTTTCTCACCATCCTCAGTCTTATTCTCCGTAGAGTAGTATCGAGATGTAGGACGGCGAGCGAAGGGACGGAGGAGCTGTGGCTGGAATTGTGATGTCCGAGGGATGGCCAGCGGCGCTGTGGATGCGGAGCGGACGGAAAGCAGAGACCGAGAGGCCTGGGCTTGTCTTAAGAGCATTCTCTTGAACATTGTGAGTGACGGAAAAGGAATTAAGAATTATTCAGAATGGAAAAGAAAGGCAAAGCAAGATGTAGCTACGTTGGAGGAAGCTGACTCGGCATTATCGCAGAAAAACTGCTTTCCAAGTTATCACCTGACCGCCCTGGAAGCGGGAGAGGGAAAAACTTCCGACCGAAGTATACAAGCAAGTAGCAATTTCAGAAGGACATAGCTCCTCGATTGTCGTTATTGAGGTAGAAATATAGGAGGGGAGTAATTTGAGGGACTGTAGGCACTACGGTATTGTCAAATTTTGAGGAAATTTGCGATGGGATGCGTGGCTTGAGATCATGATCCGTCCGTTGTGATTTGTACTCTCCTCCGGTTGGGTATATGCACACGTGAGCAATCCGATATCGTGAGAAGCATACGGTAGGCTGATTATACTAGTTTTTGAGTAGAGCAGCAGTTGTACTGCCTAGCAGTGCCTCTTGTGAAGGATGAGCCCTCAGGCTGTTTCATCACAGCCCAGATGGACCAACTCCAAGGCTAGTATCGGATGCCGGGGTATGTCAACCTTATCTGAGAACCAGGGCAGAAGAACTATGGTCAGAATAGATTGTCTGGTGACTACGCGGGTGGCTATAACCAGCTAATATGATATACATGGTTCCATGAAGGAGCTGGAGGGCTGCATGAGGTGGGTTGTTAGGACGGGGAAGTTTCGTTTGTTTGGACAAGACCCTACCGCCCTTAAGCACCGCCAGTACCACCGTAGCGGAGAGGCATTTGGAGTTCCAAGGCTGGCGCTTGCTAGAAGTCGAATCAGCCTATGCAAGATGGCAAATGATGGGGGTTCTGGCGTGGTTACAGACTCATCCGACACTAATGATGACTGATGTGCAGCAAGGCATTTCTGTCGGCTGAGACGATAAACAAGGTTGCTTTTTGCGCGCCATATCATATTCCCCTCAGACTCGTATTCCGAGAACACATCGCCTACTTCGTACTGTAAGCACGGCGGGTGTTCAAGCCTCGAGCCGCAAGGGCCATGCCTAGGCTTACTCCAGTCTCCGAGCCCCAAGATTATGTGATTTCCCGATGCAGATACAAACTACGCGACAGCAGAATTGTGAGCCCAGTGCGCCTCCCGAATCCTTCAATTGTACCCTGTACTAGATTAGAGAATAAAATGTTGTTGCGCGGAGAGGTGCGGAGTGGCTATGTACGGAGAAGAGGCCGCTGCGGCTGCAGCAGACCGAGTGCTACTACTGGCAACAGTGGCCGATTGCCAAGGCTTGCGTTGCCGTACGGCATTTCTGAATCAAAGAAGAAATCTTCGAAAATGAAGGACAAGGCAGAGGCATTACCATTTTCAAAGTCACTTCTTGGAAATGTAGGATATGGGGTCGAAAAGGAGACTCACAAAGGCGTTGGCACTGCCAGGCTGGCCCCGTGACCTTGAAGAGGTTCATGGCATAATCTACATGAATCCGACAAATGCAACGACAAAAGTTTATAAGAGCTTGGCATAGCATGATTCTACCGTTAGCTGTTGAGAAGAGCTTAGCCACAAGGGAATTGGGCAGCCTGTTGTTAGTGAAGCTGGTCGAGAGTTGGATATCCCAATAATTAGACGGGGGTAGAGGAGAAGCACATGCATCAGCCACAATGTGGGTAGATCACCACCCCAACAAGTCCCAGCACAACAATAGGTATGCAAATAGCGGCGGATACGCCGTCGGACGTAAACTAGGTACGTATGTCCGGAGTACTGATGAGTCGTTTGTACCCTAGGGGCGGAGCTTGTATGGAGCATGCGGAGCACGTCCGTCGTCAGCAAGGGACAGAGCCGTGAAGCAATGTATCAGAACAGAGGCTTAGGAGATACAAAATAGCATCTTTTATGATGTTGCCTATAGATATGGTCTTGGCGAGGCAATCCACTGCAATGCCCTGTATATGGTCTATACAGACGCAGGGCAGAGTCAGCCAGCTAAGCACAAGGCCGCGGCGATATACACTGAGTAGGAATGTTCTAATGCTGCCAATCAATCGAGATTCGGCGACCCGTAATTCCGAGATTTCAATATGATGACTAGATACCTGTAGAAAACGTCCTGGGGTAGCGAATAGTCCCGTGGCAATCATCTACTGCGCAGCCGGCGAGTCCGTGGCAAACACCAGAATTCTACCATGGCGGTCGAAACTCGAAAGAGGAAGAGCCGATCTTCAGGAACATCTTCCGACGACCGACCGGTCGCGTCCACTGGATCGACGAGGTAGAAACCAGAGGAAAAACTCTGTTGTAAGTGTGTCTCATAGGCCGAGGATGGCAGTGCAGAGGGAGAGATCATACCCACTGCGAACAGGAGGTCAGAGGCGTTGCTGCGCCTCCCACAAACGACGAAGACGGAAAGAGACACTCAACTGTAGATTTGCATATCTAACGGGGTTATATAAGAAGGAATCTGCATGGTCTGTCAATTTCAGTTCAGAATCAAACCAACAAATCATTTATCAATCAAGACTCACTTTCTGAGTTCCAACCTCCATCTAAACGCGCCTTCTTATCTCTTGTGGCGACTACTACCACTATCCTCTACCAAAACCTCCTCTTCTCCTTTCATCCTACTCCTCCCTCTCTCGTTCACCACCTAAATTCTCTTCATCAACCGCAACAACCTATAAAATGACGGGAACATTATCTCCGCAATCATTCCCCTCGTCTCCCTCCTTCCAGGTCACCCGCTCGCCCTCATCTAGACCATCGCTATCTCTCGACCTCTCAAACCTCCCAGCTCTTTCTCAACCAACACCACCCACCAACACCCTTCTCATTACCGACCTAAACGACCTAACACTCTTCCAACCGCCCCAACTAGCTACTATCCGCGCTCAAATCGAATCCATCGCCCCCCTAAACTCCTTCTCCCCACTCCCCTCTTTCCGCCGCATCGTCTGCTCCTTCCACAACGAAGGCGACGCAATCCGCGCCCGCAAGCTCCTAGACGGCGAAGCTCTTCTTAACCGCCCCGTCCGCACAAAGATCTACTTTGGCGAGCCAACCCCGCTCCTAGACTCCGACGAAACCGGCATCAAGCATAAGCTCCTTGAGGCTCCCCAGGTCGATAAGCTCTTCTTCATCAGCCCCCCGCCGAGCCCGCCGCACGGATGGGTTCTCCGCACGGAGGATCCCCCAAACAAGGAAGTCCACGCTAGTGATCTGGCTCAGGCGCTTGCGAAACTCAAGACCGAGCACTCACAGTCGGTCGCTGCTTTCGCGAACATCTACTCCACTGGATACCAGGCTGACCCGGATACCCCGATGTCTCTCTCTTCTGATAAGAGGACAGATAGCTGGCCTTTGTCGCAACAGAGAAGCCGAAGCAGCACGCTCATCTACAACCCCGAGGAGCACGGCAGCAGCCCTAACCTTCCTGCGGTCATGGTTGAAGACACGAGCGCGGATCCAGATGACATGGATGTGGAAATGAGTCCCATTGATATGCCAATGAAGCAGATGCCTCCAAAGACCACCCGGCCGCCAGTTGAATTGATGATCTGAACTTGAAAACTTCCCCTGCTCGTTATTTTTTTCCGCTTAATTCTCACCTGTCTTTTTTCGTCTGTATCTTAGCGCTTTCACTCGGGCATTGCACGCACGCATAGGGATCATAATTGTGTCTTTGAATCCAGCTTTTCCTATGGCTGTTGATTTGGTTCAGTTTTAAATATGGGAGGCGTTGTGGGCAATGTTTATTCGGAAATGGTAATAAAGCATTCATGGTCTGTTCTGTTTATTATTCGATCGAGTACTATACATACGACGCACATATCAATCAATGATGGTCCAGATTTATACCCGAGATTCCATTCCTAGTTTAACTGATGCAGTAGAAAACAGATTTGGTATCCCCTCTAGTCAAAAAGCACCACGGCACTATTCCTAACCACCCCAGGCCCCAACGTCGCCGCCAACTCCGCAATAATTCCCTTCACCGATTGAGGATCATCAACGCGCATCTTCTCCCATCCAACCAGATCCTATAGGTACACAACATCGTTAGAGCCACAAACACCCTATCATACCATAGGATACGAAGCCATATAATAATGATAGTAGGACAGGCTAAGAGGAATGGAAGGGAAATAAAACTCACATCCATATGAAGAAACGAGCCGTGAACGAGTAACGCCCAGTTCTCTAGATTCAGACGCTTGACTTCGTCAACTGTTAAGACGCCCGGCATGTGGAGGTCGAAGAGGGAGACTTCGACGTCGTTGATTTCGGCTTCGGCTTCGGTCTCAGTTTCGGTTTCGGTGTCTGCTGAGGCGGATGATTTGGTGGTGTCTGCACATTGGCGGTCTTGGGAAAGGGAGACATAGGGTTTAGCATCTAGGGCTTTTGTGAGGGCGCCGTCTAGGGCGTCCCAGGTTTGAGATTCGGGGTCTGGGGTTTTTTGTTAGATATGGTATAATTTGGGTTGATTTGGGGATGGGGCGATATTGGGAGTGGACCTAGGATGTATTGCGGGCGGAAGGAGCCCTTGTAGCGCATCTTTTGGCATGAGTGGATGTAGTAACCTAGTGGGGAGGTGTTAGATAGGGTTGATAACGATATTGGCATTGCTGTTGTTTATTGCAGAGGAGCGTTTCCTACCCATGTAGTAATATTGGTATCCATCTTCGACCGCGAGAGCTATTTCCCTCATCGCGCTGAGCTTACCGAATTCCCAGTGCTCGTAGTCCGGATCGTAGCTGGTTTGTTAGCTAGAGGGTCACGGATGTTGAGGAGAGGCTTACAAGATGTAGACAGAGCTGACGCCGTTAGGCATCATGTCCAAGACAGCAACGGCTATGAGCTTCCCGTCGAGTCGGTAGCACTGGTGCCAGGACCCCAATCTGCGTTGCCCGTCTGTTGCATTGGGTTCGGTGCGCTTGAGGCCGGAACAGAGGAAGCGTTTGAAGTCCTTTGTTTGCCATTTGGAGACATCCTCTTTATGGATTTTAGTTTGGTATTTGAGAAATAGGTCGAACCTAAGACGTTAGTATCGGAGTGGATGAGTTGGGTGCTCCGCTTACTTCGCCTGGGAGACGGCATCGCCTTCTATGTTAACCTCGAATCGATGAGCCGGTTCCAATGGTCTCTTGGTCTTCGGATCAACCGGCCGCTTGACATTGCTATACTCAACTCCGTGGACAGCGCTAAGCAGGTCAAAGTTGCATTTGCGGCTCTTCTTTTCTCTGTCCGACGATGAGCTCACACGCAATCAGCGCAGCAAAACTGGGTTAAACTCACTCCCTCGTTTTGGGACAGAGGTATGCAACTCTGCGGATGTACTCAGGGCCCAGGATGAACTTGTTCCAGCGATTGATTGCCTTGCGTTGATCTCTCCGTGGTTTATAGGCCGACACCTCGAGTCTGAACTAATCAGCATGGTCGGACGAAACTCGATGGACGGTCAGACACACCTCATGGTATAGTGAGGACAGCATGACCGCCGCAGGTTCTGCTTGTAGTACAGGGTGCCGGACCTATACGAGGGTCAGAAGATCGGAGATCGAGAAACAGCTTTTTGCCACTGGATGCTGGCTGACCTTCTCCAACCCCGATTGACGAGCTCTTCATAGTGTGCAGGACGCACTGAGAGCGAGCTAGCGTAGTAAGAAGCGCCTACGAGAGATGCAGTTTAGCAATCAGATTCGCAGCTGCGAGGTGGGGCTACAGAGCAACTGACTCCCATCCTTTGATTTACAGTATCCGCATGAGTTGCGTTGGTAACCTGGAATGATATGTTGGTCAGAGCAAGGAAGGATCCATCACATTTGTTAGTCACAACGAGGAGTCAAGGATCGAGGAGGAAGAACAGGATTGGGCACGGAGGAGGAAACGAGAACAGGAAGAAAACAACCGGGATGATCGAGGGGAGCAAAGTGACGGCATGGAAGATGAGGCAGTTGAAGATGAAAGAGAAGGACCGGTTGTAGAAAGAACACTAGGACCAATGACCATTGCACGGGGAAAAGTAGTCTGCTCTCACTGGCTACTCACCGAGGGGTCGGAACAGCGACAATTGCCTGCCTCGTTCGGCGTCAATCGGTTCTCTGGCATCAGAAGGCTCCATGGCGTGGTTGTTGGGTATGAATTTCTGATTTATTGTCAGCGCTCAAGGCGGAAAAGGATGAAAATATGAAAATATCCGGATGCTTGACGCGTGTTGTTGATCGGAGATGAGGTATGATGATGGAGGAGCTTGGGGAAGACGAGGAGCAGAACGAAGCGAATGCAGTGGCAGTGACAGCGACGTATCGACTAACAGCTACTACCACTCCAGTAGTAGGTAGAGCTAGGAGATACTGTCCACAGTTGTCGTTCTCTGGTATGAGGCAGTGTTCAAGAGTAGATATCTCAGCTATCTCAGCTATCTCAGCTTCGTTGAACTAAGTTTGATGCTTCTAGAAGAAGCCTTGGCCAGCTCCCCTGTCAAGTCTGTTGATGCAGCTCTGGTCCAATCTGCTTTCGTTCTTGCACTGTTTCTTTTTTCGCCACTCCAGTCTACAACAGCCTCTAGAAATATGACGATGCAGCATTGACATGCAGGACTGTGTATGGAGCACCAGTTGTCTAGATAATATTATTGCTATTACTATATTCATCCTTCTACAGAGCACTAGTTGAAGAATTGGGTCCCTGATGAGCATCTGGAATTAGCGACACCGGGAGGTCCTCCGTATCGTATTGTCTGGTCTGGTACGCGAGTCCTCCGTTACAATACCTGTATCAAGGTACATTCGACTGACCAGTGTCTGTTAGTTGGTCTTTCATATTATTCTAATTCGATCTCTTTGATCCTAAATTATGAACATCTCTGAGCTGTGAGCACTGACATCTTAAAAAAGATCTGTTGAATCAGGATGTTGATCCAGTTGATCTACTCTATGCTATCTCGGAGCTAACCTATTCTTATCCTTATTTCCTCACTCAATGAGACATCCATCGCCATCTTCCACGAGAGAAACCCTTGTCACTCAGGCACAGTACAACTCCCGAATAAAATGCTGAGTTTGGCGCATTGCGGACCTTTTTCCTGGTTCCACAGTGACCGGTCACTGGTCAGACTTGTGATTGACTTCCACACAAATGGGAAACGTGGAATCGTGGATAGCCCAAGTCACCGCTAGAAGTTCGGAGTTCTTGTAGTCAAGGAGCAACATTATTGGAGACTATCGGTGCCAACATCAGATCATCTCTCGTCCGAAGACCATGCCCGATGATATGTCGACAGCAGCGAACAGGGCAATCTAGCGACAACAGGCCAATTGCAGAGCCCGGACTGAAAAGGACACGACCCAAAGTTCCATTCATTCGAGCTGATTAAGCGCCGGATTTAAAGTCGAAGAGAGGTACAAAAGAGGAAAACTGGGTCTGATCCACCGAACAGCCATTTGTGGTAGACTACAACCGATGGACCCTTCTTGCTCAACTTCCAAGTTTCAAGGCTGGGCAAGTTACGACCAATTCCGTTTTGGTTGGCCTGGGTAACCTTGTCTGCGCGTGGCTTTACGAAGCAAATAGCGCGACTCCTTGAGTTTAGCTCATAGCGCCAGGTTTGACCAGGTTCAACGAAGACTGGGTAATTTTCGAGTATCAAACTTTATTTCCATATCAGAATCGTGGAGAAGCTGTCTCCAAAAGGGCCTCCTTGGTATTTTCTTTTTCTGCGTTTTTCCTTTTTTTCTGAAGGAGCTCCCTCGGAGAAGATTATTGCAGCAATGCCCGAGCGTACCCTGCATAATAACCATATTAGGTTCTCGGATCTACTCCTTTACGAATGTCATGATTCATCATCAAAGGCTGGTCGATGCGGGGCAGTCGGCAATAATGCCCAGAGCAAAGCACACGATATTCTTCGGAAAAGAGAGCTTCTCGGGCTTCAACCCAACTCTCTGTCTCCTTCTATAACTCAACAATGATCAATTTCCGAAAATTATGCACAGAGACAGTGGGACGAAACGATTGACATACCCTAACTAGCGCAGCGCCTGCCCCATAGTTACTTCAAACGAATCATGCAAGTGATGTCTGGGGCATCGTGCAGATGTTACAGAAGACATGACCACGGCAATGAGGTTGAAAGAACCATGGGGTCGATCAGAGCGTTGGTATTGCTCAGTTGATGCTGTCGCTAGCTGCAGAGGACTTGGGCTAGGGAAAGCAGGGGATGCACATAAGATTAGTTAGTGGCTCGAGATTTGAAAAGGCGGCGGCGATTGGCTCGAGGCGCGACAACGCAGCAACGATCTGTGACTGCGGATCCTGAATTTACCTGCCGGATAGATTGCTGCTTGGGATTTATAGTATTTGATTGCTACTGTGGTGATGCTATGCTTGAACGTTGGATGGCTGCACGTGATGTCATTCTGTCACTTATACTCCTCTTAAGGGATAATACTAAGAGAAGAATACAGTAGTTAACTATCACTTACTGCGAGAAGATACTACTACCAGTAATACTTACTACTACTACTAGTGGCAGTAGGAGTGTACAGAGTTATATATTCTTTGAGAGACAGAGAGACAGGAAGACAGAGAGAGAGAGGTAGAGCGTACTGTAAGTCGGTAATACAAATACCATACTGTCATCCGGACCGCGCCGCTGATTCTAATTATCCCAAGCTGTCTCCGTCCCTCTCGCCTCCCCTCCGTTCCTATTCCTTCTTTCTCCTCCTATCCCCTCCCCTATTTCTATGCTATCCCCTCCAGTATCATGTCTGTTTCCATCTCCAAGTCTCCTTTGAGGTTCCCGTCCGCCACGGGAGTGAACGGGAATACCTAGTTCCTCAACCTTCTTTCCAGTCATCCTCTTCCAAAAAAATTTCTCTACCTTTCCCCGGCCGCCTCACCATTCTACCCAGGAGAAGAGAATCCGCCTGGAACGGTTGTGATCCAGCTTCTATCCCCCCATAGCTGGCTTCTGGTCTCTCCAGAACCCCTGTCCTCTCGAAGTTGCCCTCTTTTGGAGCCTTCCTCCATACTTTATATAGTGTCGTCATCTCGTCTCGACCACTTTCTCACCTTCTTTGCTTCCGGAAATCCTCCATTCTTTATATTTGCCATCGCAAAATACAGCAGAAGCTGTATCTCCGTTCTTCGATCCCTCCTTCATATACTTTTATATTCGGGGTGTTTCATACGGCTTTCTTCTCTATAATACTCGCTGGTCCAACATGGTAGACCAGGTTCGTTCAATGGAGTCCCGTGTAGGACGAAAAAACCAACGTGAGTCATCTTCTATACACCTCTCCCAAGCTCTTGCTACAGCATCAGCTCTCAGCCCTAGACTTGAATACCCTGCTCGTGCCTGCAAAACCATGCTGACATTTTCTTCTCGGTAGGGTACGGATCGAAAGGCGAACGGCTCGTGGCCGGCGTCGTCCCGTTATCACCAGACAAAAGCTTGGTGATGATGATCCAGTCCGCTGGAAGAGGCGGTTGGGTACTCCCGAAAGGCGGGTGGGAGACCGACGAAGGAAGTGCTCAACAAGCTGCGTGCAGGGAGGCTTGGGAAGAAGCCGGAGTCGTATGCACAGTCCACAGGGATCTGGGAACGATTTCAGACATGCGTCCATCCACGATGTTAACGTCGAATGCACCAAGAGCGTTATATCAGTTTTTTGAGGTCACCGTGGATCGGGAAGAGGATCGGTGGCCTGAAATGCACAAGCGGAGGCGGCAGTGGGTGTCATACGCCCAGGCCGCAGCTGCTCTGGCAACCCGCCCAGAGCTCTTAGAGGCACTGAATCGCAGCTCTATGAAGAGATAGTGCGCGCTTCACTTTTTTAACTTTCTGTGGTGTCGAACCACCACTGGGTCTCTGCTCTGGTCTCCCTTTACGACTTGATATGACACTCCCCCAAAAGAACCTTTTTGCTTCTCTTTATTTACCTCCTATCTAACTTGCATTTGCTTCTTATATTTTCCTGTTTTGGTTGGTTGGGTGTATTCGGTGTTCGAGTGGTCCTATTATCACAGCGAAATCGGTTGGCGGCTTGATGGCTTTTTTGCATGACGCTGGCCTGACGCGATTGCACATAGATTCAGCAATCCTGCGTCACTCTAGAAAGCTACAGGAGCATGGTCTGGCGGCATTGTTGTGGATGGATGGAAAAGTCTTGGATGTCGCACGATCGTGATATGAATCAGGTCATGGGTTTTTGGATGCTCAACGCCACTTTGACCATCTCTTTGGTCTTGGTCTGTTCGGATATTTGGCTAACAGCCTTTGCCTCTGGCCTGTGGGTTGTTCAAATCTACCACTAGACATCTGGACAGAAAGGCGATAAAAAGAAATATTGGCATCATCGGCCGTTCAGATGAAACGTAGAGAATGTAGAGCAAGTGGCTTGTAGTCTGTACTTGGTTAGACAGCAATCTAGACAGCAATCTAGACTACAATTTTACTTAGTCAGTCCATAATCATTAACAATTATTCAGATTGATATCTAGTACCTAGGTAGTGAATGCAGATTACCCGATCAGGCAAAGCGTAGAATTTCCCTAGAGACTTCAACACTGCAGCATCATCTCCGCAGACTTTCTTCAACACAACCACTTCCCCCATACAGCTTCACGCAGCTTCACACCCCGTATTATTGACATATCTCTCACCTGCCCCTCGCGATCCCCTTCCAAAGTTTTCTCTTTGATAGAGGCCCCGCCTCACCACCATGGACTACGAGATGGACATCGAGCCCACCGGGCCCCAGGTCACAGTGAGAGAGGTGAGCTCCAAACACACATTGCACTGTACATATTACACCATTCAAACACAGAAAAGAACTAACAACCTCAAAATAAAGGCCGAACCCTACCGCGTCGACTTCAAACTCACCTCCGTCGACCTCGCCTTCGCCAACTCCCTGCGCCGCACCATGCTCGCCGAAATCCCCACAATGGCCATCGACCTCGTCGAAGTCGAAAAGAACTCCTCCGTACTCCCCGACGAAATGCTCGCCCACCGTCTCGGCCTCATCCCACTCCAATCCAAAAACTGCGATCAGGACATCGAGTACACCCGCGACTGCGAGTGCGAGGACCACTGCTCGCGGTGCAGCGTTACGCTTTCGCTGCATGCGCGGTGTACAGGTGATGAGATCATGCGGATCTATGCGCGCGATTTGGTTGTTGCGTCAGAACGACCGAATGAGCGGGTGGGGAGCCCGGTGATTACGGACCCTGAGGGGAATGGGCCGTTGATCTGTAAGTTGAGAAGAGGGCAGGAGTTGAAGATGACTTGTATTGCGAAGAAGGGGATTGCGAAGGAGCATTCTAAGTGGGCGCCTACGGCGGCAATTGGGTTTGAGTATGATCCTCATAATAATTTGAGGCATGTGGATTATTGGTATGAGGAGGATCCGATTAAGGAGTGGTATGTCTTCCCTCTTCCCTTGCTGTTAAATAGCGAAGCTATCTATCTGGCTTTGTTATATGGGATAAGTCCTAACAAAGTCCCAGGCCCGTCTCCCAAAACGCCGCTTGGGAACACGCCGCACCCCCAGACCAACCCTTCGACTACGACGCCCAACCAAACAACTTCTACCTCGACGTCGAAAGCATCGGCAATCTCGAACCCGACATGATCATCCAACAAGGCATCGTCATCCTCCAGCGCAAACTGGCCTCCGTGATCTCCTCCCTCTCCGGAACAGGTGAAGGCGACCGCAACGGCATTGCCGACGAAGACATGATGGGCGTCCGTAGTCCCGACGCCTATGAACCACCCGAGGGTATCGATGGCGGGTTCACGGCGTATGCGAATGGCGGGGGGGCAAGTGCTTGGGGGGCTAGTGCTGCGACGCCTTACGGGGCTACACCGTATGGTGGCGGTGGGTACGGATTTTAATCTCAAAATCACCTACCTACCTACGTACCTACCTACACCCAGTATCTCAGCCCACACCACATCATCCGTGTCGTATTGAACCCGCGACCTTGGGAGCGGAATGGAGGACGAATAGATAAAACGGAAAAAGAAGGAAACGGTCTTACTAGTACCTAACTCATTTAGCATCGGACGGAGTTCTAGTTTTTTTTTTTTTTTCGGATCTGGGGTGGTCTGTTACATGTAGCCCAGGCGCGTTTTGTCTTTTTTTTAATCGAATCAAATATTATTTCCATGTTCTTTATTTTATTTACTTCTAGGTATTCGATGGCTCAATCTATTTTTTTGATCTATCAACTAGACATATGCTATGCTATATTGTATGTAGATCAAGGTAGCTATGGAGTAACCAAGTGGGATTATGCTGATCCCCAGCATGACATGGAGTATATATAATCAATGCTCAATTGATCGCTTGATATACGGAGTGACAAGCGAAGTAGATTGAAGAACTTATAACCTACCTAACCCCCTAGTCCGAGACACCAGATATGCCAAAGAAAAGAAAGAAAGAAAAAAAGACAGCATGAAAAGGAAAACCAGGCAAAGGAATATAAACATGGACAAGAGAAGAGACACATTGATCAGATCAACCAGAAAGGAAAAAGAAAAAGAGCAAGATCTTCATTGTCTTCAAAAGATTCTCTCTCAAGCGCCAGTTAGATACTATACTCCAGATTTCACTAACTAAACAACTCAACCCGATTCAATCCAATCCTCCACAGCGAAGTAAAGAAACAAACAAACAATCAATCAATCAATCAATCAATCAATGTGAGTTGAAGGAGACATAAATGTCAGGGTAGAATGGAGAAGAGAAGGATCCGCTGTCTATCGCTTGCTTATTTTGCTCCGCCTCGTTCGCCGATGATGAGATGAATGATGGAAGGAAGGAAGGAAAGAAAGAAAGAAAGCGATGACGGATGACAGATTGGCCCACCCTGGTGTTTGCGCCTGTGGACTCCGCTAGTGATAGTGAGGGAACAGTATAGTATGTATGGATGGGTGGATGTGCGCGCATGTAAGGAAGCAAATGCCAGAATGTATCTCAAGTGCCAGGGGTAGAGCCGACCTAGATAAGACGACTATAACGCCGACCCGATGTATGATGCAGAAGGACAAAAACAGGGGAAAGGAGGAGAGGTGAAGGCGAGAGGTTGAGGAGGGAGGAGAGAGAAGTAAGGGAATCATACACCATCTATCGTGTCTGAATCATCGGATCCGTCTGCAAGCAGCGTATTGGATGGTGGAAGTTTGCGACCAGATCCATACACCATCTCCATGAGCTTCGCCTTCTGCTTCTCCCGTACAGAGCGGAGGTAGTCGTATGTTCCTTCAAGACCACGGATTTGGCCTTCTATCACTGCTTCAACGGGACCCAGCGTTCGACCGTTACTTCCAGTCTCGATGGCACCAGCGAAGCTTACGGAGTCGTTGCGCCGGACTAGTGGACTGACGAGCTTGCGGCGGAGTGTCTCCAGGTTTACCTTGAGGGTTAGGAGACGACCGCGGTGGTCCATGAGGAGGTGCTTGTTTGCGACGGTGCGGCTGCGGACGTTGGCGAGGAGGCGCTTGTTCTTTTCGTATTTGCGCACGACAGCAGCGTCGGGACCTAGTACGCGGGTCCATAGGGAGCTGAGCATTTCGCCTTCGGCTCGTTCTTGCGCATCGGACTCACGGACGACCGTGCGCTGGAGGTTCAGGAACTGGCGATCAATGGATTCAAATAGCGCAAACAGTGCCGTTGAGTGTGTCAGTTCGCTATTGATGGACTCTTCCAGCACCGATAGGAACTCGGTAAAGGTCCGTGTTAGGGTTGCGCGGGTGCGCTGGGCCGAGGTCTGTCCGAAGATGGTCGTCACTATCGTCCCAAACGTCGTGGGGGTGGCGAGCTCGCTGCTAGTTGCTTCACCATCTGGAAGCGCGATCTGCTCAAGAGTGCCGAGTCGCGACAAGAGGTCGTGCACGTTATCAAAAACGACAGACGGCAGTGTACTTGGCGGTTGGGACGATAAGGTCCCGAGCTCGCGCTTGGCCCAATCCATGACGAGGAGAATCGAGTCGACGTCAGAGTCGACATTCGCGAAGAAGCGCGTTAGCTCTAAGGAGAGCGACTTAAGCGATTCGGACAGCTCGTCCAGCTGGCGCACGATGATGGGCGCGCTGGTCATATTCGTCCCGCGCACGGACTCGCTGAGATCCCAGACGGCCACGCCGGTCTCTTGTAGGGTACCAATTTGCTGCACGCCATTCTCGGAGTAGTAGATGAGCGGCTCAAAGGAGCGCGCGAAGCTCGATAGCTTCACAAGGTCTGGGATCGCTTGCGGCATATTCGGCATGAACAGGGTGCGCATGCACGTGATGGACAGCAGGACGATCAGGATGGAGAGGGTGGTGTTGGATTTGGAGCTGGTGATGCGATCGAGCTTGGACCGCATGTAAGTAAAGAATGCGACGAAAGGTTCTCGATGTTGAACTTCTGCGCGCACAGCGAACCGGATATCTTGGGAGAGGAAAATCCAGAGTGTTAGTATATCCCGCGCCAGCAAGCTGGACAGGGTCATCAGACCAAGAGAAGCCTACAATTGCTCAAGTTATTTTCTGGCCTAAAGTCTAGACCCTCAGAATCGGAAATCGGCCTTGTAGGCGCTCGCACTGGACTGGGCGACCGACCCTTTAACGGTGAGTCTGCGTCAGGCGGTAATGGTACATTGGCAGCGACATTGATATCGCCCGTTTCGGTAGAGAGGCTGCGGTGTCCTGCCATCGGAGCCTCTGGCGCATCTTCATACTGTGGACTGGGTTCGCGCGACTGTGATGGGCTGATTCCCACGGTCGGTTTCAGGCCGAATCGCTCATGATCGATCTTGCGCGAGTAGGGCTGGTGCCGGTACCACCCGCTCCCTGGAACACAATCATACCTTCGAAAGCCGGGAGGTGACCAGCGATCAACAACGGGGGTGATGTCTTCTTCCTCACAGTCCGACTCTTCTGACCTGAAACCTGAGTGTTGTGAGGGAAGACTGAAGATAGGTGAGCGATGGGAGTTGCTGGTGTTCTCAAAGTCCTCGAGCGACGCATCCATCGACGGATGGTCATCGAAGACATTGTCTAGCTCGTCCAGCATAGTAGACGGCGTGCCGCGCACAGAGTTCTGAAGCTGTAAGGCCACTTCCAGTGTTCAATGTCCCCAAGATTCACTTCTAAACCGCCTGAATTGGTGGTTCAAGAAGGGAGGGGGAGGGGGGGGGGGAGGATCGCAAGGGCGCTAACGTATAGATAGGTGGAAACTAGCAGGATGGAGGTGGGGGAAATGGTCGAGTCCAACAAGACAAGATAGCGGGGAGAGTACGGAAAGGGTGGAAAGATAAAAAGAGAAGAGCAGGCAAGAAGAAGCTGCAGAGACAGCGCAGGAGGGAATAATGCGACGGCGGGAGGGACAAGTCGAACAGCCTTGATGCCTGAGGACTAGCAAGGCTGACAAGTCACGGAGGAGGAATACCGGAGGGAGATAGAGACGTTAACAAACGGATTTGCATTAGACGTATATAAGGGGACCTGAGTTCTCTTTCCCAAGTGTTAGTTTAGCTGGCAGACTCAGTTGCCTGTGTTTCATCCAAAATCCGGGAGAAAGTATATAGAATGTATGACGAGGAAGGAGGCAGCGATGAGTACGGATGAAAGAAGGAATCTTGCCCCTCGCATGCGTCCTGAATGTCTTCGACCAGGCCAGGTTCATCAAGTCAAGTCAAGTTAAGTCAAGTCAAGTTGAGTGCTATGCTTTGCTGTTGAATCGAGGGAGGGGGCGCAGAAGAAGGTGGCTGGGCCAATCGCAGTCGAGAGCAGGTCATGTGCTGCCTCTGAACGGTCTTCCGTCCTGCTCCGTACACGGACTTGAAACTGGAAAGAACTCACACTTCGTTCGCGCCAATCGATTGAGGGATCGTCCTCAAGGTTGATAGCACATCATTGGACATCTTAGTCAAGAAACAGACTCGAAGGAACCGTTTCCTCACCCCAGAATCAGATCTTTGGATTCTGCAGTGTCTTATCAGGACTTCGCAGATCTCTTCCTATTATGCCTGAGCCACGTGATGGCTCGGTGTCACGTGAAGATACCCTTTGCTAAGTAAACCTTGTTGAAGGTAGTGAGTAGTAGTGCAAGTGGAAGAGATGCCGTGAGAGGAGACTCTTTATTCATTATGGTCGCTCGACCTGAAAGTTAACCATGATACACAAAAGCTGAAGAAAAAACATGACCATCAAGAGTGAAAATAAACCGAGGGAATATGGAAAATAGACAAGGACGGCGAAGGAAACATGACTCTATAATATCCACGATGCCCCGACGCAGAAACCAAGTCTAGAAAATGTAATGTAATGTTACAGTACCCGCCTGTCAGCAAGCCAGAGGCCTAGCAACCCCACAGGTGGGCTTTTTATTCTCGTCGTCTAATAGTGAAACATTTAAGCGGTGTTGTCCTTGAGGTAGCTGTAGAGTATCTACGTTAGCTTTGTCCTCGAAATTGGCGCACAGGAAAGAGAAACATACGTGATCAGGTCGTTCCTGTCCTTGCCCTTCTTAAGACCACCGAAGGCCATCTTGGTGCCGGGGATGAACTTCTTGGGGTTCTCGAGGTACTTGAACTATAAGCGCAAGCGCATTAGTATTCCTATCTGACACTGTTGGCAACTATCAAGATAAACATACCAGAGTGTTCTCGTCCCAGGTGACACCAGCCTGCTTGTTGGCATCGGTGTAGGCGTAGCCATCGGCCTCACCAGTCTTGCGGCCGAAAAGACCGTGGAGGTTAGGGCCGACCTTGTGGCCACCGCCGTCCTCGACAGTGTGGCATTGTTTGCAGCGGGTCTATTCTGGTTAGCGATCTCTCTATCAATGCGACGGTGACGGTTGATGAAGCTCACCTCGAAGAGCTTGCCACCCTTAGCAGCGTCACCTGAAGAGAACAGCTTGTTAGCGTCTTGTTTCGCCTTCTCCTTCGCCTTCTTCTCCATTCCTTCCAGTTCCATTTCGCGCATCACCAGCGTGGTGGAGAAACAGAAGGAGTCGAAGCTTGTCATGATGGAAATTGATCGTGGGTGATTCGCAAATGTGTTGGTGAAGTGTTAAAGCCGCGCAAAGGCAAGGAAGAGCAAGCGATGGGTTAGACCTTTTCGCTGGTGATTAGGTTGTCGAGAGAGTTTTTGTGTTGGCAGCCGATGGGCTCTGGAAGACACTTGCGAAACACAATCATGGCACGCTTTGTTTATCCTTTTCGGCAACCTTCTGTTTACCCCCCCAGCCACATCCATTTGCCATTCTGGCGAAGTACACAGTGAATGCCAGCGAACATGGACAAGGCGCTGGAACTGGAACAAAGGAGTGAATTTGGTGGTAACAAAGCTAGCTTACCAGGAGAGAAAGCGTCTGCGCCCTTGGCCATTGTGAATGATAAAAATAGGTGTGAGGAGAAAGAAGAGGTGGGATGGAGAAATGAAGTGGTATAAAACGGAGACTTGTAGAGAATGGACTTGAGAGATAATTGAAGAGAATTCAAGCAAGCTGGCCGAAGGGAAGAAAAAAACTTGGAGAGAATTTGTAGAGCTGGGCCCGTTCCCGAACCCCCGACGCCTCCCGTGATCCGGAAAGTGGCCAATCAGTGCTGAGATGATTCAGCGCGTCACGGGCGCTGCCGGGATAATATTCGGTCACCGCAAACTACAAGGGACTCTCCGCCTTCACTTCTACCAGTACAGGACTACTTGAAAGACTGTATAGCAAGCAGAAGTGCATGATACTATGATTTTCAACATGTTGAATATACTACTAGTCCTGCTAGGTACAATCGTTGATCAGAAGCATGCCGTCATGCTATGATCTCATGCCAGGTAATAAAGCGACGTAACGCAATTTGCGCCTTGAACTTGAACAGAAGAATGGATAAACAGATAATAATAGTCATCCCCATAATAACAAATCTACGCCCTGCCATTCGCCCAACACATGGCGAGTTTTTTCCGCACCCCCGGGCCTGCTCCGAGGTGGCCTGATGCCTTAATTTTAATCATGGCCTTATAGCCTGAGGTGTCTCAAACTAATGATCATGTGACAGAACCACAAAAAAGTTAGATAGCTTCAAAACAACATCCAGAACCCTAGTTCCGAGTTCTACTCAATCACAGCGACAGCAACAGAAGGGGGACACGAAAATGCCCTCCGCATCAATTCCCCCCTTCCTCCTCCCCCGAGGAATTCCGTCATCAAGAACCCTCCTCGCTTTATCCCCCCGCCCAAATCACCCTCGCACAACCCGTCGCTGCAAATCATCATCATCATCATCGTCATCAAACAACCCAACCCCCTCAAAACCCCGCGTCCTCGCAAAACCAGACAAATTCCGCCCCCCCTCCCACCCCGCGCGTCGCGTCGTCCAAACCAAAAATGGGAAAGTCCTCAACTACCCGGGCCCCCGCCCCTCAGAGAAAGAGCAAGAAGAGCAGAAGACAAGACAGTATCCGAAGATGTTTCCGCCCGAGGGCACAGTCATGTTTAGGTTTTTGACGAGTCGGTGGATTCATATTTGGATTGCTATGGTATACACCACCAACCTTATCCCCAGATATTTTTCTTGCTTTGTGAGAACTAACAAGGGAAAAATGGCATACAGAGCGTCCTAACAACCCTCGCAACATTCACATTCAGCACGAATTTCAAACAAAGCAGTCCATTCGCGCACCTCCTCCCGTCATGGTCGGGGCTGCTTTCGCATCCGATTGATACGGCGTCGCAGGCGCTATCGGTGTTCCGGATGCATGTTCAGCATAATTCTATGGAGACGAGGGAGAAGAGGCATCGGCGTGTGGAGGATGCGGAGAAGAGGAAGCAGTTTCGGGTTGCGCATGGGTTGGAGGAGGCGGAGGCGGAGGAGAATGTGGAGGAGAAAGTGGTGGATGATCAGTCGCCTGTTGCTGTTGAGATTCAGGGGCAGGGGCAGGGTAAGGAGGGGGGGTATGTTGATTGGGAGGGAAAGAGGAAGCCTGTTAAGAAGTGGTTGGGGATTTGGTAGTGTTTTTTTTGGGGGAGGCGAGCATATGAGTATGGCATATTTATTGTCCTCAGATGGGTTAGGTATAGGGAATATTGTATTATAGTTGTTGTTAGTCTTTCTCATCTCATGTATTATTGGTATATACATGTTCATTATCTTTGCGATTCTAGCTTCATGGTAGGCTCGTTCATGACGGGATCCCAACGATTCGACGGTGGCTCAAGCGATGCAGGTCCGCAACTCTCGACATGCGGGTAAGACGTAAACTTAAGTTTGATCGCGTTTATCCGTGGGAGTGTCTCTGCATCGTATCGTCCGACAGCGTACCGACGACCGAATAATGAAGGCGTTGATTCCTACTGAGTACGAAGTGGTCCAATTCAATCAACCAACTTCCACCCCCTCAAGGCCGTCTAATACCTCCTCGCCAACACCACCCTTCTCTAACACCATCTTAACCATCCGGGCAATAGTCGCTCTCTTCACGCCTCCGCGCCGCGGCCTCCACACACCCGAAACTTCCTCCTCCCCAGTCGAGGGGTTGATAATGGCTGACGCCTCCGCAGCAGCAGTAGAGCCTAGCGTAGCTACATTCTCTGAGTTCGGGACGCCAGGCTGAGTAAGTCGAGACGGTGGGTCGACTGTGCGGATCGAGAGTAGTTTTAGACAGTTCGATCCAGTGTCGTATGTGATTGAGATTGCGAGCACGGTGTCCGCAACGGCGATTTCTTCGCGGCTTGGGTCGAAGACGATATTTTCGGCGACTGAGATGACGAGGAGTGTCACCGGAGGCCGGACTTTATGGATTGAGCCGGGGATCGAAGCTCTTGTGGTTCTGACGCGGGGGTACAAGTATTCAGCGGCGTTCCAATCATCGTCGAAGAAGGGATCCTCTTCGCCCTTGGATTTAAGCTTGGGCAGCTTCGTCGCGAGAAGAGCTAGATGTGTCGTGAGAGATAAGAGAGGAAGTGGGTATGACAGCGGTTGAGAAAGCAGCAGAACCTTCAATCCGTCTCAGCATGAAACCGTAATGAGTCAGTAATAGAGAAATAAAAGGAACTCACATCAATATATAACCGCCAATGCCACCGTCTATTAATCACAAGCCTCCCCTTCAACCCACCAACCATCCCCCCCTCGTCCCCATCCCCGTCCTTCTCCCCGCCCGAAACAGATTCCACCAACGGTTCCCGCATCATCTCCGACAAAAACACCGGCAAGGCATCATCATCCCGAAACCCAGGAATCTCAATACACATTTGCACCCAAGACCCCTGCCCGGACGTTGATCCCTGCTTTGCACCAGCCCCACCATCAGCACCTTCGTTACCCTCCGCATACTCCTGCTGCTCCGCCTGACTGAGCGCTTGGACGCCGAGAACTGTCCTCTCGACTTCCGCCTTCACGCCGACGATAGCCTGTGTGCCATCTGCGAAGCCGACGCGTGCGCTGCCGTTTGTGCCGGGGAGAATATCTGTCTCGGCTGATAGAGGGCGGAATTGTGTTGGGGAGCGACCGTCGGGTCGGATGGGGGTGCCGGGGAGGGAGAGGGAGGTGTAGAGGTATGAGAGTTCGGCGGGGGAGAGATGAGGGATCTGCGAAGCAGACGAGGCTTGTCGTTGGGCGGTCATTTCGAGATTTGTTTGTAGAAAAGCGCACCTTTGTTGGACAATGCGAGCGATATGAGAGCTAGCTAGCTAGATAGCAGTTTAGGGAGTGTATGGGGACTGATCGCGGTCCTGGCGAAAGTCCAAGCTGCAATGCTAGAATATCTTGCTCGAGATCACGATTCGAAGCGGTCCATGCTGTATTTATTGAATGAAATGTCTTGTTGTCGAGTTGGGTTGAGCTTCAATAATGATTGGGAAATTCTGCTCTGGCGGACAATCTTTGTTCCTGCCGAGCGCTGTCGGCTCTAGAGATTCATGAACAAATTTAGTTTGCTTTGCAGGATATAACATTAATAATTAAAATAATGATTCTGGTCCAGCTGGATATATAAGACAGTTCCTCCACAGGAAATGTATGCACTATATTACAAGATTGTTGGGTCAAGGCCGACCGACCACCTGTGGTCGTTGTGATGATTGGAAATTGTACAGAGGTGAAAGAATTTTGAGTGCTGATGCCACATCACTTCCCGTGGAAAAGGCTTTGGGGAAAGAACGCGAGGAGTAGGAAGTAAGAAGTAGGAAGCGAGGGTGAGTGATGAGAGACAAATGAAAAGAGGACCGAGGTAGAGATCAGGATCGTTGAGAGGGTAGGTATATCAGTATATAAAGAACGATGGCAAACCAGCGACTCGCGCGATTGGTGTCGAAAAAAATGGTGTAGATATGCAGAAGATCGAATATAATCAGGGAAAGGAAGAACAAAACAGTGTGCCGAAAACGCTGTGCGAGGCCGACTGTATCTATAAAAGGCCTTTGGGGTATGAAGACAAGAAAGCCAACAAATGAGATGAACCCTGGGCTAGTCCGTGCCCTATAAAAGCAAGAGGGAAAAAGGAAATGGGGAATGAAGGTATGAAAAAAAAAAAACAAAAAAAAAAAAAAGAGTTACACCATATTCCATACGCCTTGCTCAGTTAGATCAATCACCTATGTGAGCATAACAACCACAAAATTCCCCTTTTGATTAGGTGTACACGACATTGTCAAGAAAGATGTCACAGGGAGATAGGTCCACATGCCCTCGGAAATACCCAATATGATGGGGTTGGGGTATGGACTACCTGTAGATAGAGCCTGTCAAGAATTTTGTCGAGGCTGGGTTCATCCAGTCACCATCATCGTATGGCGGTGTAGGCCATTGACGGGTGGAGTTGGAAGGATCCGACTTTTCGTCCGAAAGAGGTAGGCGTCTGTTTGGGGTAGCGTCCCCGTTACCGAAGGATACGCCATCGCACTTTGCTGACGGTGAAGGAGTGGGGTAGGGACTCGGTAAAGGGTGGGAGTTCTCGTTGGCCAAAGGGCGGCTGTAGGTTGATGATGTGTCTGACATCTGGGCTTGTGCTAGGCGCTTGGCAGCCCTACTTGCCGAATGTAAAACCTCGTCCAAAAGCTCATCTTCCTCCTCGGGGGTCTCATAACGGTGGACCGGGTGGTTAGATAGTTGCAACGCACGTCTGGTTCGGCTTGATATTGGGCCACCATTTCCACTGGTTGAGGATGGGCTTTCTCCCATTGAACGGATTGATCCCTGTGGCATTGACTGGCGCTTGATACCGTCACCAGGGGAGGTGATACTAATTGGAACGTTCCCCAGAGCCGTCGAGTCCATCGAGTACTTGACGCCTTGGAGGGCTTTGTCCAGCTCTGCAAAATCGGAGTTCTGCTTTGTTTCGTTCACGTTGACGGAATCCAAGGCCAGAGATGAACGGTTAGACCATGGCATGCACCCAGCGTTAGCCTCAATATCATCGCTCATTCCGCTCCCTTGGTTTCGGCCGGAGAGCCTGCGTGCACGTTTACGAAGATGGGAGAAGAAGCTCTCCTTTTGGCTCATAGTGGTGCTGCCATTCCCAAGGCCATTGAGCGCTCTTTCCGCCTCTTGTCGGTGCATATCGGCGTAGTGGTTACCGTGGGAATTGACTGAAAGTTGGCGACCGATCTTCTTGCTTGACTTGGCTCCATTGGCTGCGGAGTCCCCGTGCGCTGGGGGGTTGGCCTGTGCGGTAACTGCATTAGATAGGGGGGAGACGGGGCGGATCGAGGGAAGGATAGGCATCGGAGCTCCGTGAGCCCAAGTAGCACGTTTGGTCGCCGCTGGTTTGGTCTTGGCGATCTGTGTCTCTGGGGTTGACTCATATGAAACTAGGGCGGGCTTGATGGGCTGCTCGGTTTCGATAGTAGGGGCGGGGCTTTCGGATCTCCCAATCAAGGACCTTCTGAACCATGATGGTTTGGTCGTGAGCATGGGGGAATCGTATGTTTCTTTCGTTGGGGATTTGACGCTCTTCTCAGACTGCTTTCGGCCGAGTAGTCGGGCCGTAGATGACCTTGGTCTTAACAAAGGTTCCACAGCATCAGCAAAGTATTCGTGGCTCATTGCCTGCGAAGATGTAGGTCGGCTTTTTGGATCCCACATCAGGCACCAGGTCACGAAATTACTGAGAGCCGCCGGCCACTGAGGGGCAGGCAGGATACTCTCCATAGCATGGGGGGCCATCTTGCAAGGGTGTCAGTTGAATTTGCTTTCGTAGAATACGGAGATTGCAATTATACCTTTGGGAATGTAAAGCCCAGCTTTTGTGCGAGACGAGAGCCGTCTCTCCACTCACCACCACCGAGCTTGGCGCCCGACTTGCTGTACCAGTTTCCGGGGCTTCCCATGATCTCACAGACACGCCAGACTTGATCGACCTCATTCCCACCGGGAAATAAGGGCTTGAGGGTGGCAATTTCCACTGCCATAGCACCTAGGGCCCACATATCGACGGGCGCAGAATACTCACCCGCACGCAAAAGAACCTCCGGGGCGCGGTACCATCTTGTAGAAACGTATGTTGTGTAGGGTAGTCTAGAGTGTGTCTCACGTGCAAGGCCAAAGTCGGCAATTTTCACGGTGTAGGTTGGAGGGGTAGAAGGAGGAGTGACGCGGTTTGAATAACGGCTGAAAGCAGAGTCATTCGGGGCGGATGTAGAAACCAGAATATTCTCCGGCTTAATGTCGCGATGAAAGAAGTGATGGGCGTGGATGTGGTCGAGACCACATAGAATCTGGTAGAGGATGCTCTTGACGTGCTTTCCTTCTAAGAATTTGTGGTCCCGGGCCTTCATCAATTGATAAAGATTGCCATCCATGTACTCCATGGCGATGTGCAGCTTGCGGCTCAGCGGGTCGAGGAAGATGTCAAGGGCTGGGACAAGGTGAGGATGAGGAGGCAGCGTCCGTAAGAAAATCACCTCTCGCAGTTCTAAGCATGGGGCCAATGAATCGAACGTCTTCTTCATTGTTTTGATTGCAACCTGGTTGATCTCGAATGAGTATACTGGCTCTTCGTGATCAGATAGAATGCTCTTACCAGTGTCCCCCGTCGAGCGACATTGGAGCCGGCGGTCCGTACACGTGCTACCGCGACGCTGCCAAAACTCCCATCGCCGATCTCCTTCATCAATTCGAACCTGTCGGAGAGGGTTGTCATTGAGGTGGGGGTAAGACCCCTTGAAGGATGCTCGTAACAGACAGTCATCTTGTTTCCCTTATCTTCTCTGCCAGCAGATGAAACCAAGAAGAGTTCCGAGGACTGAGGGCTAGGATACAGGTTAGCGGGTCATGTTTTGCGAGATGAATTGTGTCGATTCCCGGATCTCACCCTTATAGTAGGAATGTGTTGAGGGAATTATATGAACTCATCCAAGTGATATAGGAAGCGACTAACGGGACCCCGTCTTCATCATCCAAATTCGAGAGATGTCAAGCCTGCGGAGGATGAAAGTGTGGTTTCTGCCCATCGATGGATAGATATCAATGTAGGAAGTTGTTTCGGCAAAGCAATGAGTTAATATGACAGAAGGATGAAGAAAGGAGGGGAAAGGGGGTAGTCATGTAATTTCAAGAAAGAGTAGAGTGGAAGCAGAGGAGGAGAGAGTATCTGGAATCAAGATGGAGATGACCCGAAGGAGTGGACGTGATCAATGTAAAGAGAGAGCGGACCCGTCTCGGTGGGAACCCACTATACGAAGGGGGATGATTTAGGTAAAGGCGGACTTTTGGGGAGTTGAGGGAAGCCCCTGACGCGGTGGCAGCTCTGGAAAGGTCGAAAGCGGCAGCGTGGAGACTAAAAGAGGCGGTCGACAACAGGCGAAGAGTTGGTGATGTAGATCACAGCAGGTAATAAAAATCAAAAAATAAATAAATAAAAATAATGCAGGTGGATTATGGAGGGGTTAAGAGGTCTTGACTCTTGACAGGAGGGACAGCCTCAGCTGTTGCTGACCACAGGGGATCAGAGGGATGAAAAAGCAATCTTTCGGCAGTCCAGAGCAAGCAGTCTGACGATGCGGATAACGAGGTATAGGAAAAGGGAGTCTCAACTCTCGAGAAGGACGGGATAAAATGAGAGCAAAGAAGGAATCAAAATAAAGAGAGTAGTAATACCGCGAGTGTTATTTTATTCAAGGAGAGACGAGAAACGCGAGTGGTTGGAAGTTGGAACGAAGAGAGACCAACGCGCAGAAGGAGATGATTCAAACAGTTCAAGTTGCCTGTTGTTCATTCGTGTCTTTAGCAGAGCGACTAACTCTGACTACAGGATTTTAGGTCGGTGTAAAAGGAGTCAAGAAGACGTTATTCGACGAGGTCCAGACTAGCGCTGCCACCAGAAACCGTCCCGTAATTTTCCCCCGAAATTGGCCTCTGCGGCGTCTGTTATTAACTTATTATTATACGCGGCTCGTTGACGACGACAATGTCAATATCATCATAGGAGATAGGTATAATAGTATAATCTTAATAACTGCCTCATGATAAAGTCATACTATCCAGGCACAGAATCCATGGGCATGCTAAATATAAACTGTTCGGTCAAGGTTCTTGAGGGAGGTCCACCACCACCCATGGAAAAGGAGTTGCCCGTGAACTGTCACCAAAATACCGCATAGGGAAGAGCTTCATAATCAACAAGAAAGAGTCAAGACTACCACAGTACTCCGCCTAAGTAACTGATGAATATGATAGACACAAGTACCGATTGCAGCATTATCTATCACCTGATAAGATCAATCATCTTGCTTTTCCCTCGGGGTCCATTCTCTTCAATTTCCCTTGCCCCGAGTTAGTAGGAGGATGTCTTTGTACTGAGTCCTGACACTGGACCGAAATTTCAGTTTAGTGCAGGTATCTAGGTCTGATACAGCACACGTTTGATCTCAAAATTCAAACTCACGCTTAGCTTAGTGTGGGTGTTCCATTACATTTCAAGGTTAGCCCTGTCGCCTGTTGGTTTCTACATCGAGAGTGCAGACTTCCACCGGAGGATAATAAGAGGCGTCAAAATGTTTTTAGTCACCAGTTCAAAAATGAGGGGAAGCCAGGAAAACAACTCATCCTTCAACAGAGTTTTCAAGTTGAAATTCCATTATAAACAAACGTGGTTTTGAAGAATTCACAGTCCAAACCTTCCAGTGTGAAGGTCCTGCCTTAGTGGCGGTCCACATGGGCTGGGCCTCGAATGATCGTGAGACGAGTTTTACAGCATCCAATTTAACTATGCCAGTCACCTTATGACATGTGTGCATTGTGCATCTGTGGTCCCTGTGGTGTTGATATTTGGATAGTAACTACAATCAGTTTGATCTGACCGGTGGATCAGTGCAGTTCATGCATGTTCTTATCTGCAATCGACATCAAGACTGACACTGTGAATAAGCTCGCATCTGCTGTGTGAGTAAGGAGCCTTGACCGCGATAGTCGCACAACACTGAGTGGCTGGCCCTGGATCAGACAACTAGTACATACTTTACTCCAGAGTACACTCTCGGGCAATCAGGAGGCTCGGTTCCCTCAGCAAGGCGTTCTTCTTCATCTTCCTGTTGAGAAAAAAAGAAAAGAAAGTCTCATGATTCGTATTTACTGGTGTATTTTTACTCAGCGCCCTAGACCAGCGCTTGCTTGTGTGTTGCAATGCCAAATAATGGATGTGACCTGTACAATTCGTACGCACTCTACTCCGTACATCAAAACGCATCTGTCTGTTCTGTCAGCTCTTGAATATGATATAAGATTTTGGCGGTAGACATAGGTTCAGTAACTGAAATAGGCGCTAAGTGGTTGGGTTTGTGCTTTGATACAAATGATCCTGTCTTTCATGCATTGGTGTATGCATCGGATCTGGTGATAAAGTACCCCGAGGCGAACTATTGCCTGATAATCACATCTATCAGCAGAAAGCGCGTATCATGAGGGGTTAACTCACAGCCCTGAGCCTACGAGTTCTAGAAAGAGACTGGCCACTCTCTCACGAAGACAAGGACAGAACTCGGAAGAAGGAAACGTGTTCGGCCGCGGCACCAGGTTACTTTGGGGTGTCGATGCCACTCGATGCAGTCAAGCTGGAGAGATGTTGTGCAGTCAGTATGGGTTGATGTTGAATTTGTAACGCCCACTGTGGTCATCGCTGATATGGCCAGTACCATGCCATGCAGGAAGAGTAAGGGGCTTCAATAATTCTCCCATCCCTATCCCATTGGAAGTAGTCCTCCATTCTCTGTACCACATTAAGAGATAATGGCTTTTGGTTATCTTGGTGCTTCTGTACCTTGAACTTGGGTACCTGGGGCAAGCTGATGATCGACGCTGAGGATTAGCCCTGGAAAAAGCAAAAAAGAGGGAGTTCAACTTCCTTCAAGGGGAAATGGTACTTTTCTACTCCTCATTTAGGAAGGTCTTGCACTATTCCAGGCGAGGCTTTTGCCACTGAATCCCTTTCTGGAGAGCGATTATGAGTGCCCACTGCCCAGTGCTGTTGAAATTTGATATTCCGGGTGATGTTCTCTGTTCCAAACTCTGCTCAACAGCGGGAGCGAACGGTCTTTAGTGGTCTTTAGCGTCGGGTGTTCCTGAAGAGAACCGGGGTCGCAGTTGACCGCTGCCAGCCTGCCACAGCCCCAAAAAAGCGACAAAAAACAACTTCAATCAGATTGAAACATTTCTGAGTACAAACCAATCAGAAAATTGAATTCTAACACTCCTATGTAAATTGGAGAATTGCAAAATCGGGCAGCAGCACGGCCAGGAAGTCACGGATGATTTGCTTGGACGGGCACTTTCGGCCCAACGCCTCACGACTCGTGAGTCGTCCTCTTGGAGTTCCCCCGTAGATTCCTGGTCAACGGCGACGGAGCTTGACCCACTGGTCAGTCGGCCATTATTATTATTATTGGCGATTTCAGGATCCGCGTTGCTGGGTTTTCGCTAGCGGAATTGATGATTATTGCGCCAGTGGCTCGGGGAATGCGGATTGCTCTCCACTCGGCGGAGGCCCGTCCCAGTTAGTGCTTCCGCAGAATGAGTCCACCAAGATCGTTACTGTCTTGGGAAACCGCACCACCACAGACTCTGTCCTGAATAAGAAACCAACATCTGAGTGGGCTCAATCTCCTGATAATTTCACCAAGAGCAACGGACCCCAAACGAAGCCCCTTAGTGCTGAGGTTTGTTGATTCCTAGGACTTTCCAGAAGGATTTAGGGGGTCCAACCGCCCAAGTGCATCCAGATTTCCGGGACTCTTGCCGTCCTCGCCCGGGAGACCAAGTTTTCTGCTTCAATGAATAAATTTCAAGAAGCTCAAAGAGGAGAAACACTCTGCTCTAGGAGAAGGGTAGGAAATTAGGAATGACTCGGGACCTCCCAGGACTGCCGCCTGTCAATTTGTTGGAAGGATGCGTCCCGTGACTTCCGTTGGTACTCAGGGAGATCAATAAACCATTCCCTGCAAACCACAACATGTTCCAACGGCGGTACTGCAGTAAACAGTCGATCTGCAAGTTTACACTGCATGGCCATGATCCAGTTGTCAACTTGTCATTAATAATGCTCCTCGGGAGTCGGGTGGTTGCAGAGCTCCCGAATTAATTTCCGACAGAATATGCAATTTCCACAGCGACTGAGCTAAATTCACCTAGTTCGTTGGATCAATTACTCAAGATTATCTTTCGTAAACCTCCCTTGACGTTGCCACGTTGGGACGGGGTCTTGTTGCTTCGTCACAGGAGCGAGGATCAGGAGATTGAACTACTGCATCCTCCCGTTCCAACTTCCATAGCAACTGCATGTCAGATCGGCATCCTTTCTGGCATCATGTCAAGCTCTCTGGCAGTTGCATACTCGCTTGGGTTCTAACCACGTACAGACCAACGGGATGGTCTGTGAATCTGTTACTGAGGCTGAAACTGGTTTGATATGGAGCGAACGATCATACGTCATCGCCCTGGATCTTTCTTAGTGCGAACTTCAGGAGGTATACAGCGGCTACAGCCCAGGATACTGGTACCAGACTCTTAACATCAGCTAGAGTATATCTGGCCATCTGCACATATGAGGATCTAACACAGCGCCTGGGCATTTTTGGTGTTGTGATAAAGTAATCGCAGTGCTGTTGCTGAGGGATTCGCAATGTGTATAGGACTAGGATAGGTATGTCTGAGACCTGAACTCAAACCCGAATCATCGCTGACTAGATACAGTGCAACCCAGATTTCTTTCTTTGTTCTAGGATATCTGAAGTCTTAGAAAAAGAGTTCTTCCTTTCGTTTTTACTAGACAAGACAAGGTTCTAGAATCATGGGAGACACCTGATACGGCTACATCCAAGACCTATGCTGATACTCTCTTTATCTCAACCTGCTGTAGCTGAGACGGGAAACTTGAAGTTAGGCATTATGCTCAGAGGGCTCAATCTACTGTTGCGGTTGATCTCTTAAAGAAAGGCATTCCCTCATCTCAGTCGCTTCGGTTTGTTTGTCAACCTCAAGTTTCTTTTTTCTTCCCTGCTCTTCCGCAGCCCACTATTGTTTGCCAGCCTATTCTTCTTCATTCAGAATCAAGTGTTCGGCCCCTTCATTCACCACCTGCGGTTTCCATTCACTAGAATTTGGATGTATTTCTTGGCGTTGGAGTGAATGAAAAGTGTTTTTGGATGAATAGCACCCCCCTGCACTACAAAAGGCTGTCTTTCTGTTCTTGCCTTCCTCTTTCTCTTCCACATCCAAGCGTTCCTCTAACACAAACCTACCTACATTGCCTACTTTCTCTTTATTATCTACTGTAGCCGTGTTTGCTTTTCGGTCTCTAAATTATGAAGAATCGCCAGATGATGGGGATGCCGAGTGCCTACGCCGGGGGCTACAGCGAGACCATTAAGCGCCGGTGAGTGTTCAAAGCTCTGGATACCGTCTATGGCCCGCAGGCCGAAGAGTGTACTTCCATATATTGCAGAAGCTGACGATGTTCTCCTTTCAATAGGCTCGAGAGTGTCAACTTGCCAGACAAGTGAGCCGAACTCCAGTCCTCTCACCGAATCCCAATTATGTCCTTCTAACGGATGACAGGGTCAAATGCAAAACGTGCAAGAAATACCGGGTGCAGTCTGCCTTTTCTAAGAGACAATTGGAAATCCTGCGCAATGCCGTCGTGGTTGAGGGGCCCCATGCTCTGAATGGCGGCCACGCAAACTGTCGAAATTGTACTGGCGTGCAGACAATGGAACTTCGATGCCGCGAGTGTGACCAGGTAAAGGGAACGAGCGAGTTTGCAATTGGCCAGCGCAAGGCCCACGAAGATGCGGTATGTCTTCCGTGTACACCCTCTGGTCTGCGTCAAATGAACGTGGGGTCATAGACAGTACTCCTATTTTACTTGTGAGCTAACACATTGTTCTCGGATAGCGTTGCCTGAGCTGTGTCCAGGGACAAGCAGACGCAGAGCCCGTTCTAGACGAGAACAAGATGCTCACCGAGGGCGAGATATCGACCACGGGAACCGTGACCGCGGTTAGTTGATGCCCCGACTTGACCCTTTCTGCCTTTGAATTGATTCTTATACTGACAATCCCCTCAAGAGCCATGTTGGTGGCGACTCTTTGGCCGAATCCCGGCGTCTCACCCTCAGCGATGCGCCTGGCTACTCCCGCGGCTCTCTCTACGAAGATGATGATGATGATGATGATGACAATGCGTCTGTCGGAGGAGTGTGGGTGGAACCGGACCGGCATGATACGAACAGCAGCAAGGGTAAAGGGCTCAATCCCAGTGGCTACGGCTACAATTCTCGCGGTCTAGCAAATCTCGATGTTAGTGACGCAATGTCTGTTCGCAGTAGGCAGGCCTCTTGGAATGTCCAGGGCTCAGTCGTGGCTGCTACGAACGTTCGTCCGAACGGAGAAGGCAGGAAGTTTGCGAGGGTTCCAGTAAGTCTCTAGGACAGCACACCTAGTATAGTGGTGAACAGTTCACTGACTCCCAACAGGCGTGGAAAGCTGAAGTCCAGGAAAAGCCCCCTACTCGAGTCCCTGAGATCACCAAGTACATCGCCCCATCCGACGATGAAGACGACGAGGAGGGCCTTGCCAGCTATCTCTAGATGCTATGCGCAGGCTCTGTTACGACATGCTATTACTAGTAATTGTTGGTAGGCGGGATTGAAGTTTGGAGCAAACCATGGTTCTTTTGTTGAGAAATTTCCTATTGAGGCAGTTAAATTTCGTTTAGAGAACTACATTAGCTATTCACAATTTGAGATTATTCTAGTTCATACATGCTGGTAGTCTAGCATGCATTGATCTCCCCGCCATCGCCCAGCGATCTTAGCTGCGTTTCAGTCATCGAAGTGTGACGTATCGCATCAACGGTCGCGGCTGAAAGAAAAACCCAGAGAAATGCCCTTCTCTACTTCCTTGAACTTCGATGCCGTCCTGCAGGGGCTGATCTCTCTTTTCTTTTTCTCTATTTCTTTGTTGCACCTAGCTGCATGATAAAAAAATATATAATCTCTGTCTAACTTGAAAGACCTGACTGTTTGTCACACGCAAAGTTCATAACTCTCATCTTGCCCCTCACTGTCTCGACTGCTTTGTGCGCCACTTGTCCTTGCTCACACAAAAGTCTCCAAGTTCAAGCGCACAAAGCTCTTACTTGATCTCCTCATTAATTGTTCCATTATCTTTCCGACTTGATACTTCTTCTCTACCAAGATAGGATTTGAGTGGTCATTCAGAGAATTGTGTTCTGACCAGTCCTGATGGCTTACGATGGCTTTCAGCATGGTTCGAATCCTTATGCTCAACCGGACAATACCAACCTTTCATATATGACGGAGAACCACGCATCCTCCTCTTTCGACCCTCCTTATCCATACCAGCCGACATCCGATCAAATCAATATGCCTCAACCACAAGTCCCTCCCAATTCAGCCCCGCCGCAGGGCTACTATCCAGAGCCGCCTCGCGAGCAAACCACCTGGCCACCACCACCACCACCTCCTCCTCCTCCTCCTCCTCCTCCTCACACGGGCCGAATCAACGAGGCAGTAACTTCGGCCGTGGGAAACAGTGGCTCTTCTTCCTATCTATCTCAGGATCTTGTAGCGCAGATAACGGCAACTGTGATTCAGCAGCTCGGAGCGGCGGGTCTCAGCAGTCCGGCCAACAACCAGCCTGTTCAGCATCCTCCACCACCGCAGTGGGGAGTGCCTCCAGCATATCAAGGCCCTACCTCGCCGCATACTCCGACTATCTCGCACAGCACACCTCCTCCGCCTTCTACCGCCTACCCGCCGCATACTCCGACAGTCTCGCACAGCACACCTCCTCCTGCCGTCTACCCGCCACCTCACCCGCAGCCCGAGTACCCGGGTGCATCGCATCTACATTCCAGATTGAGCCCAACACCTCCCCAGGAGAGAAGAGAGTCTCCTGTTAATCAGTTCAGCGAGCATATCCAGAGGACCGATTCTCGTCCGAAGCCTCAGAGGAATGACACGTTCCCCACAACTTTGGAGAAGATATGGGGGAAGTTATTTGACGAGGGGAAACCAACAGAGAGGCTGGGACAGTTCTTGCGGGGAATTGCAACGCATTTAGTAAGAACAACCAAATACTTCAACATCTGTCCTAGCTAACCCTTCACAGATTGAGAATTACCCCCCTGGCAATACTCTAGTTGTAGTCCCGGATAAGTTGCAAAAGTTCTATGCAGATACTAATATATCATCCGATCCTTATCCGTGGCAAGGTAAGTCGTGTTCTTGCTTTAGTTGACGTCAAACCTAACCTCAGTGGTTAGATATTTTTGATGATCGTACGTCGTCGATCTCGAGACTGTTCCGTGAGGTCGAAGCAGAGCATCATCTCGTGCAGGTCAAATTGAATGAAAGACCTGATATTCCTGGCCTCACCCCCCGAGGGTTCGAGGTGTTGGCTACGTTGATGATCCAAGCACATCCAGATAAGGAATACGAACGGTTGCAGAAAGCCGTGTTGAACATGCCAATCAGCAATCCTGATAATAGGAAAGAGAGGTTCCCCAAAGAGATACCCCGGCGACTTTTCCCAGAGACACCCAATCTTGCTCTACGCGAAGAGCTTGACCAACACATCATAAAGCACTGTGGTGTGGAGCTGCCGCGAATCACCGACGAAGAAATCAAGAAGGTAGCTGCCCAGCGTCACAAATCGTCCGCAAGCCCAAGTGTCTCCATTGCAGAGTCTAATCCCTCAACAACCGAACGGGGGAGTAAAATATATCCCCCTTCAACCTCGGCCGTCGTCGAAGACGAAGACGAGGAGCAGTCCCCTCCCTCTATTGAACGCAAAAGGAAACCCTACAGTGCGCAACCTGGAGGAGGCAAAGTGTACGACGGACCGGGTGCCCCTAAACATCGGCATGCAAACTCATTCTCCACGAACTCTGGCATCAAAGAGGTCCGACCCACGGCGACTCGCGTCCCCGGCTCCCCTCCCTACCGTAACGGGTCTACAGGACCTGGGCGTGCGCGATCAGGCACTACCACACGATCAAGGAGTCAATCGCGCGGGTTCCATCCAGGACATGAATACAGGCACTCAGAGAGCGACCTCTTGAATGACCCGCGGCCGACGTCGAGTGGTGACTACTATCATAAACCGGAATCCTCGGCTCTCCCAAGCGATCTGCTTGATCAGTACCGGGAGCTTGACCGGGGTGCGGAAGATCAAAGGCTATACGAGCAGCTCCGTGAGCGTGAGAAGGAGCGCGAGAAGAGCAAATACCATGACAGCCTCCCTTCGCGGTCCAGTTGGGCAGGCGATGAGGATTACTATCGCGGCTTGCTTGGTGGACAAGCTGGTGGATCAGCTGGGTCGGGCTACGACTACAAGAGTTATCGTTGAGGTGAATAATTTGGCTATCTGTACATTTACTTCGTTTTCTGTTGCTGTTTGTTTTGTGTTGAGTCTATGCTGTCTACTTTGGACCTTGGATTTAATAGCGTTGCTTTGGCTGACGACTGACGAGAAACGACTGATATCCGTATGCTGTGTATTGTTCACTCGTTGTATACCACAGATATCTGCTGTCCTGTTTAAAGAATATAATCTTCTTAACATATCCCATATATAACCCATCTAAACACCCCACTTCCCCTGCCGTCTCCCAATCTCCCGCATATACTCCCCCCCAACCTCTCTAGCAACCCTCGCCCCCTTCTCCCTCATCACCTCCTCCTTCTCCCACACCTCCTCGATCTTCTTCCTATCCCTCTCCTCCCTATCCACTCGCCTCCTCCCCCTCCTCCTAACTCTCGCCTGCTCCTCCTCAACCTTCGTCCCTTCTTCATCCGCCTCAACCCTCAACCGCGCAATATCCCCCTCCCCAACAAACCAAGGCACGGAAAGCACCTCAACTAGAAACCGACACCGCGCCTCCACAAAGTGCATCTCGGCCTTCGTGTCGGGGACAAAAAAGAACCGCTCAAGGTGAACTTGAACCGTCGAGCGGAATATCGACAATGTACCTTTTAGCTGGAAGAGTTTTCCTGGCTGCAGCGGGCTAATGTCCATAGGTGCGTGTGTTGTTGACGTTACATGCATTTCTTGACGTCCCGCCTTTCCTTCGTCGTTATCATTATCCCAAGCGTTCTGCTTCTGTTTTTGAGCTGCAACTGCAACTGCAACTGAAGGAGTGGTAGTAGTAGTCTCCGCCTTAAGAACAACAACATCAACCACAGCGCCGGAACTATCATCCAGGGTGAGGATCGTCCGCCGCGGAACATCAACGCGCGCAACGACAATCCCGATGAGATTGACGAACCGGATCGGGTGGTTTAGGTGGAAGAATAGGCCTTGATCTAGATCCGTAGGTAGAGTGCGTTAGCTTTTTGGACCTTTATTGGAGGTAGCTACTACTAGTCGACTTAGGTCGAAGACCCCCCAGTAAACTTAAATGGGAGCCAACAAAGAAAAGGAATGAAAAGAAAACTTAGACGAACCTCCAAACTCCACCTTCCTCTGCAATCGACGGACGTCCACCGCGCCCATCTTCACCCAGACGAAATGCGTAGGCGAGGCCTTGTAGCAGAAGGCTGGGTAGAAGGAGAGTTCTTCTGAGGGCGTGGGCGAGGCATCATCATCATCATCATCATTATTATTGTTGTTGTTGTTGGAGATGGAGTTAGAACTGCGGGCGTCATTTGGTGCCATGCCATGAGAATAAGATGGAGTATCGGGGTGGGTTCATTTTCGCATTTAGGGGGTTGTTTTGTGTATAGGTTCCCGTCTGTTGCGTTGATTGTATGGGCTTTGAGGTTAAGAAATGGGAATAATGGATGGATGATGATGAGGTTTTCCCACTCTGGATGATGTCATGTGACCGGTTTGTTATCGTCGAAGTATGGGATTTTAGGTTTATTGACTGGGTTTTTCTTTGGGGTTATTTTGTTTCATGATGATTGTAGGATAGGAGATAGGATATGCTAAGCTTGACTGAAATTTATCATTTTTGGTGCGTGTAGTCGGTGTTGAGAAAGAGCTTGTGTGTCTGATATATCCTGGTGGTGGCATAGCATTACAGTTATAGGTAGGGGATACTTCATCACCTGTAACAGACCTTGCCATGAGCACCACCCTACTCGCAGAACAAAATACTATATTAAACAATTATTGTGATAACCTTTACCCCTTCTATCCCTTCCCAACACCTGTATTTGCTGTAATCATGAAGATAAATCACCTCCGCGCATGAGACGCAGCATACTTCCTGCCCTAACTTCAGGTCAATGACGATGACCTGGCCCAAGTGACCACATCCTTACCACCTCCGTCCACGCTAAAGCCTGGACTGAAAAAACAAATTGATCATGGGATTGTTCGTATAGACCGGCCTCGGGAGGCGTTCATTGAAATTAATGCCCACCTTACAATATCAGGGGGATAAAGTTCAAACAGATTACATCTCAGCAATATTATGATAGCCTTTCTCTTCTAAAGTTCACAAAAAAACAGACAAGACCTGGCAAGTACCCTCAAGCCCACAATAATATTTCGTATTCGGAGGAAGGCCCTCCTTCTGGTCCTGTTTCTGAATGCCGTAGTAAACGCGTTAGCATGCCGGTTAATATGGAAAACGCCAGAGCACTAAGTACTAGTTTTCCCCCAAAGCTCTTCACAAGACTAAATCTCGTAGTCACAACGGGGCCAGCTTTTTAGGTCCAAAGTCGGCAAAGGTCGTGGCAACATCAAAGTCAATCCATACCAGCCTGTCAGGCTTCCCACGTACGATATCCTTAGGGTAGACATCTTCGTGGACAACGCCGGCCTTATGTATATCCTTCATGCCTTCCATTGCCTGGGTATAGAGTGTGTCTGAGTAGTTCACGCAGTTTAAGCTCTCTGCATTGGGAAGGTACTCTAGGAGAATTGCGCTAGGCTTCAGCTTGTCTTCAGCAAAATGCTGCAGAGCAGGCTGGAATGCAGCTGGATCCACTTGATTGATATCGCCGTAGAAACACGGAACAAACCAGCGCTCACAGGCACCAGAGATAGCAGCTTTTTGTACGCATTCAATTCGCAGCGGAATCTATTCAAACCCCGGCCCTTCTCGGTGTATCTGGGGTCCCCGTTGCCGTGGTACACTTTCAAGACATACTTTCGTCCATCTAGATCTAGCGCAAATATTGAAGAGGCATTGGAGCGTGTGATTTCCCTGACGATCTGGATTCTGGAAGGATCTAGGTCCAATGAATGAAGATTCCTGGATGCATTGTTGGTTGTGGTTGGGAGTCTACGCCCAATCATAAACACCAGCTTATGGAAGCCGCACCAGGAGGTGAATCTTGGCAATAATCATGTGACCAATTGAGCTTCAAGGAAAGAAAGTCAACTGTCGGATAGCATAACCAATTTTTCTTTTCGAAAGCCCTACTATCACCCCAAGAATCAATATTCGGCGATGTCGGCGTATCTACGCAGTACGGAGCCCATGGATAGCTGGAAACATTACATAGAATTCGATTTTGGCACGACATTATTGAAGGCATTTAATTTCCTATTCTCGGGCATTTCTCTCAACATATGACGAGGCATGCACATCTCGATTCTCCTGTGGACCTCAGTTTCTCTTCAAGCTCCATCATGTTGAATTCATTCCTTTTCTGCTCCGGTTCTCTAACCGAAGTGAGGGCTTCTGCCGAAGATGACGCACAATCAATCTTATCAGATCCCAGATTTTATTCTAAAAAATTAGTGTATTTTATGCGTATTTGGGTCCACATGTTTTTCCACGTTTGTTGAAATGTGGTTTACGCTAATACAGATTTTTATGTCAACCATACACTCCAAGTTTGCATAGGAACTTGAAGTTTGGAACAAGAATTTCTCAACCAGTTTTGACTGAAACCTGGAAGTAAAAGCGGATCCGTCGGATATTTGTTAAGAAGCTGAGAAATCAGGCACATGAGCCCAGATCATGAATGTTGCCTGAACCTGTTATCTATCTTAAACTCCAAGCTCTATCCCTCATACCCCTCCATCTACTACTACATTCTCTACACTATCCATATCATATCCAACATGTATTCCAAATTCTGGCCCCAAGGTGGCCTCCCAGGAATCCTCCACCACTTCGTACGCCTCAATCCCTTCCCATCCAGCAACCCACAGACACTAATAGCCACGCTCTACAGACAGAAACCCTCGTAACATTCGAATTCACCACGTCCACAACCCCCAAACCGCATTCCCTCCTCTTCATCGGCGGCCTCGGCGATGGCCTCGCAACGACCTCCTACATGGCCGATCTCGCCAAAGCCCTGAACCCAACAGACTGGTCGCTTTTCACGCTGAACCTCACATCTTCGCATTCGGCTTGGGGATTAGGTCATCTCGATCGGGATACCAATGAGATTGCGCAGTGTTTGAATTATATTAAGGATTATAAGGCCGGGGGGGAGACGAAGGTTGGCAATGCGAATGGGAAGGTGGTTCTCATGGGCCATTCGACGGGGAGTCAATGTGTGATGCATTACCTCTCTAAACCGAATCCACATACGAGTTTGAAGGGGTTTGATACTGGGTTGGAGCATGTTACCCGGCCTGTTCTTGATGGGGCGATTATGCAAGCGCCGGTCTCGGATCGGGAGGCTATACAATGGGTTCTGAATCAGGGGTGGATGGGCCGGACACCGAGTGAGGTTACGGAGATTTATAAGCAAATCGAGCGGATTGCGAAAGAGGAGGTTTCGAAGAACCCCGACCCGGCATTTGATATGTTACTCCCGCTACATCTCACCGGGGTAATCGGGTACCCGGGTAACGTTCCGCTGTCGGCACGGAGGTTCCTGAGTCTCGTTAGTCCTGATTCTCCGCAGACGCCCGGGGAAGATGATCTGTTTAGTTCTGATTTGGGCGACGAGCAGCTTGGAAGGACGTTTGGGATGGTTAGGAAGCAGGCGCTGCTGAGGCATAGATTGATGGTTTTGATTTCGGGGGCGGATCAGGCGATTCCCGCGTGGGTTGATAAGGAGGCGTTGTTGAGACGGTGGAGGGAGGCTACGGAGAGGAGTAGGGAGGAGGAAGGGGGGAAGGAGATTTGGGATGAAGAGAGTGGGCTTATACCTGGGGCTTCTCATGCGTTGAGTAATGATGACCAGGCGGAGCCGAGGTGGAATCTTGTTGAGAGGGTGTTGAGGTATTTGAAGGGGGCGGAGACGGTTTAATATTCTATAAGTGAGGAAGGTACATTTTGGATTGTTCTGATCTATAATGTTTAGATGTATTGTAGTCTATCAGCGTGAATTCACGGCGGGCTTCTATCCAAAAATGATTCAACAAGAGTCCGATCTCTAAATAGCTAACTAAAACAGAACACCCTTGCTTTGTGCATCTTTACTGAGCTTAATGTCTTTGATCAAGAACATCCAGCCAAGAGAAAGAGCCATGACAGCTGTTCCAGCAATCAACATCTTGCTCTGTGTCTCGGCATAAGCAAGGGCGATGGCATCTCGAACTGGCGAGCCGATGGGATAACTCAGCTGAACATCAAGTGACTCGTAGATTGTCTTCCAATCGGCCTTCACCGCTTCAGGAAGTAGGCGCTTCAACGCGCCAGGTAAAGTGTTCGTCCAGATAGCGCCGGAGATACTACTTCCAACAGCACCTCCCATAGAGCCAAAAACGCCGAGGAATGCCAGTGCGGATGCGATACTGTTGTGATCAGAGGCAGCTGATACTGCAACTTGCTGGCAACTGATCATGGTGCTACCACCAAAAGCAATGAGTATCTGGCACATGATCAAGTAACCCACGGACCAGCCAGGGTTACGGAAGTAGATCATCAGGCCAACTCCAACCATGTAAAGAGGGACTGCCCATAAGAGCAACCATCGGAAGCGAGATGTCATTTTGATCATGAAACCCACAGCCAAAAGCCACAGCCCGGAGATCACGTTGAAAATGCTGCTAATATACCCGGCGGTTGAAATGCTCGCCCCGTAGACGACTTGCAGGTATGATGTGTAGTACTCATTCCAGCAGTAGTATGCAATCTGGTATGAGGCACCTAGGAGGCATGCCCCAAGGATTGTCCGAGAGGTTAATAATTCCCAAGGAAGGAAGGGCACGGGTGCGAGAAAGCGTTCTGCCAGAACGAAGGCGATTAAGCAGACAATACCCACAACGAGCATGGTGATGATTGAAGTAGACCTCCACTCACCGGCCGTCGAACCAGCGATGGCAAATGGGAGGAGGAAAAGTACTAAACCGGTTGCCAGAAGAAGAACCCCCAGAACTGTATTCTTAGCATACACAAATAGATCGACCGATCAAATGAACTTACGGTCAAATTCGATAATGTAGTAGGTGACACTCTGTGCGAACGTCCTGCCACTGTGCCCTTTTTTGTACAAAAGGCCATTTTGCTTTGCCTTGTAGCGATTGTATTGTAGTAGGCCAAACATTGGCAAGGCAACGATTGGAAGGATAATTGCGAAACTGCCAAAAGCCCATCGCCAATTGTAGGCATAGAAACGCTCCGAGGCAGCTGATCCTGCGAATGCGGTGATGATATAGGGAGATGAAGTGAATGCGTAAGCAAGGCCTCGATCGTGCAGAGAAGATGTATCAGCTGTAATGACGTCGACACTAAAAATCACCCCAGAGAAGCCGATAGTATAGAACACCTTTGGTGGTGAGCTTCTGTCTCCTCTGTAAGGAACAAGTGGTAGACCTACTTGTGATACACAGTATGTTGTGATGTTCGTACATGTCGCGGACAAAACCAACCCCAACGTCGCAAATGCTACCATGATTAAGAAGCCAATGGAGCGGTCCCAGATGTTCAATATCTTTGCGAGGGGCATATAAGTCGCAGATGACATGACGCTGGACACGATGTAGATGACAGGGATCAAGGAATGCGATTCGAAGCCGCTGGTCACGAAGGCCGAGAGATTTCCGGTGATTGAGGATTGGAAGGCGTTCACGAAGTACAGGAGAAACATCCTATTTGCTCACGGTCAGTAACTGCGCCTGTGTCAAGCACTCCAGATCTTACAGGATATAAGCCGTCACCAAAGAAGTCCTTGACCAGACCAAGGTGATAGCCTCAGCCTGTACCACTCCATCTTGAGCTTCCTCCGGGTCCCTCTGGGCAGTATCTTGTGCATCGTCTCCTAGGAGACGTGTGTCTTCAGACACTGGAGACCTCATTTGTGGCGACATTGCAGTAACAATTTACCGCACAACACTCTGGAGAAAAGAAGACAAAGCGAAGTTCAGAAAGACATCGGATAGCATCGGATCAACCCACCATGAAGCGATGGAGAAGCATTAAATATTGCGGAGATGAATCTTTGATGCTGTAATGGCTTGTATAGTTTACGATACATTTTGTACCAGGTGGATTCTGTCCCGGACATGTAACGCAAATACAGACCCATGTGCTAGGTATAATACGGATAGCTCTAGAATTCTCCAACTCCATCATGGCGCCGTCTTCAGAGTCAACGGTGTGGAGCGATATCGCTCTCAGCCATCCCGGATTCCTTTCATCCCCTAATTGGAGCTTGATAAGTTGATATTCATGACGAACTTACGTAACGATGCTTCTTGCTTCATTAACGGCTATGGTAGCCGAGGTGGCCCTGAAAAGCCGGTTTAAAGTCGGTGGGTTTCCCTTCAGACGACAGTGGATCGTATTTTCTGCGGTGGGACTGCAGCATTCTACGGAGTAGCGCAATGCCACGATAAGATCGTCGTCAATAAATTGAGCGATCCCCTACTAAACCACTTGGCGACGACAGTCACTGGCAGATTGCAAGCACTTCCAAGTCCCTGCAGACTTTTGAGTCAGGATGAAGCTTGTTCAGAATCTCGCAGCTTATCCCCGCCTGCTGTTGGCCGGCAACCCTTCGAGGATTGACCTTGGCATGCTTACGGTGGGTATACTCAGTGCAATAGCATCAGGCGTTCCCTTTCCTTTGATCGGAATCGTGTTCGGTCAGCTTCTCGACGACTTCAATGCGGCGACCTGCAATAATACATCCGAGGCGTCTGACTCCAGTGACCAGGGCAGCATCAACGACAAGATCCTGCTAATCGTGTACCTGGCGATTGCTCAATTTGTGTTGATATATGTTCACCTTTTGTTTTGGACTTTGAATGGCGCTCGACTGGCGCAGCGGCTGCGAGAATCCTACCTGCAGAACTTACTCCGTCAGGAGCCGTCATACTTCGATGATTTACCCCCCGGCGAGGTAGCCTCTCGACTCAATGGTGATGTCCAGACCATCCGTTCGGGTACCTCCGAGAAGGTGGGAATATGTCTTGGAAGCTTTTCCTTTTTCGTCACGGCATATATCGTTGCCTTCATCAAGGATACCAAGCTTGCAGGGATGCTGGTCTCATTGATTCCAGCCTTCTTCCTCATGTCATTCATCGGAAGCCATTATATTGAGAAATACTCGGGTCTCATGTCCAATTATGCCGCCAGCGCTGCATCGATTGCTTCAGAAGCGCTCTCCAATTTCGTCGTCGTGCAAGCATTTGGTGCAAATGCTCGACTGGAGGACAAGTTTTCCAACGCACTCAAGTCTTCTGAGCATGAGGGCTTGAAGAAGGCCACAGCGGTTGGCATACAGTCTGGATTCCTGTATTTCATCGCTTATTCTGCGAATGGTCTTGCATTCTGGGAGGGAAGCAGAAGGGTTGCCGAGTCAGTGAGCGATGGATCCAGTGGGACTACGGTTGGCGCTACATTCACGGTAATCTTTATCCTGGTTGATGGTCAGTTACTTTCTGCTCGTATTTTGCTATAAGGCGTGCATTAACACAAAACAGCGACTCTTCTTCTAAGTCAAGTTGCGCCATTCCTTCACCTATTTACGGCAGCTGTAGCCTCCTTTGAGAAGCTGCGTGGAGACATTGGCCGCGAGCCACTGATTGATGGCACCGCTACTTCGGGTCTTCGCCTTTCACAGGCAGAAGGCGGCTTCGAGTTCAAGAATGTTTCGTTCGCCTATCCCTCGAGGCCAGAGATCACTGTTCTCGACCAAATTCATCTCTCCATACCTTCCAACAAGCATACCGCAATCGTCGGCCTTTCGGGAAGTGGTAAGTCAACTATCGCGGGCCTGGTCACAAGGCTGTATGATCCCACGGACGGACAAATCCTCTTCGACGGCAACGACATTCGTGATATAAATGCTCGTGATTTGAGAGGTTTCCTCAGCCTAGTGCAGCAGGAGCCGTCCTTGCTCGACCGGTCTCTTTTGGAGAATATTGCACATGGTTTGGTTAATTCGAGCAATCCTAGCCATGCGCACTTGAAAACAACACTTCTCGGTTGCGACCTTGCTGATCTAGCACAGGAGGTTAGGGAAGGTAAGGACCTCATGGATGCGGCAGAGAATAGGGGCCCGGATTTTGTCGAAATTATCAATCTCGCCCGGGAAGCTGCTACACTCGCAGACGCAGACGCTTTTATTTCCGCGTTACAACATGGATACGGCACAGTCGTGGGCTCCAGTGGACGGCTGATCAGTGGGGGCCAGAAACAACGAGTATCGCTTGCTAGGGCTCTTGTCAAGGATCCCGCAGTTCTCATCTTGGACGAAGCCACGGCTTCTCTGGATTCACGAAGCGAACAGCGTATCCAGCGGGCTATCTCGAACATTGCTAGCGGCAGAACCATGATAACGATTGCCCACCGTCTGTCAACAATCACTGGTGCAGATAATATCATTGTCATGCACAAGGGTCATATCGTGGAGGAGGGGGACCATTCAACGTTGATGGCGAAGGATGGCGCGTATGCAGAACTAGTTAACCTGCAAACTCTCGGATCCACGGCCGACAAGAATGAATCAACTGCCAGCATCGACAGCGTCAGCAAGACCGACCAGGTCTCTTCGACTGATGGGGAGCACGACGACAGTCTAGCAGATGCCGACGAAAAGATGCCCTCGACAAACGAAACTCCAGTTACCGACTTTATAGAAGAGCCCAAGACTCCTCCCAAATCTCTATGGGCCCTAATGCGAGGGTATGCGCCAGCCCTGAGACCACACCTACTGATCATCTTTCTCGCGTTCCTTGGCTCGACCATCGTTGGAGGAGCCTTTTCCGGTGAAGCCGTGATTTTCGGAAATACTGTCGGTAGTCTGAATCCGTGCCACAGCGCGGATAGCATCAGATCTAACGGCGAATTATTTGGGCTCCTGTTCTTTGTGCTCGGAATCATTGAGTTCTTCGCGAACGTGGCTAGCTGGGCTGGATTCGGGTGGGTTTCTGAGAAGGTAGTCTACACGGTCAGGGTCTTATCATTCCGATCACTGTTAGAGCAGGACCTCCAGTGGCATCAGTCTAAGGATCGATCCCCCCCCTTGTTACTTTCCTATATCACTAGAGACGGCAACGCTTTGGCTGGCCTGAGCGGTTCTGTTATCGGCACGGTATTCTCGATTACCGTCAACCTCATCGCGGCAATCATCTTGACGCACATCGTTGCTTGGAGAATTGCCCTGGTTTGCCTGGCTCTGGTACCGCTTCTCCTTGGAGCCGGCCTCATGGAGCTTAGAGTGCTTGGACAGTTCGAGGAGCGTCATGAGAATGCATATACCAAGTCGGTCGATATTGGTGTAGAAGCGATCACATCCATCAAAACAATCGCCTCGCTTTCTCTGGAGGAAGCAACTCTGAGGACATATCAGCAATCTCTGAAAGGGCCACGCAAGGAGACATTGACAGTCACCCTACAAGCAAGCCTCTGGCAGGCGATGACATACTTCCTAGGTAACCTTGTGAACGCGCTGGCATACTGGTGGGGATCCAAACAAATCCTAGCAGGCAACTACACCCAGACACAGTTCCTGATTGTGGTATTTTCCCTTCTTGTCAGTGCACTGCTATGGAGTCAAATGTTCGCCCTCGCACCTGAGCTCACTGCCGCCCGAGCCGCAATGGCAAGATTGCTAGGTCTGATCGAGATAGGATCAGACAAGATGAAGGGACACGCACACCCACCCTCTCTCACTCCATCCTCTTCACCCGAAGAAAGAGACCTCGAAGCAACTGCCGAACCAAAACAACCCTCCGCCACCGACAACAAGGCCTCCAGCGTCCAACTCCGCAACATTCACTTCTCATACCCCGCCCGCCCAGACATGAAAGTGCTAAACGGCCTAACCGTCGATATCAAGCCTGGCAAATTCTGCGCCCTCGTCGGCCCCAGTGGTGCCGGAAAATCAACAATCATCTCCCTAGTCGAACGCCTCTACACCCCGCAATCCGGGTCCATCCTCATCGACGGCACCGACGTAACCAAACACCGAGATGTCACCTTCCGCGACTCCATCGCCCTAGTCCCGCAGGAAAGCGTCCTCTTCGAAGGCAGCATCAAATTCAACATCGGGCTCGGCGCAAAACCAGGCCACGAGGTCTCCATATCCGAAATCGAAGAAGCCTGCAGACTCGCCAATATCCACGACACTATCATCGCACTACCAGACGGTTATGACACCCTCTGTGGCCCCAACGGGAGTCAATTCTCCGGAGGCCAAAAGCAACGACTATCTATCGCTCGGGCTCTTGTCCGGAAACCGAAACTTCTGATCCTAGATGAATCAACTAGTGCGCTCGACGCCGAGTCCGAGAGGCTCCTCCAGGATGGGCTCGAGAAAGCTGCAAAGGGGATTACAGTTGTTGCGATTGCGCATCGGCTGCATACGATTAAAAAGGCGGATGTCATCTTCCTTATTGAGGCTGGTCGGTGTGTGGACTCTGGGACGCATCAGGAGTTGCTTACGAGGTCGGAGAGCTATAGGGCTAATGTTATGCATCAGACGGTGGCGACCTAATGGATTGGGTATGGATACAAAAGTTATAGATTATATAATTGTCTCGAGGCGTTTAGTTTGCATTCAATCATTGACCTTTGTATATGTATTCTCAGCAAACAGCTACATCAAGCTGGATAAACCTACGAACATGCACTCCATTTCTTCATATAAAGTCAAACTCAATTCAAGACTAGTACTATATAAACAAATGAAATGAAACAACATCTAAATCTCTTCATCACAAACCTCTATCTCCATGTCCACAATTTCAAAGAGAAGAAAATAAATAAATAAGCAAACGTACAACTCAACTCAAACCAAGAACCAAAACCTCCCCCTTCCCCCCAACCAACTCCTCCACAGTCTCAGCCAATTGCCCAAGCAAAGCATCAACAAACTCCTCATCACGCTCACTCCCCACAACACCGAAATGCAACTTCCCTCCACGCACAAACGAAACAACCTTGACCGGGTACGCGGCATCACCATGCGGATTCGCGATATCGACTTTACACTCGTCGCCAGCGAAGGGCATTGTATCGAAATCTTCATGGTCCTGGTGGTGGACCATGGAGTCGAAGAATCTAGCCTCGGGCCAGGATGTGCAGTGTTGCGAGATACGGTCGAAGCCGAGGAAGTCATGGGTTGCGGATTCGGCGCTCTGGGATTGGATGTGGTGTAGGAGGTCGAGGGGGGTCCAGGTTGGGTTTTTGAAGAAGGGGATGCGGATGGGGGTGAATTGATAGCAGGGGCCGATGATGTTTTCGGTGTTGGTGATGTGGTCGAGGATGCGGCCTGAGGTGACGCTGCCGAAGGTGATGTCTTTGGTGTTGAGGCGGCGGGCGAGGAGGACGGCCCAGGCTGCTGTGAGGAGGGAGGCGGTGGTGATTTCCTCGAAGGGTTGGGTAGGTGTGTTGACGGGTTTGGAGAGGAAGACGGCTTTGTCGGTTGGGTTGTGGGGGGATTTGCCGGGGAGGGTTGAGAGGGAGGAGTCGGCGAGGAGGTTGCGCCAGTAGGTGATTGCTTTGGATTGGGCGGGTCCGTCGTCGCGGATTTGGGAGATGTATGAGGGGAAGGGTTCGTAGTCTGTGATCTTCTGGCCTGTGTAGAGGGTTTCGAGATCGCGGAGGAGACGCGGGAGAGAGATTCCGTCGTACTGGGCGTGGGATAGGCGGAGGACTAGGGAGTGCTGGCCATTGTTGCCTTCGATGTGGAAGAAGTTGAGGAACGGTGAGCCGAGCTGGAATGTTGTTTCAATGTCTGCTGTGCAGAGATCGGTGGCGTATTGCTCGAGGTCCTTGTCTGTCTGTTGCTTGGTTATAGGAGCTTCCAGGGCATCTAGTACAACTTGGAGGAAGGTCGACTCGTGTTCGATGAAGACGGTGCGCAAGATATCATGAGATTTGACAAGGGCGTTGCAGGCGCTGAGCAGTCTATCCGCCTCGATGCCCTTGTTGAAGTACATCATGTTGTATTGGATGGAAGTGCGAGGTGCGCTGACGGTTGCCCTAACGTCGAGGGCCTGGGAATCTGTAACAGGGCACACATCTCTAATAGGCCAGGCTGAATCCAATAATTTCGGCCGCACAGTCTCGGACAAGAATCGTTCTATGTCTAGAGTGCCTCCTAGCGTCGAGAACGGCTTGTATGTTTGGGTCTTTTTCTCCTTTGGCCCTTGGCCCACCTTCAACTTTTTGGCGGCGTCACCTAGACGCATGTGTTGGAAGACATCAGCTACTGTCAGGCCATGGCCTTGCTCACGAAGCCCCGACACTAATTTCATGGCTAGGACGGAATCGCCGCCGAGGCGGAAGAAGTTGTCATCGACGTCTATTCGCTCTGTACTAATTTTCAAGATGTTCGCCCAGGCAGCCCGCAGAATACTCTCGGTAGCTGACAGGTTTGTTTGCGCGCTGATGTTTTCCCACGCTTCCTGGAAGCCTTCACGAAGCTGGCTTAGTACATGTTGGGGTACCCTTGAGGCGAGCCGGTTGAGTAAACTGTGATCGACTTGTTCGGTCTCGAGCGGAATCTTGTCGACGACAATGTACGTAGACGGCGCCATGTATGCTGGGAGGTTGTCTCGGATGAATTTGTCGAGCTTCTTCAGTGATAGAACAAGGCTGACCGGAATCGTGGCACTGATGGTCACCCCGGAGCCCAGCGAGTCTGACACATCGAACGTGATGTCATGTTTCTCCGATATGAGATTGACACTGGTTTCCCCAGAAGGCGGCTGCTCTATGAAGACGACCAATTCTGGCTCCTCCGAGGGGGCTTGAGCTACCGCTGCAGCGGCGAAGATTGTTGGTGGAAGTTGTCTGTTGAAATGCGCCTCAAGATCCGCGATATCAACTGCATGTCCTTGAACCCCTACAACATTTTCCTTTCGACCAACAAAGGTCAGGCTGCCATTCTCTCGTAACTGGACAATGTCGCCTGTTGATTGCACTCTTCCAGTCCGACCAGCAAATGCGGAGCTTCCAGATACAAGCCAGGCTGGTGACTCAACCGTTTCGCCTGACAAGAAACCACCTTCAAGCCAGAGCTCACCAACACAGCCGATGGGAGACAATCGAGAAGGGCTTCGGGGATCGCAAACCCAAGGAACCATCACACGGGGATAGGCCGACCCTTGCTTGATGGTTGCATCTGCTCTAAGCTTCCCCGTTGACTCGTCCAAGGACAATGGGGGAGTTTGGTTCCATTGCCAAATCTTGTTCAGTTCCACCTGAGGCACGCAAGAAATCTCGTTGATCCTTCTAGAAAGGTCTTTCAGCAACTGCGCGCAAGCTGTTTCAACCTGCGCAAGGATCCGCTCCATCTGTGCGACCTCAACCAGACTGCTGTCGAAACTAGCACAGATTCTAAAACCGCCCTTTCGAATTCCGCACCCCAACATAACCGGATACGGGTTGAAATGGAGCGCTTCACGAACGACATCTCCTATCTCAAAACCAAGTTCACTACCCACGTACTCGGGTTCTGGCTGGATGACCAAGCCTGTGCCGGTTTCACATGCGTGCTGGGCATCATGGCTGACTTTTCGGATGTTCTGCATTCCCATATGCTGGTACGGTGTCCGGGCCAACATGGATTGCTGTACGCTCTGCAGGTAAGCCTCGACGGAGCTCGTTCGGTGGACGTGTACTCGGACGGGTACTGTTGCGATCAATGGACCGATAATGCCCTCAACTCCCGGCAAAGCGATATCACGACCCATGAGTGTCTCGCCAAAGACGACATCGTCGCTGCCCGTGTATTGTGATGCTACGAGTGCCCACGCACCCCGAATCAGCGTCGCCATTGTGAAAGGTAATCCAGCACTCATTTCGAGGTTGACCTGATGCTCAACCATGCCATCTGGGGTCGGAAAAAAGTCTCTAGATGGCAGACGCGGGAATTGAGGACCGACAGCGCCTCTCAATTCTCGTCGCCAGAATTCCTGCATGGCGGTTTCATCTGTGTCGCGGACATACTTGACAAACTCCCGCATCTGTGACTGGATCTCAACAGGCTGATTCTGTAGGGCGTTGCTGACTTGTTGAAGTACTATCGGCTCTGACCATCCATCGTAGACTACGTGGTGGATCGTCCAGACCATATATCGCTTGCCGTCATCCGAATTTTCGACAATAGCATATCGGGCTAAACTTTGCCCAAGTTCCATTTTCTCGCTGCGGTCGTTCTCGAGGTATTGCGCCAAGTCGGTTGCATACTTCCAGGCGACGTTCCCCTTCAGCACAACTTGCTGAAGACCGGGCTCTGAGATCTGAGCCACGCGAGTGCGCAAGATAGGGCTTGCTGCCGCAACATTTTCCCATGCCCGTTTCCAGGAGTCAATGTCGATGTTGGATGGAATAATCGCGATTCTCTGAGCGACATATGCCTTGACCGCTTTGAGCGAGAATGTGAACAAGGACTCCTGTGTTGGCGTGCAAGGGTAGATGTCTTCGACGGCAGTTGGGTCTGATCCGCAAGCTTGTGCTACTTCGAGAGTAGCGCTGTCGATGGTCTGAGCTATCATTGAAAATGCTGGCGTTTCTTTCCGTACTCGCGAGTCGCAGACATTGACAGCGCCGGCCATCTCTGATAGCACGGGGTTGCCAAAAGTGTTTCCGACAGTAAGCTCGAGGCCGTGAGTCCTAGAGATAGTTACAAGTTTCATAGCCATCACGGAGTCACCACCAAGCGCAAAGAAGTTGTCGTCAGGTCGAATGGTTTCTGGATCGCGCTTCAATGTTTCGCCCCATGCCTGCCGCAGACGTTGCTCAAGCTCACTCAGCTCCCCGGTGTGGTTGCCGTTGCTGCTTGCGCCTTGATCCAGCTGTCTCAGGTCTACCTTGGAACCAAGCTCCCGGAGTTGTTTGCGATCAGTCTTGCCTGAGATTAGAACGGGCATGTAATTGACTGGTATATATGCGGTTGGCACCATATATCGCGGTAAAACCGTGGCCACATCTGTATCGGCTTCTGACAATGCCTTGCGTAGCTTTTCGGGAAGTTCTATCGATTGGAGCTCGGTAGCCTCTTGTTTTTTTAGGGACTGGACTGAAACGAATGCTACCAATGTGGACTGCCCCCCCGACTGAGGTACAATAACTTCCGCAATGATGTTGAGTTCCGAAGGTAGTCTAGCCCTGAGCTGACTCTCAATCTCACCGAGCTCGACACGTTGTCCACGCAATTTGACTTGTGTGTCTTTTCGTCCGACAAAAACAATGCCACCAGAACCATCAGGGTCGTATCTTCCCAGGTCTCCTGTTTTGTATAGACGCCCACGGCGGCCAGTGTAGCCTTTGTACCCCGCAACGAGCCACGATGGATCCTCGATGAAAGCGGCTGCGGTTTTCTCGGGGTCGTTCAGGTAGCCTTGTCCTACAATCGGACCTTCGACAAGCAACTCACCTACAGCGCCGACTGGCATGAGTGATTCGTGATCGTTCGGGTCCGTGATCCACATGGCCGCTCCATTGCCTTTTCCAATGGAAATGTAGTCTCTGCCAGTAGCCGCGTTTCCGTTCACTGTACATCCTATCGTGCATTCGCAGGGGCCGTAACCGATGATTATCCTAGCGAGTTTACCCCAGACTGTACAGTCTCTGGCTGAGACGGCCTCACCCCCGAGACCGAGACCCTCAAGCGACGAGATAACATCCGTATCTAAGATTCGTGCTACTGAAGGAGTTAGGCCGGCATAGTTGACGCCCATGTTGCGTATCACCCCGTTGATGTCGTTCATCCGATCTTCATCAGAGGGAATACAGAGACAACCGCCATTGCTAAGTGTCAGAAGCATACTGTCGATGCTAACGTCGAAGGCGTAAGATGCAAAATCAAGAACTCTGGACTCTTTCGTGTAGCCCACCTCTTTCGCTCGAGGAATGGCGCTACTCGTATACGTCTCGTGGGATAGTTGGACTCCTTTCGGAGTCCCCGTGCTGCCCGAAGTGAAGATCATGTACATTAGAGCAGATGAAGGCACGGGGCTTAACTCTGGAATGTTATGCAGTTTTGAGGAGTCGGCAAATATCTCCGCTTCCACCACGAAAGGATTACTGTCCGGCATGATTGATGTGGCTATATCATGCTGCTTGCGGGACGAAAGCATCATCTTTGCGCCCACTTGCGTTGCCATATTCTGGAGTCGGGCAAGCGGAAGCGTTGGGTCCATGAGCACAAAGGTCGCTCCCGATTTCATCACTGCAAGCACTGCGACGATTGTCCACCTCGATTTCTCAAAGCACACAGGGAGGACGTCGTGGAGCTTGACACCCAAGTCTTTCAGCGAAGCGGCTACGAAAGAGGAATAATGATCGACTTGTCCGTATGTCAAGCTGCCATCCCAGGAACAGATTGCCTCTTTATCTGGGAATTTGCGAGCCTGATCGGCCACCATCTCATGCGTGCAAAACTTATAGAGCGGAGGTAGAAGGTGATTCCAAATCCATATACTGTCCAAATCATATTCGGTCGATCGAAGGTAGAAGTCTTGAATGAGGGTGTCTGGTTTCGCAATGCACAATTTGACAATGTCGGCGAGTGTCTCGACATATCGTGTCACTGTATACGGCAGCATATTCTCGGTGTACCACACCGGACGAATCTCGAGGTGTGGATTATCGAAGCGTACTTCGAGGTGAAGCCCATCCTTTCCTTGTCAGTCAGACACTAGTAACAACGAATTGCTCTCGACTCACCTCGTCTTTAGCTTCAGACGTTTGCGACAGACCGCCGGTGCTCAACAGGAGGTAAGCGGGAAGAGGGGTGGCTTCAACTTGGTTTGACAGTGCTGTCGCGATATGTTGGGAGATTGCTGTCGCTGCTTCTTCGACACTACTCTGCAATCCTATCTTTACTCCGTCTAGCGACATACGACTCTTCATGAGTTCTGTCTGAACTCCATCATCGCGACCTTTGTAACCCCACTCATAACTGACGCTGCCTTCTCTGGTTCGCAAAAGCGCAATGAGCCAGGATAGAAGCACAATTTCTTCTCTCAATCCCGTCGCGGTCGGTCGATCGGGTGTAAGGTCGATAATTTTGAATGACCTAGAGCTGTCTCCGTTGAGTTGGCCTTGGCCGAGGAGTTCCTCAATCTGTATGGACCCCATTTCACCGGAGCCCAGCTTTTCTGGCCGTCTAGTCTGCAGATTGACTGGTGCGACGCATGAGTCGAACTGGCGAGATCGGTGGGAGTGTGTTATATAGTCGAGCTGCCAAGTGAAGGCATCGGGGTGGTTTCAATCCATTAAACTGACCGAGATCGGGTAGCGCAGGTGGGATGTGGACGAAGACACCCACACTACTACTTCTTAGTACTAATTATTTTATTGATAACTTTATGAGAGACAACCTCAGGCATGTGGTGGATTCCATATAGTACGAGCTTGTATGAGTTGGGGGTGTCAGTATCTCTCAATACATAAAATACTGCACGTAAACTTCAATATATTTTACCGTCTGAAATACTGTTTTGCCAGGCTTCTAACCTTGGAAGGAGCGATCGTCACTGAAGAGACTTGGCAGCAGAACTACATCCAATGAAGAATATCAATCCAGCTCCCATTTCTTGCATTTTATCCATAAATTAATATTCAATCAGGGTATAATAATAATGCTACAATTTAGAAGGCCCCCAGCGAGGTTTTCGTTTCTCCACAAATGCTCGTACTCCCTCGTGAAAATTTGCCCCTGCCATGAGCTTTGGGTACCAGGAATCGACCAGGGTGGAGCTGGCTTCCTCGACATTGGCCATCTCCCACCCATAATGGAGACCCTCCAGCGTCACGCGTAGACTATCTGGACTGTTCTTTGAGATGGCTGTCGCTGTTTCAATCGCATTGGCCAGGAGCTGATCGTGTTCCACCACTCGATTTACCAACCCCCATCGTTCCAGCTGGGCTGCAGGAAAAGGCAAGCCAGTCAAAGCTATCTCAGCAGCCCGCTGCTTGCCTACCAGTCGCACGAGCCGAGGAAGAGCGCCAGCGACAGCAGCGATCCCTCTCTGAACCTCGGGGAGCCCGAAGCTCGCCTTTTCACTCGCAATGACAATGTCGCAGTTAACAGCCATCTCGAAACCACCTCCCAGACAATATCCGTTGACGGCGGCGATAATGGGTTTCGCGCTTCTTCGACGAGGTAATCCGGCCAGCCCAGGTGCTTCCATCTTATTCACGGTGCCGCGTTGATTGAGTTCGTTCCATTCTAGTGGACGACGTTAGAGGAATGGGCCTAGAATTGGAGGGGGCAAGACTAACCTTTCAGATCAGCTCCAGAGCAAAACGATTCTCCTGTGCCAGTAACGATCGCAACTCGTAGACTAGGTTCTGCGTCAAACCATTGCCAGAGCTGTATTATGTCTGTGCTCATAGCAAGCGGTATGGAATTTCGCTTCTCTGGCCTGTTGAGCGTGAGAAGCAGAATCTCGGGTGTAGGGAATGAGACGAGACATCCTTGGACTGGTGGATGTTGCATGTTGGCCATTGATTCTGTCAGATCGTAGTAAAGGGTTCAAGATGGAGCAGCTGCAGCTTCTTAAGAACTTTAGTAGAAGATACGTACTGTCGTACAGAGTCAGACAGTTCCACCTTGGACGTGTACCTCGCTTGACCAGTTGGTCCAGACTTCTCCACTCTTCAGCTTTTATAATTTGGAGCTGCCCCAATCCTCCAGAATTTGGAGCGCATTTCTCCTCATTTCCTCCCCAGAATAATCCTTCACAGAATCACAATGAGCATCACGCAGTCTACATTCGCCGGGAAACCATATCCCTGGGTGAAACTCCCTCATCCCTACCTCACCACATATAAAATCAATGTTGTTTCCGACTCCAACCCCCCGGTTCTCCAACTTCAGCTACATGACACCCAGGTCCTTGGACAGCAATTACCAGAACCCCTACACAACAATTCCTTGACCTACACAGATATTGCCCTCGAGGAGTCCGCGAAGGAGATCCCGGATAACGATAACAGTCCTTGGGCGCGGAGTCAGAGAGCTCCAGGAACAGTTTTCCAATGGACCGGCAATGAAACTCCGTCTTTCGCACAAATCTGGAACGTTATACACGCAACCATCCTCACTCACCCGGGCCATGAGGCCATCCGCTTAGACCTCAAGGGTACCGGTAATGAGATTGTTCGTGAAGAATGCATTCGTACCGGATTAGCGGTTCCCTCCCCCTCCCCGCGAGTCCCCTTTGGCAATGAGAGCAAGTCCTCTGGTGTTGACACCCTCATCTTGCTGCGGTCTTCCTTCTGGCAAGGCGCCGGTTCGCCGCTTGGCCCACGGCCCATTTGGGCAGTTGACCAAGGCACTCATGGTCTACTTCGACGATCCGGCAGTCAGTATCCCGCGATGCCCAAGAACTACGAGTTTGCAATGAAGTTCCCCCAAGAACGCATCTACGCCCGCCACCCCGTTCGCCCTGCAAAGCCTACTCCCGGCTCGCTCGTCTACAGTCGCTATATTCCCCACCTAGACAAGCACTTTTCTCTGATGGCGGTTGACTGGCAGAATGAAGAACATCTTAAGCGGTTTAACAGATGGCAAAATGACCCCCGTGTCGCCAAGGGCTGGAACGAGACGGGCACGCTAGATGAACACCGCGAGTACTTAAGGCGTCTGCATGAAGACAAGCACGTCTTGTGTCTGTTTGGGCGATTTGACGATTTCGCATTTGCTTACTACGAACTATACTGGGCAAAGGTACGTACCATTTACCCTATTATATGTCTTTACGGTAGCTCTCTAACGACTATTCTTCTTAAATAGGAGGACCACTATGGAGCGCACTATGACGCCGGGGACTATGATCGAGGCCGGCACTCCCTAGTCGGCGAAGAAAGCATCCGCGGAGCCGAGCGCGTGAACGCCTGGTGGTCAAGTTGCATCCATTACTGTTTCCTCGACGAACCGCGAACCCAGTGCGTGGTGGGAGAGCCCAAGGCGACTGGCGGGACTGTGCTCTCCTACGAGAATGCGCAGGGGTTGACAATCCAGAGCTACATTGATCTAGGCCACAAACGGTCCGTTCATGTCTTCTGCAGTCGCGAGAAATGGTTCCAGCTCTGTCCGCTTTTCTGGGACGGGCGTGAGCGCCCGCTGGAGAGCTCGGATCGCGCGGCGTGGAACGCAAAGCTTTAGTCTTCGAAAGCGAATCCAAAAAAAATAAAATAAAATTAGTTTACTGGCCCCGATTGATTCCGAAGTCGTAGCCCCTTCTGTAACTGCAAGAGAGTGGACCTGCAGAATATGCCCCGCCCTCGTAGGATTTCGCTGTCAGGACTCAGAAGCACAGCAGCCGCCTCGCAAACTCGTAGCCTGCAGCAGTAAGCACGCAATTGATAAAACTTGTGCTGATATTTATTGCAGGACAAAATACAATCCACTCTAGCATTGCTTGACTGAACCAAAATTGTAGGAGCTTGATGAAAATGTTCAAGAGCCAAGGCCGCTAACAAAAGCCACTCGGCTCTCGGAGCGTCCATCGCACATCGCGATCAATCTAATCTGATAATCAAATCTGATCCAACGGCAAAAATGTTTCTGTTACGAAATGCTTGAACTTCAACCTACCCTCTGACATAATAAGTCTATACGTCCCACTATATGTCTATTATTGTCTCGTATCGTACAGAGTACCCACACTGACAGTGGGGTGGGAAAAAAACCTTTCACGCTCCCCCTTCAATTAGCTGCATAAGTGGCTTTAAAGACAAACCAACGGTCCAATGATAATCGCCAATTGACATTAAATGGGCTGATCTCTGTCTAATCAGATGATCAGATAAATCCCAGGGGCCCAAGGTTTCGTCCGAGGTTTGCGCTACTTTCACTAAGATCAGCATCCTAGCAGTTTAGCACATGGGGATGCTCAGATGATTATGGAGTACAATTCCAGGCACTAACAAGTAAGACTGGCGTGCTAGGTGGGGAACTGAAGTTGCTTTTCTGGTACCTACCTTGTCCTTCCATGTTGATGCTGTTTTGCTGAGTAGTAGTTGAAGCTGAAGGGAAATTAAGATTGAGCACCGGAGAATGAGAATGCAAGTGTTACTCGTAGTTCAAATTTCGAACAGCAGCACTTAGAAACATGATAAACACCAATTATCTACAGTGATATTGCTTTAATATTCTCTGCGGGTCTGCACTATGCAGAGAAGCTCAGAAGATACAGCAGAATGAAATGGAAAATTGTGGACTCGATGGACTTCAGGTTGAATTGGTTGAATTTACAGTAGTACGAAGTATACGAATTTGAAAAACAATTTAATACATTAATACAGATTCTGTCACAGTTTGTATTACATACAATACAAGCTTTTTTTATTTTATCAGATAAGCCGCTATCAATCAGATAAGATGTACCACAAATACGTAGCGCAATACAACACTGACCCTCCACCCCACATCCTAAGCGAACACAAAAGCCAGACTTTCTTCAGAAATTCCAGTCCTTCTGAGTTCTGACTCTTGCAGGCTTGATTCTTACCCCTCCCTTGCGGAGTAGTTTCGCTAGAAAATACTCTATACGGACCATCCCTATCAGATCAGGAATTCTCCGTGCGCCATGCATGTCTCAGCCATCAGATTCATACCCCACGTCTTGCCTGCCAAGGTTGTCTTGTCAAGACTCTAGACTCTTGACTAGCTTTACGTAGATATCTACAATGTTGGGCAGATTCTTTCACGGTTCTTTGACGTCTCTGGTCTCGTCTCGTCTTGTATCACTTTTTCCGCGCTAACTAACCAATCTTATACGTACGACATTATCAATCCTCCCTCCCTCTCCCATTTCCCCCAAACTAAGCGGGACAATTCGTTCCAACCATGCAGAAGGTGCCCGCTTTTTCTTTCTTTTTCATTAGCTGGCGATATCGGCGTTCCTGACTTGAAGCCTGAAGGTGGAGTTCTAGGCTTTCAAGATTCCTTGGTCCTCCTCGTGCGGTTCCAGGATCCAGAGTGCGTGACGTTGTGGTTCAATAATTTGGATCAGATAACTTTGGTTTCGTTTGGGTTTGGTTGGATTTCGTCAGCCTTATTAGTCGAGAACCCAGGTATGTAGACTACTCCGTTTGTACGTAGACTAGGTGGGTAGGTATATGCATACGTAGTTATGCAGGTCGGTAAACTAGGTACGAATTTGTTAGAGCTGGAGATGAGACTTTCTCTCATGATCTAACTAAACATTTTGTCTTCACCTGTAATGGGGTGGCATATGCTTCAGATTGGATATGAATAGATTGTTCTCTAAAGATAAACCATAAAAATAGGGCAGAGGCCAGCCTCTTGAGAGGGTTCCAAGCATAGCATTTGAATGTGGGAGAATAAAGCCTCCAATTTGCTGCTGAGATGATGGGATCAATGGCCATGGTGCTGTTCAAGTGCCCCATGCACTAGGGGTGCAAACATAGCGGCGAATTTCTGATCGAAATCTTAGAAAGATCAGTATTCATACCATGGCTGTGGACTTGTTTATTTGTGACTTGCCTATGTTCCTCCTTAAGGGCTGGGTGATGGGCATAGACATTACATTTGTATCTCAAATGATCACGCTATTTGGGCAATTTGAGACCACGTTAGAAGGCCCCAAGGTGGTTCCATATATTGAATTCGTCAGAACGAGGCCGTTCGCTTTTCTGCTGACTGGGTGTTCCCTGTCGCTATGTACGCGAAGGATTTCTTATGGTGGTGGCATTCGTATCAGGGCGAGCGTCGTGTTTCGCCTTTTGTAGCAGACGATAATGCCTTGTCAATCACGGAACAGGTAGTTGAGTATAACTAGTTGTAGTAGTCAAGGAGAATGCCAGGTCACTTTCTGACTAGAGTTTGTTGTACCTTAGTTGAATTCTTCCAAGAGACATACTACGCCGAGAAGTTCCTAGCACTCATTGAAGCAGATTGGTAGAAGAGCTATAGCCCGGTGCATCAGGTACTCGGGAACATATCCATCCACCCAAGTCCCGACAACCCCCCGACATCCCACTGATTGTCAAACGATAATTCCGGATTCGAAAAAGGAAGAATATCAGGCATCATTTCTGGCGCGATGTATTGCATTGGCATCCCGCTCTCCGGATCAGGATATTCAAGGATAGCCGTAGGGCCAACTTCAATTGCATCAACGGCTGTTGCAGTTGATGACGCTGACATGGTGAGAATCTTCGATACGGATTCTGCGCACTGCGCGATGCAGATGTTGGCCAGATCCCAGCCTTCTTTCGCTGCGGTTTGGAGTTTGGTCCAGAGTCGGTCTAGGTCTGACCTGCATTTGTCGGCCACGAGAGGTTCGGATTCGACGGTGCAGCGGAGGAGGATTATGACGGCTAGGATCAGGTGGTGGGCGGTGTCTGTATGGAGTTCTGTTAGTAGGTAATGGTTAGATGTTGTAGGGAGTGGCGTACAAGGAAGCCAGAATTCCTGGAGTTGTGCCTTGGACAGAGCACAGATGTAGTTGACAATCTCTTGGGCAGATCTGCGTAAATGGCCAAGATGATATGCAACGTTGTCATTGCCATCTGCGTCCGGGGATACTGTCGCTACCTGCATATTCTTAATACTGCACTGTAAAAACAAAGTGGGGGATACATACGTGCAATGCAATCCGTTTCAGAAGCAGTCTGACAGTGAGATAGCCTAGTCGCAAGCTGCTGCAACCCGGAACCCTTCGGTCATCGCCATCTTGGGCGCGTGCTCCGTCGGGGAGACGGTCGTCCCACCTGTCTAGCTCGAACTCTAGATGGCGGATCTGTTTCCAGATTTCTTGTTGGTCAATGGTCAAGTTATACGCAAGCGGAAGGATATCCCCCAGGATGAGAGTTAGACTGCAGAGTCTCGAGAAACAGATATATGCAAAGCCATCTTTTTCGGAACGACGCGGATTTGCGGTAAGTTCGTCACAGGTCGGAATCGGGACGTCGTACTGATCCTTGTGGATCATCGACGGTGTACCATGAGCAAAGCTTGACCTAACAACTGGGTTATTACTTGGAAACAGAAGAAAGATGATGGGCACAGACCAATGATCGTGAATCAATACTGCCCACCAGAGACGGCAACGCAGGTCTCTCTCAATATCCGGGCGTTTCCAATGACATGGATTGCGGTTTAGTCCCATACTTAAGGCCAATGAAACTGCACGTCCATTGTTGATGGCGTTGCCCAGAACCGAGAATATAGGACGGCCTACCAAGTCTAGAGAGACCGCATACAGTGTAGATAAGCCTGGGGCAAGGAAATCCTGCTGCAGTGCTTCGACAGCGAGGTTCCACACGAACAGGGGGTCTGGCTGTGGGATTTTCTTGAGAGTCGGGGAGTGGTTCCACAGAATCAGAGATAGAGCGAAGAAATCGCAGGTGAGTGTAGGGGAGATTTTGTTTGCGCGGTACAGCTGAGTGAACGAATCCTGTTCGAACACTGGGAATGCCGGGTGGATGTGCTCAAAGTATCTTGATCACTGTATTAGCCAAATCACATTGACAACATCAACAGCTACCTAACTGACTCACAGATCGAGCAATTCATTCGCGTATGGTTTCAAAATCTGCATGAGGATCTCTTTCTGCTGCTTCCCTGGGTTCTCAGCCATCGCCAGCCCTTCTCTCCGTCGGGGAACCTTCAGATACACCATAGGGTTGTTCGCCGGCGCACTGCTTCCAGTCTGAGAGATGGCTTGGGAAGACATGTACCGCTCCAGAATGCGAATATCCTCCGAGATCACCGGACTGGCAACCATAGAGAGTTCCGGTTTGGAATGATCCTGGTTCGGACCGCCGTGGTAATCCGAGCCAACCTGATCTTGCCCTGTTTCTGCATTGGCGCTGGACAACTGCGGTGGAGGATTGGGCGCTGGACTTGGCTGAGCTGTCCACTGACTAGCGGTGCGTATGGCAGAGCGATCTGATGCTGACTGCCTCTTTTGCCGTGGACTGGAGGCGTATTCACAGGGGACCTCTTGAAGGTTGCATAACACACAGGGACGATCTGGGGCGCCGCCCGTGCATCGCCGCTTGAATCGGCGGCATCTGTCACACGCTGGAACCTTGTGAGAGCGGTATGGACGTCGTTGTGTCATTCTTCGCTTCTGTCAGGATTTGTATCTCAAGAGAAGTGTATGAGAGAAGTGTGAAGTTTATGTTGGAGTTCGGCGGAAACGTAGTAGTAATAGTAGTAGTGGTGGTGGGAGTGTTTTCCGGCGGGAAACATAGGTATCTTGTAACTCAGTCGCCCACTTCTTGGTTGTTTGGCCCATAAAATCTTAGAACAAAATTTCCTATGATTTGATCTTAAGCAATATCTGAGTAAGTAGACAAAGGCCTTATTCCAAGTTGTTTGTTAGTGTAGGCTCACTGAAGGACCTAACTAAACTCAATTAGGAAACCAAAGAGCTTTGAGATGACCCGCTGCAGTGAAGTCGCGTCTCCCCAACGCGTCTCCTCCAACAGTGAACAGATCGCTAACTGAACTTGTTTCAACTCACTCCATCCTCCCGGTGTCGATATTCAAATCAAACTTCAAATACCATGGCCCCACGAGACGAAACAATCCCTGAAATTCCCAACGAGCCGCCCGCAGAGACCGATCTTTACCAGATCTTGGGTGTTGAGGAAGATGCGACCTCAGAGCAGATCAAGTCAGCCTACAGGAAATTGGCTCTGAAACACCACCCTGGTACTTATATCGAGCCTCAAGCCTCAAGTCATTCCTGCAGTGGAATTTACGCATGGCAGCTAACAAGACAAAGACAAGGCCCCTGCAGATGGTAAAGAAGAAGCAAACCAACAGTTCCAAAAGATCGCGTTCGCCTATGCCATTTTATCCGATGCCCGACGACGACAGCGGTTTGACCTATCCGGTAGCACGGCCGAAGCAGTTGATCTTGACGATGAATTTGACTGGGTGGACTTTTACCGGGAGCAGTTCTCGACTGCGGTCGACACGAACGCGCTCGAGAAGCTCAAGGATGATTACCAGGGGTCAGAGGAGGAGGGGAGGGACGTGCTCGCTGCATATGAGACCTATAAAGGTGATCTAGATCGAGTCTACGAGTCGGTAATGCTGTGCAATATTCTAGACGACGACGAGCGGTTCCGGGTCATGATTGACAAGGCCATCGAGGAGGGAAGAGTCGAGGGTTACAAGAAATATACAGAGGAGCCGGAGAAGAAACGAGAGCAGCGAATGAAGCAAGCACAGAAGGAGGCAAAAGAGGCAGAGAAGCTGGCGAAGAAACTGGAGAAGCAGAAGGAGGGGAAGAACGCAAAAGCGGGGGGGCGGAGGAACAAGAAAGGAGGCATGGATGACAATGATTTGGCGGCGTTGATCCAACAGCGACAGGCGTCTCGTGCTGAGTCGTTCTTCGATCGATTGGAAGCCAAGTACAATAACCCCTCTGGAAAGAAGCGAGTGGCGATGGATGAGCCCCCAGAGGAGGCGTTCGAGGCTAATTCACGACGAATCTCAAAGAAGACGAGGTCTAAGACAAAGGTATAGAAGAGTTCAGGAATTGGGCATCGGGAATTGGGTTACGGTCTATCATAGTTGTCTGGGGTTAGGCGTTCTTGGGCCATGGACGTTCTCAGTTGTAGCTAGAATAATCCATCTTACTAGCATGATCTTCACTTGGAATTGTCTTCCGACTGGTGATACAAATACCTCAGGGCTCCCCAAATGATGGATCACCACAGCCACAGCCACATTGGCATCACACGACAGATGCTACCATTATTCAGTATTTCCATCCAGTCCAGAGTGTGATGCTGATTGGAGATCTCCTGTGCGTCATTCCTAATGCAGCCCAACTAACTATTGACCGACTAAGGAAAGGAGCTGCAGTGACACCTTCTGTCCAACAGCTGAGGCAGTAAGGGCCACCTTTGGAGCTTCCCAGATCACAATTTGTCAACACTGGACAGGGGCATCAGTCGCCTCGTGTGAGTCAGCGGAGAAATGCGAGGGAGAGGTGAATGATGGGTGGCCTCCTTCAGTGTTTTTCCCTTTTATACCCCGCATGCCGAGCGTTGAAAAGACGAATAGACTCATAGAGACACTCTAAAGGAGCTTCCAAGTTCACATCCCCACGACTCGATGGTTGAAAACTGAAAATGACTTTAAGATGATTTAATCCTTGTCTTGTGCTCCTCTTTGCCGGCTGAAAGCTCCCCTCGCCATCTGAAAATCCCCCAATTTATCATCGAGCTCTCCTCCGCGTCTCCGCGCCTCCTCCAGCTCCAGCCCTCCGCTTCTTAAAGCTTTCCAGTCCTGAGGTCCCTTCCCCGGAAACAACAATCTTCCCTCCTCCCTCCGTCGTCCCCGAGGCGAGAGTATTTTGTTTGCCGTGACTGGCAGGGAATATTTGCCGTGACCGACAGGGAATATTTGCCGCGGCTCTAAGCTCGTGGGATTCACACCATCGAATTACTCTTTATTCCTCGGTGCAGGAACGAAGGCTAAGCCCGAGGCCAGCCACAGAACAAAGGGAATCCCGATAACAAATACATCGCGGCGACCGAATTTACTTTTACACCGGTCTAGATCGTCAAGATTGAGCACTTCGCACGTGGAGAAGGTCCTCCGAAGGCCTCTTTCAGCTCCCAAGCTACTTGTACTAGTAGTCTAGTACTGCAGCCTAGCTGCTTGCCCAGACTTGGGCATATATCAATATCCTGAGCACGCCCCCCACCTTGCTTCGACAAAACGTTGGGTCACGGTGAAGAGAATTAATTTGAGCTTCGAACCGCGAATTGCAGCGGAACTAATAATCGTCATCACCTAGTTAGCTCTCCACATTCTATAGCTGTTTCGCTGTTATCACTGGTTCTCCACCGCTTGCTAACAACCGTCGACGGACGGCACCACCCACAAAAATGCCGTCCCATCGAAGACCAGGTGGACTGGCCGCGGCGCTGGAAGAAGAACGTCTTGAACTTGCCGCTGAACACAATCGCAGTTCGTCCTCACATCGCAACAGCTCGGCCTACGTACCTACGAGACGAAGCATACTCGATAGCGCCACTACTCCCTCTCCTGGATTCATAGCCCCACGGCATGGTTCCATCGCCGGCATTGGCGTTGGCGTGACTTCCCCCGCTGGACCCGGCTACCAAGATTCTTCTCAATCCTCGATGGCGGGAGCAAATGATTCCATTGAAACTCCTCCTTCCTCAACCTCTACGACACCATCAACTACACCGGTAACGACCCCTAAGACGCCAACGTCATATACCAGCCTGAAAACCGCTCCTCCTCCCCTCAAACGTCCGGACCCGCCGGCTTCGAATGACAAGGGAAAGAACGGCGCCACTAAAGATAATCCTGAAGTTAGACGACCAAGCATTCGTTGGGACTCTGGCGTCGATATGCCGCCTAGCGCCAATGGCTCGAGGCGTTTCGGCCCACCGCAAGAAAAGGCTCCTAGGTCTAAGAACGCTATGGCGGCGGTGATATCTGGGCTTGACTTTGGGTTGCCGAGCTTTAGCAGAGGACGGGACTCCAGTCGAGGCAACTCAAAGAGGGGTGCCTCTCTAGACTCGCACCTGCCTTCTGCTTCCCGGAGAGCTCAATCCGGCTCCCCGGCACGCCGCCTGCCTAACTCGAGCCTTCGCAGTTCGGTACCGGACCCTCCGAAGCCCTTAACAAACAAAGACAACACGAAGGAGACCAAATTTGAAGGAGCCGACGAGAAACTCCTCAACCCTCCTGCATCCCGTCGTGGGTCAGAGACCGACGCCAAAGCCTCTGCATCTGGAGATGAGCGATTGTACGACAGTGACAATAACGCGACTGAGTCCAGCGAGGAAGAAGAGGAGGTGTCTTCAAGTGATGAAGAAGAAGTCACCTCCGAGAATAGAAGTGAAAATGTCAAACGTGGTCGGAAGAAAGTTGCCGACCGGGATTCTTCTGCCGAAGGTGATACAGGAGGGAACTCCAAACCTTCTTCAGACGAGACGGGTATGTGAAATCCTCCCCATCTGCCCAAAAGTTGTTTTGGGCCGTTCCTTTACGTTTACTGGGACATTGACTAATGGCGTTTAGACGGCGAGGAAACTAAATCGGAAAGCTCAGACCTGATACACTCTGCAAAGACCGGCCCGACGCCGAAGACTCTAGAGATCCAACCGCAGACGAGTTTTGATGCCCCATCGGCGGCCAATACACCCTTTGGCTCCGAAGATGAAGCGGAACTATCCGATATCAAACGTGCCCAGCAACTCAGAATCCAGATGTCGAGCGTCGACAATTCTGTTCCCAACCGATCTATCCGGACCATTATTCGAGGCGACTACACCAAGATGCAGGAGGATGCTGACGGGGGACGGCGACGGCAACGGAAGTATCTGGTCACCACAGATCTCAGCGAAGAATCGGTCTATGCGCTGGAGTGGACGATTGGAACCATCCTACGAGACGGCGACACCCTGTTCGCGGTTTTTGCTATGCATGAAGAAACAGGTACCCAGATCGGCGAGGGTGCCAAGGCAATGCAGGATGTTGCTGCTGTGGTGGGCTCTCAAACCGCTGAGACGGCGCAGAAAACCCAGAACGACTCGAATCCAAATCTGTCTCGCGCTATCCTCGGCCGACTAGGCTCAGGAACTGATAGCAAACCTGGCTCAGTGGATGCGCGGGTGATGTCCAAGGCGGAGTCTGAACGATCGCATGCCGTCCAGATCATCTCTCAGACCTGTGTCCGACTTTTACGAAAGACGCTACTGCAAGTTCGAGTCGCCGTCGAGGTGATTCACTGCAAGAGTCCTAAGAATATGATCACGGAAGCTGTGAGTACTCTACACATGTTCTGCTCGATGCACCATCGCTGGGTTATTAATATTCCTGCTTCCTAGATTGATGGGCTGGAACCTACACTCGTGATTGTTGGGGCTAGGGGACGAAGTGCGCTGAAAGGGTAAGTCTCCTTACTTAAATCTCCTGAGACAAGCGAGGAGCAACTGATTTCTCATAGTGTTCTCTTGGGATCTTTCTCTAACTACCTTGTTACGCATTCCTCTGTTCCGGTGATGGTCGCGCGGAAGAAGTTGAAGAAGAAGGCGAAGAACAAGACAAACGTGCGTCTCTCTAACAATCTGACAGCGCCGAAGAAGCTGTCCTCGGCGAGGGTAGACTAGTTGATGAATATTCCTAATTCCTAATACCTTGATGACTCGATGACGGTGCTGGCTGGCGCATAAACTGGGTGGGAAAGGCTATGTTGATCTGTTTTACCGAGGACTCTCCTAAGCTGCAGTTCTGAATGTGTATGATTATACTCTTGATCTTACGACGAATGACTGATGATCAATTAATTAAGATGTGTACTTATCCTCGTACTCGTAGTGTACTGTAATCGTATACTACTAGTAGTATCACGTGTCTCCACGCCTCCGCCAAATCGACCAGCGAAACGAAGTCAACGAACGTCAAAAGGCCGATCGAACTCCCCGACGTTGACGGACGGCATCAAATCCTCGAGCTCCTCTCTTCTCGATTCCCCCCTCCTTCCTTCTCTACGCTCTATATCTTTTCGTCGTTGTTTTCATCTCCGTGTCCTCTACAGCCATGGCCGATATCATCGACCCTCGAATGACCTCCGTCCAGCCTCGCATCCGATACAATACCATCGGAGGCATCAACGGCCCTCTCGTCTTTCTCGACAATGTCCGTACTCTTCTGCTCCGAAGCTGTCTTTGTCCTCCAGCTTGTCCGGCAATCTCACTTGGTGATCTGCGAGTCTAACTTTCAACCAGGTCAAATTCCCCCGCTTCAACGAGATCGTCTCCCTGACCCTCCCGGATGGAACTGAGCGGTCGGGTCAGGTCCTAGAAGCTAGAGGTATAATTTCCTTGATTTTCCGGCATACGTGCTTGCATTTTTAGAGATTTATGGGCTAACTATAGCTCTTTGTGCACAGGAAACCGAGCTGTCGTTCAGGTGCGCAGTATACGACACCCGCGGCTGTTGAGCTTCCTTCCTGGTGGAATACTGACACATGGGTTGCGATCATAATTAGGTTTTTGAAGGCACTCCGGGTATCGACGTCAAGAAGGTACTATATCCCAGCGGTGTTCCTAGTGCTATGGAGCTTGAGTCGCGGACAACGCTGATGTTCCCTATGCTAGACGAAAGTCGAGTTCACCAACCACAGCTTGAAGCTGGGTGTCTCCGAGGACATGCTGGGTCGTGTCTTCGATGGCTCCGGTCGCGCGATCGATAAAGGTCCGAAGGTGCTGGCGGAGGATTACTTGGACATCAACGGTCAACCCATCAATCCGTACTCAAGAGTATGCCCTTCCGCCTCCCAGGTCCGGTCCCGTTGGCGCTGACGGAGTGTCATACAGGTGTACCCCGAAGAAATGATTTCCACCGGCATTTCCGCCATCGATACCATGAACTCCATTGCCCGTGGGCAGAAGATCCCCATTTTCTCCGCCTCCGGTCTCCCTCACAACGAGATTGCTGCTCAGATTTGTCGTCAGGCTAGTCTAGTCAATAAGCCAACCAAGGATGTTCACGACGGTCACGAAGAGAACTTTTCCATCGTCTTCGCCGCCATGGGTGTCAACATGGAAACTAGTCGTTTCTTCACGCGCGACTTCGAGGAGAACGGCAGTATGGGGCGAACAACGCTCTTCCTCAACTTGGCTAACGACCCCACGTAAGCCCACAACTACTCGTCCCCCACATTATCATGGTGACTGACTGGCTATCCTACAGGATCGAACGTATTATCACACCTCGTCTTGCATTGACTACGGCCGAATACTACGCCTACCAGCTAGAGAAGCACGTTTTGGTTATCATGACCGATCTGTCGGCTTACTGTGACGCTCTTCGAGAAGTCTCAGCTGCCCGAGAAGAAGTCCCCGGTCGTCGTGGTTACCCCGGTTATATGTACACTGATTTGGCCACCATCTACGAACGTGCTGGACGAGTACAAGGCCGTAACGGCTCCATCACCCAGATTCCTATCTTGACAATGCCTAACGATGGTCTGCTCCCTAAACCAATCACTACCTGAGAATCTCTATATTCACTAACCTCGGCCTAGATATCACGCATCCCATTCCCGATTTGACCGGATACATTACGGAGGGTCAAATCTTCATTGACCGTCAACTGCACAACAAGAACATCTATCCCCCAATCAACGTCCTGCCCTCCCTATCCCGTCTGATGAAGTCTGCCATCGGCAAGGGCCGCACCCGTGAGGATCACTCCGACGTTTCCAACCAGCTATACGCTAAGTACGCCATTGGACGAGACGCCGGTTAGTTTTCCCTCTCCCTCTCCATTGACAACACAGCATACGTCCATTAACTAACATCATCTTTCTCTCCAACGCAGCCGCCATGAAAGCCGTCGTCGGAGAAGAAGCCCTCTCCTCTGAAGACAAGCTCTCCCTCGAGTTCCTCGAGAAATTCGAACGCACCTTCATCAACCAGTCCGCCTACGAATCGCGCACCATCTTCGAATCCCTCGATATCGCATGGAACCTCCTCAACATCTACCCAAAGGAACTCCTCAACCGTATCCCCAAGCGCGTCATCGACGAGTTCTACGCCCGCTCCGCCCGCAAGATCGCAAACAAGGATACCCAGGATAACTCCGCCCCGGAACAAGCAAAGTCCCAGACCGCCGATCTTATCGAGACTTAGATGTTACCTATCTACCTACTTACCCTGGGGCCTGACCTACCTACCTACCATTTCCCTTACCTCGCCATTCATAACCTAAGTGCTCCTATTAGAATTGAACCCCTGAAGGTGGAATGAACTGATTGACTGACTTTCCATGTTTGGCGCTTTTCGCTTTCTCTTTATCTATTATATCACCTACCTCCCACCTACCTACCACCTACCTCTGTCCGTTTACTGGTGTCATCATATTTGCGTCTCTAAGTTTGTTCTATACTACGAACACTTGCATATACACATACGCTTTTCCCCGATATTTCGCATATTACGTAGTGATTAGTTAGACCCGGGCTACTTTCTATTGGTTAGGTCGGTCATAGATTGATCTTGAACTCCATGTTACATGGCTATTCTTATCCCCACACATATGGAAGAAAGAAAGAAAGAAAGAAAGAAAGAAAGAAAGAAAGAAAGAAAGAAAGAAAGAAAGAAAGAAAGAAAGAAAGAAATAAGAGAAAAAAAAAAGATTTATTTTAATCTATCAACCACAGAAATGTGCTTTTGAAAAAACAAAAAAAAAAACAAAAAAAAAAAAAAGACAAGCTGTACATGCTCTTGATCTTGAATCTCGGACTCTAGCATCGAAAGTATGGCAGGAAACTAGAAAACTATAGGTACCTTTTTACCCTTCGCTTAATCATTTGGTGATAGGCGATCCATGGATAGACTTAAAACCGCAAGTCCCAGCCAATCTGGGGACCCAGTTTGGGAAGTGATTCGGCGACGCTCTCGACGTCCTTGTCACCCCTACCACTAAGGGTAAGGACGATGTCCTTGTCCTTTCCTATGGTCTTGGCGAGCTCCATGGCACCCCAGATACCGTGTGAAGACTCGAGGGCTGGGATGATACCTTCTGTTTGAGACAAGGTACGGAAGCCAATGAGCGCTTGGGCATCGGTGGCGGCGATGAATTCAGCGCGGTCGTTGTCCTTCCAGTTGCTCAGCTCGGGGCCAACACCGGGGTAGTCTAGGCCGGCGGAGATGGAATGGGTATCAGAGATCTGGCCGTGTTCGTCTTGCAAAACGTAGGTGCGGACACCGTGTAACACGCCCTTGCTTCCGCCGGATAGGGTGGCGGCGTGGTGTTTGGTGTCGATACCGTCACCACCGGCTTCGACACCGAGGAGCTTGACACTGAGGTCTTCTTGGAATGGGTAGAAACTACCTACGGCGTTGGAACCGCCACCGACGCAGGCGACCACAGCATCAGGCAACTTGCCGATTTGTGCCTTCATCTGCTGCTTGGTCTCATCGCCGATGACGGATTGGAAAGTGCGCACGATTGTGGGGAAAGGATGCGGCCCGATGGCGGAACCAATTATGTAGTGAGTTGTGTCTAGATCGACCACCCAGGCACGGAGAGCCTCGTTCACTGCGTCACGCAGAGTTCGGCTGCCAGCATCAACCGCAACCACAGAGGCACCGAGTAGCTTCATGCGGAAGACGTTCAATGCTTGGCGGCGGACATCCTCGGAACCCATGTAGACGACACACTTCATGCCAAACTTGGCACAGACAGTCGCAGTGGCGACACCGTGCTGGCCAGCACCAGTCTCTGCGATAATCCGGGTCTTACCAAGTCGTTTAGCAAGAAGAATCTGGCCCATAGCGTTGTTGATTTTGTGGCTACCAGTGTGATTGAGATCCTCACGTTTGAGCCAGATGTTCGCACCTCCGACATGTTCTGTCAAACGGTTGGCCAAGTGAAGGCTGCTGGGCCTCCCCATGTAAGGGTAATATGATCTATACTCCTCCCAGAAAAGGGGGTCATTGAGAATTTCATGGAAGCCTCGCTCTAACTCGGCCAAGCAGTCCATCAGAGACTCGGGGACATATTGTCCACCAAATTCACCGAAACGCGCAGGCGTCGCAGCAGGGTTTCCATCGCCATTCAGAGCTTCCAGCTGGTCCGCTAAACCAGGACCCGAAGGTGTATCATCCTCTGTGATGACCTCGGTAGGCTGCGACACAGGGGTAGGCTCGGATTCAATCTTCAAAACAGGTTCGAGCACGTTGACCTCGCGGGTCAACACACCCTGAGTATCTCTTTCCAATCTCCGGCCAGTAACGCTGGACATATAATCCTCGGCACGCAGAGCCGCCTGGCCAGCAGGCGCTTCACCCAGGACGGTAATAATCTGGCTACCGATGACAACACCCTCGGAGATATCTTGGACAGAGAGGAAGTGCTCACGGGTGCTGACGCCGAATCCTAGCGCGGTGGGCACGTTGCCAGAATATTTGTGGACGCGGGCGAGGAATTCGGGAAGGTTTGAGCTGAGCTTTCCCGTGGCGCCTGTCACACCCATTCTCGAGACCACGTAGATAAACGAATCGGCAATCTTGCAAAGGAGCTTCATGCGAGAGTCGGAGGTGGCGGGGGCGATGAGGGGAACGTAGGAAAGCCTAACACCCCGGATTAGCACAAGTCAATGATATTGGGTGCCAGAGGCAAAAATAAGTATCAGCCTTCGCAAGTTTATCGACATACCCAGTGCTAGTGCATAGATTTCTGAATCGGACAGCCTCCTCCGGAGGAAGATCAACCATGATGAAGCCATTGACACCCGCCTCCTTGCAGTCCCTGAGCATACGTTCCTCACCGTAACGCAGCATTGGGTTATAGTAGCCCATCAGAAGCAGGGGAGCCTTGAGACCGCGGCGTCTCGCAGCGCTAACCATCTCCAACACCGTCGTGACGGTGACTCCGTTGGCGAGAGCCTTTGTGTTGGCTTTTTGAATGACTGGTCCATCGGCAATGGGGTCTGTGAATGGGATACCGACTTCGATAATGTCTGTTAATGAATCCAACATCGTCAGCAATCGGTTTCGCAGAAGTTGTGGCTCAATGAGTCAATTCAGAATTCTCAAGGCATTGTCACTCACCGGCACCTCCATTCTCCAAACCAATGAGGATATCTACTGTCTCTTCAACGGTCGGATACCCTGCAGTAACATAGGCGACCAGAGCAGCACGCTTCTCCTGCTTAGCTTTGGCAAATGTATTCTTGATATGCTCCATGATGGGAGGTGGGGGTGGGAGGGGAAAGGGAGGAAGGGTTTGGAATGAGTGAATGGACGATGGGGGAGAGGGGGGAAGAGAGGGTTATAAGTGAGATGAGACAAGTAATGACTCAGTCGCTGGACAATTGAACGAGGAACGGAGGGACAAAGGAAGGGATCAGAATGCGTTGAGTCACCGTCTCGAATCTCTCGATGCGCCTGTTGAGTTAGTACTAAATCCGAGTCAAGGGCTGCGGGACGGTGTCACGTGCTGTGGCGATAAGATAAGCCTCTGATTCCCGATACCGGACCTATGCTTACTCTACTTTCAAGGTTGGTACTATGGATGAGCTGTGTACACAATTAATACTCCATAGTGTACACAGCTCATCCCAGCTTCCCGCAGAGCTCGCATGAGAGTCACCCTAAAAACATGACCGCCAAGTCCATTACTAAGCAACATTAACTCAAAGAACTTGAATCGAGGGTGAGAAGATCAAATCAATATTATGACGGTGAAAAGCATATAGCACTATAGTACTATGATCCACCATCCAAGGCACTTCACCATGGAAGGCAGGAACAAACAGTATAAACACTCAGAAAACGCCAAAGCTATGCAGCAGGCAAGTCCAGACACGGGCACGCCCTACCTGGAGTTCCACTATGGTTGCAGAAGATAGTAAGGAAGCAGCAAAATCAGATCCGAAGCAAAAAAAAAAAAAAAAAAAGGCACAGAAAGTCAACCAAGGTATCCCAAACTCAAAAAATGCGTTCCACACTTTTGCAACCCAATGATGGTATCCCAGACCTGCGAGATAATAAGGAAAGACAGCAGCGCTAACCCATGCTACATAGTTGTACATGTATCGTAAAAGGAGTGATATCCCAATGCCCCGTATATAATGCAAAACAATCAGAAGGAATGGACAACAGATCATCTAAACTGTACCGTGTCAACGTCAAAAACCAGATAATAGGGGCATCAAGACATGATGGTAATAATTAAGGAGAGACGTGAAATCGTTGCAAGTAAATCATGGGGCAGAACCATAGCCGGATGAGGGCCCCCGCGTATGCAAGAATGATTATACCCAAGCGCCATGGTATCAAGTAAAGGAGTGACGATCAAGTGTGAGGCAAAAAAAAATATGCAAAAATAATAACGCCAATTAATGCAATTGACCAATAACAGGGACGGCGGCCTGTTAGTGGTCGTGAGGAGGCCCGGGTAGAGCGTAGTTCGTCGGAGCCATGTAGTGATAGCTGTTAGGGGGTCCGCCGACGGTTGAGGGTGGTGCGTTTATTGAGTTGAATTCCCAGGCTCTAGTGGCGGGGGCAGCGAGTGAAAGCTGACTCTGATGGCAAACGGCAGGGTAAGGGTACGGTGAAGCCACAGTCGAGTACGGCTGGCTGACCGCGGGTAGAATTGTTCGAACTGGTCCGTCGGTCTCGGTGGGAGGGGAGTAGACTGGGGCCGCTATACCAGGGTGATAGCTGCTCGAAGGAGTGCCTTCTGAAACAGAATGCGGAGAGGTCGCGTAGGGAGCGTCAGTTCCAGAATCGGATGCGGGCCCGGCACTCGGGTAATTGGACCCAATAGGAGTAGGCAGAGCACCAGCAGTAGACGAGTAGCTTGCAGACTAGACGGAAATCGCGTTAGCAGGGCAACACAGATCGGGGCAATCAGCAGATTGGACAATGACTCACATATTTCCCAATGATCTTTTTCAGGGCATGGCCCAAGATCTTCCACGGAAAGACTTTCACATCCTTCTCGATGTTCCTAGGCTTCGGAGCCGGGAATCCCATGATGACTTTGAAAAAGTCCTCACTGTCTGCTTTCGATTTGGATACAGTAAGAGGTCGGAACCCCTCCAAGTTGCGCCGAATACGGTTCTTCTCCTCCACAGTAAATCGAACTCCAACAAGCGACTCGAGCAGGTAGATAGTATCCACACTCGTAACGAAACACTCGTCCCTTTCGGCCCAGTAGATGCAACTGATGCAGATGCTGTTAGGTGCCCGTTCTTCGGGGGTAACAGGCTTGAAATCAGCTTGAATTATGCTGCCGCTTTGCATCCGAGCGAACTGAACCAGACGGCGCTTGGCATGCTGCTCCTCATGAGTCCAAGTCTGCACCATGGTATCCAAGTCACCATTGAGTTTGAGGATGGCCTTTGACGGGTACATGGCATATGGATTGAAAGACTGCGTCTGGACCACACCTGTATGCTGCAAAGTAGATGTACGGATGAGGGTAGGGGCTGAGAACTGCGCTGGTGAGGATGGCTTTGGCTGGGGAAGCCCATGAGCGACTGTATATCCATTACACCTCTGTTCATGGCCTACCGAGAGGAAAGATGGGCTCCACGAAGGTGTCAAAGGGGACGGAGCACGGATCGAGGGCTGCGAGTTCGTCGATACGGTCGTATATTGCGCGGAGCCAATCCGGGGCGATGCGCCGGTGTGGTAGGATGTAGCATACCCGTTCACGGAAGGAAGTGGTTGTAGGTAGGGTGAGTACGGCGCAGCATAGCTCGATGGCTCATCCTTAATCTGCACAGGAAGCGTCGAGGCCCGCTTGATCGGCCTGGGGAGGCCATCAGAAGAGAAGGAAGGGACCCGTCTCTTTCGATTCTCAGCGCCCGGCGACTGTTGTCCAGCATGCTCGTAGGTATAAACGCCCACCTGAAGCGTCGTAGAAGGGCAGTCATTTTGACCGTCCATAGCGACCTGGAGAGGAACTGCCAGGGATGGTGACCCTGTCAACATGAACGGCGGGGTGTCCACGGAGAGGGCATATTGGAAAGAAGAATCCTGGAATCCGAGAAAGTGTGGGTTGCACGCGCACTTCTTCGAGCCAAAGACGATGTAGAGCGTTGCATACGACGATGTATGAAGATCATAGGGCGATTGAATCTGTATGAAGACCCTCGTGCCTTCAGTGCCTCTCTGAGGGGAGTACGAAATGACCTCCGGCATTTGATGGGTGTCCGCGCTGAGCATGGGGGATTGTTCATCCTCGTAGGAGCTGGCATACTCGTGCTTCGCCATATATGGAACACAGTCTGACATCTGACTCACATGGTCGGCCATCGGGGACGGGACAAGGGGAGTCGACACATAAGGAGGCTGACCGTATGTCGAATAAGAAGCACAATCCTGCAGAGATTGGGCGGAATCACAGTCTAAAATAGTCATTAGCAATCTCATTTCCTATCTGCCACAGAATGTTGCCCCAGATAGGGAGCTCGACGGGCGTGTCCCAGGAAAGGACTCACCTAGCAGGGCCGCTTGTGAGGGTTTGTGGAAAGCAGCCATAGACAGAATGGGGTCAGACTTGACCAGCGGGCCGTCTGAAAGCACACTGAAAAATTGGGACTCTTCAGGACCCGAGAAGTCGAACGCCTCGTCCAGGATTAGTGGTGTTTGGAAATCCGGATCGAACTGTAGAACAACGAAGTCTTAGTAGAGGATCGTATGATGAAGGGCTTCGGTTGAGGAAAGTAGGGAGTGTCTGCCTTTAGCAAGACAGAATTTGAACCACGATTCAAATCTCGACCGGGGTATAGGTAATAGCAAAGAAAAAAAGTAGTGGCAATTGGGCAGTAGGGGAAAAACAGAAGCTGCGCTTGAACTCACCAAAACACCGTGAGTCGTCGAGTAAGCCAGCTTGAAGGTGTTGCAGAAACTGCAACGAAACACAACAGCCTAAAAAAGCGAATGACAGTGAATTTATTCTGGGGGAAACGATAGTATGCCGGAAAACCCGCAGTGAGCTCTCCGAGACAAAACGAGCGGCGACACGAAGTGAAGCGAATTTCAGACGTAGTGGAAATGACGATTTCGACTCAGTAACCAGAGCCCAACAATCGAAGCTGAATGAGAAAGGCTGGTTGCAGGACGAGAGCGAGATACAAGCCACGCTATCGATAGTTTTTCAGGAGCACCTATAAGAGACCGATATTCGCACGAGGCGAGAATATAGACTCTCAGTACGGTCAGGGTTGACGGGGCAAGAACGGATGTCGGTGGCCGGGTTTCAGAAAACGAGCGGATTGAAGAGCCGAGCAGAGACAACAAGGTCTGAGAGTGTCTTTCGTGCTTTTTCCTCCTTTCAAGGCGAAATGATGGGTCTCACTGCTGCGTAGGTCGACGAGATTCAGGACCGAAGACAAGTCGGGTGACGAACTACGCGCCTAGTCAGTACGAACCACCTAAAGACGAGACAACCGGGTTGCTGCATCGACCAGCAGGACTTACCAGAGAGATAATAAAGGTCAAGGCCCTTCACTGGGGATCTCAGAAAGCTAATATGCCAAATTTTCACGAGTAGGAAGCGACTGACGAAATGGTCTACAACAGAAAGCAAATGTCAACAACAAACACCAAACCTAAATGACGGCCATCACAGGCGGAATGGCAGGTGCATGAGGAAATAGCTGGCCCTAATCTTGCTCGAGGGTCCCTTTCATTCAAGGCACGACTTCGACAAAGCAAGGAGGGTAAATGAAAGGAGATGCGAAGGGGAGTGGATGCAAGGCACCACGGCCATCAGTGGCGAAGAAAAAGGGACTTACTCACCAAAATCCACGAACCAAATGGGCTCAGGTTTGAGGTCTTTCTCTGTAGTCTGTAATAATAAGTGGTGTCTTCAACCGAGACAAGGCTCCACGTCGGTTGGGCCCAGATCAAAGTGCGTGAAGGGCTGGCGACAGCAGATACAGTTTTTGGAGATGAACCAGCGCCTAAGCTCCACTCTTCCGAGTAGAATGAGACAATAGGAGGCTCGGCGAGTGTAGATGATGACAGAGAAGAGGCGCGATTTGGCGATCGTTTCAGTTGCACCGTCGACGGGACAAACGGGGTTGCTATACAGCGACAGCCTGGCGACGAAAACAAACGCACAGCTCCAAGTAGTCCGCGCCAAACAGCTGTCAGTCGGGTCAGATAGCAGTGACCCGAGGCAGAGAGCACTCGAGATGGTACTAGATCGTCGATGATTCTTCGATCCTCGGTCGTCGGAAAAGGCGTGGAGGGCGTAAGCCGGGGAGCAAAAAGCAATAGCGAAGGTCGTCCAACGATGAGCGAGCGCGTTGATATGCGTAATTAGATATTAGAGTATTCAGGTTTAATCTTCTTCCAATCTCCTTCGGGTGTTTCCAAGATTCCGAAATCGATTTAAAGTTGGTTCTCAGTCTTTGTTTTCTCCGATGAGATTCTTCTTGATCAACCCCAACGTAGCGAATGTTATAGTATTACTTCGATGCCAAACCAAGCGAGTGTGATAGCGAGCGAATGTAAAGCGAGTGAATAAAAAAACGAAGAGGGACTTTTGAGTATTCCTATGATGCCATAACCAGAGGAGTTATGGGAAGAGGGGGGAAGAGATGAGGAGAGGTAAAAGGTAGTAAGGCTGGAGGAGGAGTCGAAGGATTTAAAAGTGACCAAAGCGAGTGAAGTACCTAAAGTAGGCGGATGGATAAAAAGGGAAAGGGAAAAAGAAAAGACAAGACCGACAGAGGATGAGAGGAGGAGGGAGGATATAATTATGATTCCCTTTTCGCACTAAGCCGTGAGAAAGTCACAGCAAGCAGCACTGGACGGAGAGTGGCGGGGGCTTCACTGAAGTTGAGAGTCGAGAGTACGGAGTAGTGAGAATAATAGTGAGGATGCATCAGATAGGGTATTTTTATATTATTATTATTCTCATTCTTATCCTCGAGCAATATAAGCAGAATAATTATCAGTTTTATTATTATTCTTATTTACTTATTTTATTCCTTCTGAACGAATTACAGACACCAATGCATCCTCCGCAGCCATGGCAGGATTGGCCCTATACCTATGAAACGATCATTGGGTTCCGAGGTTGAGGCACGCTTCCTTTGACTCGGAGTTGGGACTCGAGAGATCACGCCTCCCAGTTACACTATACGGAGGACAGTCGTATACAGTAGAGAGATTTATCATCATTACCTATAGTTAACTAGTGTAGGAGATTTATTATTAGACGAATAGAACTTGTTTCTCGAACTAATCCGTGAGAAGACTAGAAGGAAATATCTGGCAGTTCAAAACTTTCCACTGACCGTTCAGGCGGTCCACGCCGCCCAGTAGTGGACCAAATCCCTCAACCACTCGGACTTGGAGAATGAACCATGACTATTATTATCGTCGCCAGATCAGAGTGAGATGAGAACCATGCTTTCTTTGGGCATCTATATTCTATATTCTACCAAATTGATACCACGTTAGAGCTGCGAGAGGAACTTCAGATGGAGCCGATTATCTCGTATTTATGAGGTATCCTCGAAACACCCTGTACCTAGGTAACTTTCTAAGCTAACTGCTTCAAGGTCCCCCTCACGACTAGCACTGCCAGTTTTCCCTAGAAGAGTAGAGGTAGACGAGGAGCTTTGAACTTCCGACTCCGTAGCTGTATTTCTGTTTCTTTCCTCCCCTTTCTTTCCTTTTTTCTCCTAGTTCATGGAATCATGGATGATATCATGTCCCCGCGGATGGAGGGTCTAACTCGGGAGACCCATCTTTTACGAGCCACAAAGATGTGAGCATCCAACAGTAGTGAACAGAAAACTAAACAGGACAGAGCTCCGAATGATCAGCCCAGATATCAACGGTCCAACCTCTCAGTAATTCTTTCCAAAGAGTTCTGGAAATATCTCCATTCTCCCTCTTGGAGAAGGGCTCTAGGAGTTGACCCGATCGTGGGAACAACTTCCCCCACCCAGCTATCCCCCCTTTCCCTTTCCAGTAGTCACGTAGGTTCCAACTTCCCAGGTGCCCAACTTGAAACGGCTCTCCCCCATACGGTTTCTTATTTTGAAGCTCTCAACCAGATTTAGGGAAGGCATCCTTAACCCTTTTGGGCTTGCTCCGTCCTTCGAGTTGGTGATAAAACCAGATTCACCCCCCGTTCGTTCAAGTTTCCAGGGGAGACTCCATAACGGTACCAAATTCTTCTCCTCGCGTGGTGCTAGTGGAGGTTGGTGATCCCTTAGATAAAGCGCTCGCACCCCACCACTATACTATATGCCGAAGGGTAATTCTTTGAAAATTCAAAGATGCATCGTTCTGTTCAAGTTCCGACTTCCGAGTCCAAGAGCACGCACCCCACCCAACCGCGACACTTTGACTGGCTTAATGCTTTTTTCTTCAAGACGCAAAAAAAGCTTTGGTAAAAGTCATGACAATCAAACACGAGCCTGCAAATTCATCCTCAGCCAGTCACGTTGGGAATCTGCGTTGTCTGCTGCCCTTGGAGTACCTACAGTATTGCATGGCATGGATCCCTGTTCTTCCACGCTGTGGCGGTGATTTGCACCAATATGCTGGGGTCCTTTGACCCCCGCTGCTGTCAATACAGCTGTCAATCGTTGCACGGTTTTACCAATCAGAAGAGACAACTACTAATTCATCCTCATCTTCCCGGGTTTTCCGATGGCAGAACCTTCCAAGGACCTTGTCGCCTTAGGCAATCTTTAGGTAAGTTTTTTTTCTGCCACACCAGATCGAGACGGCGGCTACTTAGTGGGGGATCTAAGATGCTAAACATAGCAAACCTTGCATTGGTTCCCACGCGATGCAAGGACTGGCTGATCTTATTGGAGACAAAGAGGTCATGAGTGGGGCCTCTCCACTGACACCTCAATCACTGGTGCATTCAGTTATCCTTCGAATCCTCCGTCGGGCTTGGATGCGCTTTCATTCGCCCGGAAAACGGCACGATGGGATGCACAGAACGATCCTTCTGATGACCCCAGCAAGGGTGGTATCTTAGAAGTTATGGTAGTACCGCGACCAAAGTCACGCTGCATTGTGACCGTATAGCCGGTGGACTGACTGACTTCAAATGCTTGAGGAACTCGGTCTGCGAAAGACGTCTCCTGACCAAAAGTCATGGTCAGCATTCCAGTCCTTATCCCAAGGCCCGGTAATCTTGAATCCGTATCAAGGGTTCATCCCCCCTGCCGCAGTCGATCTGGTTGACAATGTTAGGGATCAGCTTGGACTGTAAACTAGAACCTCACCTTCGGAAACGCATCAAGTAATTAATAACCACTGGATGCGTGATTATAAGGAGAAAGTCGTGATATCAACCGTTTCTAGGTTTCGCAAAACTTGAGAGTGCGAAGACGAGAAGAAAAGAAAGGAAGCCGCCAAGCGAGCACTGGTTTCTCAGATTGGCCCCAAGATAGATAAACAAAGGGTTGAGAATGACCGAGCTCGAGTGACAACATGACCTCCATGCATCTCTCCTAAAAGAACCGTCTGGGGAGGAAGCTAACTCAAGAGGCTTACATGGCTCCAAGATTCCACATTGTGAGACTCGGCTAAACTTAACCAAAAATGGATACGAGCTTCTGTGAAGATTCAAGCACGCTTCAAAAAGGGTGAAGAAAAGTACCGTGACTGGTTGAAGCCACAGACAGAAAGTAACCGTTTTGTTCCGCCTGGTTTCTGAGGTTCTCATTCTCAACCTTGAACCCTCATAGTGGACCCTCAGATTCTCGCGGCAGACTTGGCCAAGTTAACCCCGAATCGGCTGACTCGCCGATGGCGTCATGGGAAGGGAAATCAGGGGATGAACGGTGACATGGCTGAAAGCGAGGGACCTATCTCCTACTCCTCCGTAGGTAATGATGTTGAAGGCTGGGATGGAATAAGTGGCGTTTGTGATTTTTCCAGGTAGCGATGTCAGAGCTCTAACTTGAAAAGAGAGTCGGAACCGGAGACATTCTATCCATGATCCCGGGCGGGGATTGCTCGGTCGATTACATATTCAGTTAACCCCCCAGCGCACAGAAGTGCATAAGAATAATGCCTCCGTCATCGAGGTAGTGTCTGCACTGAGTACGAAACTAAAAATACTTTCCAGCCTCTAGAGTCTACAGCAGAAATCGTGAGGTTACCTTAAGGTTACACATCACTGCCTCAGGATCTTCAAGGTAGAATTCGTCCTCTGTAAGATCAGCCGCGAGTATGTAAACTGCATTGTAACCTTGTTCATCTATCGGTTCTTAAGGTAAATTGATCTTCACAGCTCAGCCTCCCCATTCATCCCACTAATCTTGCAGTGGGCGAGGCTTATTCTTATTCCAACAGCTCGCAAGCCTAGTACAGTCAGCCTATTATATCACTACATCTTCCAGTTCCTTGGCCTGATCGACATCTCTGAACACAAGTAGTGCACCTTGCACCAAAGCACAGCCCTTCTCCCTTCCCTGTATCCCTCGCTTCCTGCAGGGGAAAAGAAGGTAAGGCACACCATGTACTACCTACAGGGTACTACTACTATTTACCGTAGGCGCTTCAGCCCTGGTCGCAGTACGTAGTAGAGCAGATCGACAAGAGGACGCCTAACAACCGAACTCAACCGAACTTAAATCTCATCCGGAACTCTCAATTCCTCCGTCAATTTCTATGGATCGGCACGCACGTTTTGTATACTTCACAAGGTTCAAGATTTGTCGATCACAGAGCGTAGGTTTTTATCCGAAATCCGTACTCCATCAACCTTGAATGATGAACGGACTATTGCGTAGACCTACTTGTACTGTCTCTGCAAAAGAAAGAGGCTGTACCGAGTACATTGCATACACAGATGAAAATCAAGTCTACTTTCGTCTCCTGGACAGACCTAAATGGCATCAGTGCACACTGCACAGCCAGCCCAGGGTCTCAATTGAGCTCGACGATCCCATCGGTTAAAAGTGACCTTAAAACCTTACCGTATACTAACCCGGAGTGTCTACTCCTGATGATCGTCCCTATCTTTCCTCGCTCGTTCCTCAAACAACCAAATCGTCTCACTAGGAGTGGCCGTGAAACGCGGAGCTCCGGTTCCTGCGCTGAAGACTCTCTGCTTTTACTTTTATTTTATTTTTATCTAGGTATGTTCATCTGATTTAGTAAATAGTAAGTACGGATTAAACCCTCTTGAAAGGGACGATTCTCAATTCAATTGGATCGAATAATTAATCAAGAAATGCTACCAAGTTCCCGGATTATTCAAGAAACTTGAACAGGGCCTTTTTTTTTTCTTTCAAGATACCCGTGATAGCCCGTCACTGCGTGGATAAACCATGTTATTAATAGCTAGCTTCATAGCTCGCTGGCTAATCAGATCAGTTTCACTCAAGCAAAGTGAAACACGGCCGAATCGTTTAGGTAGTTTACGACTTACCTACGAGGTATAGTTTAGCTTCAGGTTCAATTTCAGGTCCAGGTTTAGAACTATGACAGCAGGAAATAGAAAGAATCAAAAAAAACTATGGTTCTTTACCCACAGCTCCAGCTCCAGCTCCAGCTTCCTTTGTTTGTTCATTCAGTTCATCCCCCCTTTTTTGATGTTTCTTCTCAGGGTTACTAAGTAAAATATCTCATTGGAATCCATCTTCCTTTTCTCTATTTCGGGTAAAATGTCTTAGGTAGTTCATAGATGGTTCAATGACATACTCGGGACAGTTGTGACTAGTAGTAGTATTAGTAGTAGTGGCCACAGACCAGACATTGGGACTTCCAGGAGTATTGCAACCAGGGAAGGGGGGCAAAAGGAAGAACAGATACCTGTAGAGCGGCATAGCTAGAACGCTGGCACAGGGATCTACTAGGAGGGCTCAGGAGTATCCTCCAGTTGAAGGTCCTCTTATGCCTACCGTCACTAGACCGTTTCTTTCCCTCTTTCTGACTTCAGCTTTTGTGAATCTGGAAATTTGACCCTCTTAGACTCTTCATTTGACACACTGAATGTTGTATTGACAATGTTAAGATGTCGGCTGTATTAGCCAAAGCTGTCACTACACGCAGTATATGCAACAGGAGGAAAAGTGAATCACCACTAACAGTAGTAGAGTATAAGACGTTTTAAATTCCCAAACCTTGGAAAGTCATCCCATTGTCAGCTTTATCCTTCCTCTCTTTCCTCTCTTTCCTCTCTTTCCTCTCTTTCCTCTCTTCTTCTCCCTCTCTCTATTCTTCAACCTATATCCTTCATCGTCAGTCAAGATATAAAGTCACCAACCATGGCAGAAGAAGCGTTCTCTCATCCTCGACCGTAGACACCTAGCGCTTTTGCTCGATCTAGAGAAGCATTTGACACACCTACGTAACTTGAACTGACCTGGCATCGACGATAGCAATAAAAGCCACCATGATGACCATGAGGTATCTAGGCCTCTGCTGGGCAGTCCCGTCTTTCTCTTTATCTTCCTTTCTCCCTACTACTTGATTATCATCATCTCTTACTTTCTTTATTCAACACCAAGAGAACTCCTCCAATCATGCTGTTATCATCAGAATCCAAACAGAATAAAAAGAAACTACTTTCTCTAGCATTACTCCTAGGAAGACCTGTCACTCCAACAACACCCATATTGCTCGTGTCGAGCACCCATCTATACCACGGTGACTACCCTTTGGGTAGAAGAGAACCATACGAGTTTGGAAGTCTATGAACACCTGGAATGCTTGAATAGCTCCATAAGGCGCATCTGGATCACAAGGTCATTCTCTCTAGTGCAGGCGAAGAAAAGCGAGACCAGAGGATTTTCGATCTTTCTTGTTGCTCCTCAACATTCTATGGCGTCAAGTTGACCTGGGTTCCGGCATTCTTTTGTTATTATAATAGCCGCTACTTCACTATCTCGGTAGTAGTGAGAGCAAGGTACAGAGTAATAAAAGAGCGGTACTAAAACAAGGACAGCAATGCTCTTGGCAGCTGTAGGGTTTTACTTGGTAGGCAGGTATGTACAAGCGATTACCGGCTAGAGAGAAAGGGGCTGTGGAGGAAGTACACAGCTTCTGGGGATTAAATGTAGCAGTGAATAATTATTTCAGGTAACAATTTTTGACAAGCGTGTTGAAAGGCTTATATGTTCCTTAAGCCCAAGCCGTGTACTCCTTCATTTCGCTGTTTATGTTCAAAAGTCTTGCAAATCAAGGAATTTCTAGCCATATCAAGCGTGTTTCTGGTAAGGTTTCCTGTGCTCATTGAGTATTTCTGCCACTGAACTAACCCTCGTGGCATCGCAGAATCAACCAATACCGGGAACTTACCCCATTTCCTTATTAAAAACATATTGAAGGATCTTAGGTGATAATGATCAGGAAGCAGCACTCAGTTCTGCTCAATTTGTTAATGGTATACCCCACAGACGGTGTGAACTCTCAAAATCTACCTAGGCATCTGTCGGGTATAACCTCACAACAAGCATCCCAACAAAATCCTGTCTCCAGACGGACCCCTATGAGTGACGTCGCTGTGCTTGCCTAGAGAATACGTCCCGTTCACCATGATGATAGGGTCAGGTCAAGTTGTAGCTCGAGTGAAGTGTCCGCGGGCACCAAAAATAAAAGAAACATAGCCAGTCAGAGAGAGCATCACCACAAGATCATCACTCACACAGCTGAGTTAGCACAGAAAACTTGGATTCAGTGGCCGCCATTTCTTTGCCGCGAAAAGCCAGGTAAAGGCGGATTCGCTCAAGCCTCTGCCAATGGGGGAGTATCTCTCGAACCATTCGTCCGTTCCTGCCATGTCTCACATTATTGCCTCAAAGAGCAACTCAGGTCTCAGGCAGATGCTCCACGCTCTATCCCCTACTAGCCCGCAGCTCGCTCCTCAGCCACCGGTTAGCTGCCTCAGAATATCTCAGAACTCTCCTGAATAGTCCGATTATAGCACAGAGGAAACAATTTCTCCCAGAAACAGTACATCGTTGGGCGGGTCGACTTTTTGGAGGCTAGCCATCTGGCAAAGTTGCACTCCGTTCGAAAAGGGTTTGTACTCCGTAGGTGGACGATCTGTTCAGTGGTGTACATGTTAGGAATGGGATGGTAGGAGCTGTCGATCCGTTGGAAGAGGACTTACTCCATCATACCTCTGCAGAGCGAGGTGGTACTTCTCCGAGAGGCCAACCGCCTTTTTCGTCACAGTTTCTTTCTTGATCTTTCTTGCAGCCATCACATATACCCTCGACAGTGTTTCCCGATCAAGGTCATCATGGTCACCCACGAGAAGCCCCCCAGGCATTCTCCAGCCGTGCCTTTCGTAGATAACCTCAACCAAACGGGTGAGGGTGTCGGCCTGCCATGTCGCAAGAAGCTTGCCGTGAAAGGCACCGATATGACGTTTAAGCTTCGTTGCATCGAAGTTAAGTTGAAGACTTTCAGAACACAATTGCCTCACTTTGCTTTCGAGAAGCTTGTTGGTCTTAGTTAATTCTCTCAAGGCCACGCAGTACTTCTGAATGCAAACCACATTAGTGTGCGGATTTCAACCGAGCGCCTACATCGATACCAGACGCACCCTAAGCGAGGATTCTTCTGGCTTTGCCTTCCTCCGAGATGGATTGATTTGCGAACGATAGAAGGTCATGCCAGGCCCAAACCTCTGAACAATGTCGGGATTCATGATGGCGAATCGAAGGCAACAACGTGGCGTGAACGGACGAAAATGAATCAATGAATGGACTCGCGGTTCGATAAAATAAGATAATAGCTGCCGTGATTGCTAAAGAATGATGGCGATTCTTGGGAGGTGATTCAAATCGGACATAGATTCCAGGTTTCCTCTGGCCTGGTACGAAGCCTGCTACGCAAGTAGGGAAAGAGCGATTCATCCGTCGTGGTCGACTTTGTGAAAGAGCATTCTATTTATCAAAGCTGACTACCAGACCTAGAGCTTACTCCCCGAAAACTTCCCGAATTCGAAGACCAGCTTCCCAAACTGTTTGCTATCTTTCATGTCCTGGAACAATCTATCGAGCGCCACAACATCGCTCAACTCAGCCTGCACGACGCGAGAGACCACGGGGCGGATCTTGTGTGCCTTGACGAAGTCAACCATATCCTTGAACTCTTTGCGGGATCCCATTGTCGATCCGCGGACATCAATATTCTTCAATACGGCGTGCATGATGAAAGGCATGACTGGCGCAACCGTCATTCCATAAATGGAGAGAACACCGCCATCCTACGGTACGTTAGCTTCGCATAGAGTAGAGAGCAAATCATTAAACCATACCTTGAGCAACTTGACCGACTTCCCTATAGAGTCACCACCCGCTCCATCAATTACGGCATCGAAGCTCCTCTTTTCTTTAGGTAGCATGCCCAGCAGCTTCTTTTCCCACCCGTCCTCTTTGTAACTCACACCTCCCTTGGCGCCCAGCTCAATAGATCTCTTAATCTTCTCCTCGCTAGAGCTGGTCACATAAACATCCGCGCCTCGCGCAACAGCGAAGAGTAGGATAGCCAGCGCAACGCCTCCACCGATACCAGTGATCAGAACCGCAGCGCCCTTCCCAGTGTTCCGTTCCCCTGCTTTGACCACCAGAGCTCTCCATCCCGTTAATCCTGCAAGAGGTAAGGCAGCTGCTTCTGCGTCCGAAAGATGCTCGGGGGCTTCTTCGACCTCCGACTCTTCGATTGTAAGATATTCTTGCAACGTTCCTTTGTTGTAGAACTTGGTTCCTCCCATGATCCTATAGCCTGAGGGGTCTTCCGGGCCATCTAGAGAGTCTTTCCATCCAACTCCTGGATTCAAGACAACTCGTTTCCCTTGCCATCGCCCGGGGTTTGCCACACCAGGACCTGCGGCCACGACGGTTCCGACTCCATCCGCGCCCATGGGCACGTCAAACGTTACACCGGGATAAAGATGTTGTCGCAGGAACACATCGCGATGGTTAAGTGCCGCTGCATTGAGTTTGACCAGCAGCTCGGTGTTTTGTGGGGTAGGTTGCGGTAGAGTCTTGAGGGCGAGGGGATAGTAGACCGTCCCAGGCTTGCCTTCAGCTTTGCCGAGAAAGATTGCTTTGGACATGGCGAGAGAAGGCTTCTGCTAAGCGATACAATGCAAAAGGATGAGCAATTGCAATAGACAGCGGGCAGGTGTTGAGAATTCCGATTGATTTCATATCACATCATCAGAAAAGACGGCGTGCGGGGATGGCCGTGTTATCGATAACCGAGGCTGTCCGGCCTATGGTAAATTAATACCAATCACGCTCAACTGAAAAGAAAAGATGCACAGCATTACTCGCGATGTACGGAGTACTTGAGGTGTAAAAGTCCAGGAGACAATACATTCTCCGAGCGAAGTTGTGCCGGGCTGCCCCTCTATATAACCGATAAACTCACACCAAGCTGGATATAACAACAATTGACAGAAATATACGCCATTTCATGCTGGGCAACAACACTGAGGCCTATCATAGGGCTCCTGTTGGCGCCATTCCAAGCTCTCCGGTGGGCAGGAATAAGAATAACAGGACGCTCGAGGATATCGATCACTACTCGAGAAGAAACGCTACCTTTGTGGCTCGAAGCGGTCAGAAACGCAATGACAGTGGTAACTGCAATCGCGGTAGTTGTGCCGTGAACTAGGATAATCTTTCGCCGCACTGAATCGACCCCGTGTGTGCTGGAGACTGTAGAAATCGGTACACACTTCGCAGATGAATTCTCCTCGTTTGTACCCTGTCCGAAGGGGGTTTGCCATTCCAGTACCAGTAATATGGAATATCTTTGCTAGCCATCACTTTTGAAGAACAGAAGAAAGGCATGGTTGGATGAAAATCGACGACTCGATTGCGGCCTGCTAACTAAGTCGAGCGGAGGAGAGGGTGAGCGAGACTGATCGACTTTTTCCTTTGAAATTCCATGGAGAACGAAACCGTGACTTCTCAAGTATTTATTTCGTTGGTTTTGGATCTGTCGAGATGCCTTTTTCCCTGCTCGCCCTTGTCTCCGGGTCCGTACTACAACAAACATGAGAAGGCACGTCTAGAATATTCGGCGCCAACTCCGTGTGACAATGGGATAGTGACATATTCGAGAGGTGCCCAAAGAGTGAAAGAAATTACTCCCAGTTGCAGCGGGTCACCAAGAAGAAAGAGGAGAAGCGTAACAGCTCTATGAAGCCATGCTCGAGGCTAAATATGTGCAGCGACGACATACACATCGAGTGAACTTTGATTTACCTCGAATCATTCATGATTCTGCAGTATCTCCGCTTGACTCTCTCATCATATCGACAGTCCTGGGCTATGCCTTAGAAAAGCCTAATATGTACTGCCCCGTCAAGGGATAACAAGGAACCCCCGGCCACTGCGAGTGCAGTCCAAAAATACTCTGGATTCCTGTAACGCAACGTTGACTGCAGCAGTTTCCACAGGGCTGTGTCCTCAGCAATGAGCACAGTATCACCACCGACGCGTCCAGTGCTCAACCAAGGCAGTAAACGGCGTTGTGGGACGCGTCTAGGGTAGGGCTGCAACTTGCAAGCGAACAGATTCCAGAAGAGTCTTGGGTTAGATTGAGGAGATGGCGTGTGGATTGCATTCCAGACCTTTCATGTAGATCATGTTGGATTTCCCGACTGAATATGAGCCAGAGCCCAGACTAGGACATGCTTCATAGTAGCTCATTATCAATTTTGTTCTACTTGATGCTCTGGTTTGTTGATGATGCAGGACATGGCGGACATGGATGGTAGTAGTAGTTGTACACCTATATTGGTCAGTAGAGGTTGATTTAGTATATCAAGGCTCTGTACATAGGTACTGGTTTGTTATAGCTGCCATGTGTGTTAGTGATAGCGAAAGCTCCCAGGTATACTGACCGAGGATGGTGTGTTGACTCCATACAGCAGACGACCCGCAGGTCGCGAGGTCAGCATAGCTGCTGTGTCGATTTACATTGACAACAAGCACACAAGCAAGCAGGCACCCGGCTTGCGCCCCCTTGTCTTCTCTCAACAGAGGGTCTTTTTGAGATGATAATGCCCGTGGTGAAGCGACACGTCGAGAAAGCAAAGCGTTTGCGTTTGAACCGCCAGTGGCTTATGCGGGTGGTATTACCAACATGTAGGTTTGGATGGGATCTAGGACCACGCACTCTTGCCAGAGTCTGCACTAAGCTCTAATGGAAGTCAAACTCAATGGTCTTGGTGCAAAGTTTGATATGTCCTGTTGCTAAACCTGAAGGGCCTTTTATAGGCTCCTCGGACTGTCCGCGTTTTCATAAAAAGCGCCATGATTGTTGATGGTATTCGCCAGGCAGCTTTACCGAAGAATCTGGTTTGTGTGTGCGTGTTTGTGGCAGGAATAAATTTCATAAATTTTGGGGGTTGAAAGTTTCCGGCCCCAAGCAAACAGGGCCCGTACTATGAATCGTCGATACGTGACGTCGACGGTACCCGTTGTGTAATTGCCACGGCCACTGCTAATTCGTCGCAAGCCTCTTCATTTTTCTCAGGAACTCTTGGAAGCCTCTCCAGATCTTCTTCTGATCTCGACTTGGATCGTCTAGCGTTCTTCTTTCGACTCGAATTTGACCTCATCCCTCCCGCTATCAGCCCTCAGAATCTCTGCTACAGAAGGTACGTGGTTACATCGTCCTTCTTTCTCTCCCTTCTCCCGCCCCCAAGCAGTTTGCAGATTCTCTGCCCTTTCAACGTCTTCCACGTCTTCTACCTCCGTTCAACTGATTCGCTCCTCCAACACTCGCAACATTGCTTTCGTGACAATCTCTTACTGTGATATAGCTTAATCTCTCGATCTTTGCCTCGTCTCCCTTCATTCTTGTCGACCTTCGGCTCCCATTCATTGTCCTTTAGCAAGCCGTCTACGCCATAATGCCGACGCCACTCCCTTCGAGCTTCGCTTCGGCCGCCGCTGGCAACACTCAAGACCCTTCAAACAGAAGAGGCGATGGAACTCCAAGTGGAGATTGGTACGCTGTTCCCTTTTGCTGCTCCATTCGTATCTGCGCTAGCGACTGCTATGCTGGTTTGTACGAGTCTTCCGAACTAACCACCGCACTTTAGGTCTCGCACTCGTATGAACGGAGCAACACAAACCTTCCGTCGCCCGTCAGTTGCTACGAATCCCTCTCATTCGCGAGACCCGCTATCCGCTACGACTCCGACTGGCGGCCCTTATCCCTCCCACATGTCCTCAAGTCTTTCGAGCGTGGCACGCAACGGAGCGTTGGGCGACACGCGTTATTCAAAAGAACATCTTCTCGATCTGTATAAGGCTCAGCGGGATACTGGGATTATCAGTAAAAATGTTACGGATTATTTTGTCGCCGATTGGGATCCTCATACAGAAACGCCCTCATCGAATGGAGCTTGGGGAAAGCGGGATGATCAGAAAGATATTCCGACTGGGCCTGAGGTGTGCTGGGATCACGGAGGACAGATTGAGCCTTTGGGGCTGATGGATATGACTGATGATGAGAAAGAGGTTTGTTTTTTGCCCCTCTCATGTGAACCCCAATTTGCGCCTTGTCCCTTTCCTTCCTACCAACGAGCTGCGCTAAAACTTGTAGACATTTTCTGTTTCGGTCAACTCCCCACTGAAGCCACCGCCAACGAATGCCGCCAAAGAGAACGCGGGAACCGCAGGCCCAGGACGCAGAACTTCAGTCTCCTACTCCCAAGGCAACGCGAACCCCTACAACACCTCGTCTCCCAGTTCTGCACGACCGGGTCCCAGGCGTCGGGAAACCGGCGAATCGACTACAACCCCCATGTCTCCCACAACTGGCGGCTCCCGCTTTTTCCGTGAGGAGCCCAGTACTGCGACACCGCCGCCGTCACTCCTACGCCGCAAGACCGATTTTCGAGATACGACCTCCGTCTCTAAGTGGGAAGAAAAAGAAAAGGAGGCTCAGGGCCGGGAGCCTGCAGAGGCTCCTTCTCCCTTCGGTTCTTTGAAGCGTAGCTCGACGAATCCTGTCGGACTGCCCGGTTCCACCTCCCCGTGGCCGTCAGCTTCACAGAGTGCCAACTTCTCGCCGATGGGTGCCTTCGGGGCGTTTTCTCTGGGTAGCAGCAGCGCTGCACAAACGCCAACGACTGAAAAGAGACCTGGATATGGTAGTCTACGTGGGGAAAGCCGCCTGAAGGGGCTTTTCTCAAAAGATAGTTTGGAGGACATTCCGTCCGTCAAAGAGAGGCCATCGTTGAGCAATCTGGAACGTTTAGGTGAAAGTGAGGCTGAAAATCGATCGCAATCACCATGGGGAGAGCCTTACAAGACCCGCACTGGCCGAAGCGAAACGAATCCATTCTCGGACGAACCTCGCAGCGGAAGTGCGGCCCTTGGCGGCTCTCAGGATGTTAGCACACCATCGCAGGCAGCGGACCAGCTTGGGTTCTCCGCGTTTGGGATGACGTCTAGTATACCCGGCTTCCGTGAATTGATGCAGAGCCACGAAAACTCCCGCAATCCAACTCCAAACCTTCAAGGCCGCGAACCTACCAGCCCGACCAACACGAACCCGTATCAAAGTCCGCATGGCGACAGAGGAGATGTGGATGATGTGGACACCGACGGCTCCGATGTGCAAAACACTAACCATCCCGGAATCAGTGGTTTGCGAGACTCGACCCCCTTCGGTTCCATCCGTCGCGTGGGATCTGGAATGGATCTGCCTTCGGCCGTCGACCGTAGTCAGACCTCGAGTGTTGCAGGTAACCGGAGCTTCAGCAACCTGGGTGCTTTAAGTGGCTTGTCCTCTCTTGGTGGTGCTTCAGGATGGCCGTCTAGCGGGGCGGTTAGCACTCCAACCAAGGAAAGGTCTGCTTTTTCAGGCGGCTTTGGTGACCCCATATTCGGCTCTATGGCTGACCTCCAGTCTCCAAGTATTTCGACACTGGGAGGAGGTGGACTCTTTAGTCCTCATCCTGGAATTACAGGCACTGGAAGCATCGGCCGCTCAAGCAAGCTGGGATCATTATTTCCACAAGCGATGCAAGAACAGTTTCATGGTGACCAGGCGAGACAAGATCTGGGTAGCCTGGAGGAGATGCAGCAAGCAGGTAAGTTACCCGTTCACTCTTCTAATGAGAACTCTACTAAGAATTCGCAAATAGACCCTCATGGAGAGGGTACCCCTGGCAAAATTGCTCCTACATCCACATCGCATACACCAGTTTCGGCCGTGGGCTCCATTCCGAATTCCATGGTTCTAGAAGGCCAACAGCCAGGCCAGGCCTCTGGGAGCACGGCTGGATCCGTTTCTACTGCTCAGCAGCGAACCATGGTGATGCCAGATCGGATGCGCTGGATCTACCGTGATCCGCAGGGCAACATACAGGGGCCATGGACAGGACTGGAGATGCACGATTGGTTCAAGGCGGGCTTCTTCAGTCCAGACCTGCAGATCAGGAAGTTAGAAGACGTGGAATTCGAACCCCTGGCGCAGTTGGTACGACGCATCGGTAACTCACGAGAGCCGTTTCTGGTTCCACAGATTGGCGTTCCTCACGGCCCCGAGCCAAACTCTAGTACCTGGGGGGGGGCCGCTCCCACTGGCTCTGCGCAACCTCCGTTCCCTGGAAGCTTTCCCAGCTTTGGCACCACCCTAACAGCTGAGCAGCAGAATGCTCTGGAGCGTAGGAAGCAGGAGGAGCAGTATCTTATGGCACGGCAGAAGGAACATCTCGCTCAGCAGCAGGCTCTGATGAAGCAGATGCAGTTTCCAAGCGGAGCCAGCGGGGTTCCGCACGGAACTCATCCTCCCCAGCTCCAGCACCATTCAAGTGCCCACAGCCTTCAAAGCCAGCCCAGTATTGGCAGTATCACTTCACCACTTGGCATCCAACCGTCTCCTATCCAAGGTCCCACGCAACAGCAGCAACAGCAACAGCAACAGCCTGGTTCCGGTTTTTTTGACGCCCCAGGCCCAATAAGACCGAATCCTCCGCCTAATGTCGGCGCCCAGATGATCGGAACTGATTTTTTAAACAGTAGCCAAGACCAGCTTCCTAATTTTCTTGAGCGGTTGAATGTGAACAACCGGCCCGACCCGTTTGCATTCGGTAGCCCAACATCCTTTGCCGCTCGGCAGCCCGACAACTTGTTTCACAACCAACAGGTGGCAACTATGCTTCATGACAGACAACGGCTGCAGCAGGAACAAGAACAATTTGACAGCACCCACGGCGATAGCTTGTTTGACCAGCAGGCCCGCGAGGAGAGACTACGTCAGTTTCATGCACTGAGGGCTCAGGAAGGGGAATTTGGCCTGCGGACCGCCGAGGGCCTACCCACTCATCCGGCCACCGCGCCTTTGCAGCCAGGGGAAGGTGACATCGACTCGGGTTCAACTCTCCCGCAAGTTGCAGATTCGCTAGCAGCGGGCGAAGAGCCCCTCCTCACTCTGTCCCAGCAAGTTCAAAAGGCGGCACAGGAGCAGGAACAATTAGAGCAGCAGATACAACAGCACCAAGAGGCGCAGCAGGCGCTACTAGCTTCTAGTGATGCTGTGTGGGCCATGAAGGGCGATCCTGCCATCGCTCAGCCGTTTCCTCCCCCACCTTCCGCTTCGCCGCTGCCCGCTCCAGCTGCCCAGCGCAACCGCCAGAACGTAGCGGAATCTCTAGTCGCCAACTCGCGCTCCCAGACGCAGACGCCCGTCGATGCTCCCACCACATCAATTGCGCCATGGGCCAAGGAGGTGAATGAGATGCCAAAGGGCCCGTCTCTTAAGGAGATCCAAGAAGCTGAGGCACGCACTGCCGCACAGAGGGAAGAGTTGGCAGCGGCCGCTCGCCGTGCCCAGCTACTCGCCGAACAGGAACGCCTCAGCCAAGCTCAAGTACCGCAAGCTCCTGGCCTGCCATCGACTGCCAACTGGGCCAGCACAGGCTCTCCCGCGACTCCAACCCCCGCAGGCTCGGTGTGGAGCAGCAAGGGTGCGGCAACAACCTCTAGTACAACGAAGAAGACCCTGGCGCAGATCCAGAAGGAAGAGGAGGCTCGTAAGCAGCGTTTGACGGCAGCTGCAGCTGCTGCAGCTGCCGCCCAGGCTACCATCACCACCTCACCTGCGCCCTCTTCAACTGGAAAGCGATATGCCGACCTGGCTAGCAAAGCGGCGCCTACTGCCTCTCCTGTTAGCGCCGGCTCTGGTGCGTGGACCACAGTCGGTGCAAGCGGCAAAGCCAAGCCACCTTCTGTAGCGCCCACAGCGCCGCGCTCTACCAGCGGACCGATTCCTCGGGCCGCATCACCGGTACGACCCAAGCCAGTGACTGCGGTGACTGCGGTGACTGCGGTGACTGCGGCGCCCCGAGCCCTGCCTGTCACCACACCGTCTTCGAATCTCAGCCGCGCCACGGAAGAGTTTAACAAGTGGGCCAAGTTGACGTTGAGCAAGGGATTGAATAGCAACATCAACGGTACGCATTACATTTCTGAAATCTAAGACTAAAAGCTAACCTTTATCAGTCGACGACTTTGTCCAGCAGCTACAACTTCTCCCCGCAGAGGCTGAAATCATCTCGGACTCGGTGTATGCCAACTCGCAGACGCTAGATGGCCGACGGTTCGCGGAAGAATTCATCCGGCGCCGCAAGCTCGCAGACAAGGGGGTTATAGAGTCTGTTTCCGCCACGCTTGCGGAGCAGAAGAACGGTGGAGGGTGGAGCGAAGTGGCGAAGAAGGGGTCGTCGAACTCGCACCGCGAGGAGGATACAACCAGCGCGGCGTTCAAGGTGGTTGCACCTCGCAAGAAGGGCAAACGGTGACTCACGGATGTACTTTTAAATAGTCATTAGTTTGGCATTTTGTACTGTCCACTGTAGTTAATCTACTTGCATTTGTTCATCTCCGTAATCTTTGTCCTCCATCTAATGATCCGCGACAGATTTCTGTCCCAATGAAGGAATGCTTTCTCTAGTACCTCCCATCCTTAAACCTAACAAACCTACCTATATTAATATATATTCCCTATTCCGTCCGGCTAGGAGTGAGAGGTGGAGGATGGAAGGGTATCTTGATCCTCAAGGTCGTCAACTAATTCCTAACTAGTGCCCAGTGGTAGGTATAAACATATATCCAGTCTAATCTACTCATCATCCAAAGAAGAATAAACACGCCTCCCACCAAAATAAGTCTCCCAAACCCTCGCATCCAACAACCCCCTTCCAACCCTCCACTCCCCAATCTCTAACACCACAAAATCCGCCTTCTTCCCAACCTCCAAAGACCCGGCCACATCATCCCCGAAACACGAATACGCTGACCCCCGCGTCGCCGCCTCAACAGCTTGCAACAACGTCAATGCGAATTCCGGATTCACTGTTTCCAGGCTCTCAGGCTCACGCGCGGAGCGCCGCGTCGTTGCTGTGTAGATGTTTCTTAGGGGGAGATGCGGCGCGGTGGGGGCGTCTGTGCCGATTGCTAGTGTTGCGCCGTGGGAGTGGAATTCACTATAGGCGAAGGCGCGACGGGACCGGGTTTCGCCGAGAAGACGCGGCCAGGCGCGGAGGATGGCGGGGTCTGCGTGGACGGGTTGGATACTAGCTGTGATGCCTAGGGAGGCGAGACGCGCTGCGTCTCCTGGGGATGTGAGTTCGAGGTGTTCGATGCGGTGGCGGCGGGTAATCCCGTCTGAGGGTGTTATGGTTTCGAGTGTGTCGATTGCAAGGCGTACAGCGGCGTCACCGGTAGCGTGTAGGGCACATTGGAGACCTGCTGCGTCGGCGCGCTGTACGACTTTGCGGAGGATATTGGATTCCCAGAGGGGAGAGGCGGAAGGGGAGGTGGAGGATGTGCTGTATGGCTCTAGCAGAGCGGCAGTGCAGGCGTCGATAACACCATCACAGATGACTTTTATCCCGGCGATGCGGAAATCCGGCGAGGTGGATTTGTTGTATTGTTTGTGAAGGGCGATTGCGCGGTCGACTTGGGTAAAGACCTCGGACTCTGTAGCAGCGGGAGTTATGATCCAGTGCGCGGCCAGACGGATGGAGACGTATTCCTGCGCGCGGAGTTCCAGCATCGTACTCCAGATATTCTCGTCCGTCGCCATTTCCACCACCCCCGTGTATCCGGCTGCGTTGTACGCACGGACAGCATCACGAACATAACCTAATTTCTCAGAGGCAGAGGCAACCCGCGCAACATGCGGCCAGACGATCGTGACGGCGGAAGCCTCGCTAAGGAGGCCTGTTGGTTGACCGGACTCGTTGCGCGAGATGTCCCCGCCTTCTGGGGTTTGGGTTTTGTGGTCGACGCCTAGATCGCGGAGGGCAGCGGAGTTGCACCAGGCGGAGTGGAGGTCTTTGGCGTCGATGAAGATAGGACGGGGGTCGAGGTCGTCGATCATGCTAGACAACGCTTTGCCGTCGGTCATGGAGTGCATCCATCCGCTGCAGAAGAGGCGTTCGGCATCGGGGCGCTGTTGGGCTCCTTCACGGATGGTGGTGCGGATGTCTTCTAGGTTCTTGCACTGAGAGAGGTCGATTTTGGACAGAGAGGTTCCGAAGAGCAGGAGGTGCATGTGTCTGCACTGGTTAGTACTATTACTTGTGATTCATGTAGGATGGATCTGAAATACACACCCGTCTATGAAACCCGGTAGGACTCGTCGTCCAGCTAGATCAACCGAGCTATCGGATACAGGGGCTTCCTGCTCAGAGCCGACGTAGACGATGCGATCATCTTCGACGACTAGGCAGGTAGCATCGGCAGGAGAGGGAATGATGGCGTTGTGGAAGAGAGTCTTCATGGCGGGGTAGTTGGAGAAGGAGAAATCCGCTATCACCATCTAGTACCTTGGTCATGTTTTGATTGTTTATAGTGGCATATTGCTTACTACAAGATCGATTATTATTAAGTTATAGGAATTATATTGTATCCTTATTGCCAGGAATCAGCCCAGACGTTATTCACTCGGCGTAGTTCACATACAAAATGTCCCTCCATATCATCAAGTCGTAGGTCCAAGTTCCATCGAGGACCGTCTATGCTCTGACTATTCAACCTAGGAAGATATGTTCAAAAGGGAATAAAACATATAGAAAGAAACAAGAAGGAAACAGACATTAACTTCCGCCACCAAGTCGACTGCGAACCCATCCAGTCCACCCCCCGGACCCTTCGTTACGACCGGGCCTTGCAGCATGAGATCTCCGTTCTTCGTCAGAGGCGTACGATGGATGCGCGCTGGAATTAGATAACGAGTCAGACCTCCTGGTCTGGTCGGACGTCCCTTCGGATCTGCACGAAAAGCGATGCGAGCATCAGCGATCAATCCAATCTGTCATGCAAGCCTTTACCAGGAGCGCACTTACGGCGCCGTGCTTGTCGCGTCTGGAGGCGTGGTAGAGTCGACGCCGCGGCGACAGTGTGGACAGGTGTTGTGCTGGTGCAACCACATCTCGATGCATTGCGGATGGAACCAGTGCGTACACGGGAGCACAGTAACCTCGTCGCCTACTTTGACGGAATCCATGCAAATCGAGCACTCGGCCTTGCCATCGCTGCCGAGCATCTCCTCATCAGCTGCTTTCTTCGGGAGGGAACGGATGGAGTCCTGTGAGGCCGGAGGCGCCGCGCTGCGGTTTCCGTTCTGCTCCACCAGCTGGGATATAACTCTGTCTAGCTCTTCCTGGGAGTAAACCGCATCCCCGTTGCGGTCAATGTTCAACAAAGCTGATAAAAGCGCCAAGGGGGTTCCGCCAGCCATGACACGCACATTTGGCCCTCCAGGTTGTGTGTTATCTAGGTTGCCATGATGAAGTAGTTCAAGGATCCTACAGTGGTTAGCCACAGACTCTTTTAGATATTTTGACGCAACGTACTCGCCCAAGTTCCGCAGTGGAGTGTCCATAGGCTGAGGCCCATCCGCATCGCGAGGAGACAAACCAGGCGGATGATGGAAAGCCGTCCTGGTCCCCGGCCCGTGGGCACCCTCGAAAGTGTGGCCCGGTGACCTGGGCTGTGCGCGAGCAGCACTCTCACGGTTGAATTCATGCATGCTTGAGAAGAATGACTCTAGTCCATGCATCATCGGACCAACAGCCACTTCTCCCCGCACACTACCCGGTACTCTGCGGGGTGGCAGGTCGTGCGTACGAATCGTGCTTTGGAACAAGAAGGTACCGCCAGGAGATTGGTAGGTTCGTTGGGTGATTCTAGGACCTGTATTCCATCCTGCGTCATCGTCACCCATCTGTGGCTCGTGCCTAGGTGGCCAGGGATTGACGTCCGCCCATGGATTGACCGGGGGAGGGGAAGGCGACCGATGGCCTGGAAAGGATTCGGGAGGATCAGGATGTGAGGGTTCAGTGTCTGGATCTGTATCTGGGGGGATTTCGATCTGGCTAGTTAGTTTAAAACGAGTAGAAATGGCCAGGGAGTACAGACGATCTCTAAGAAATCAGAGCCGCAGTACGGGCAATCTTGCCCATGCTGGCTGCGAGGCCACACCCGGCCGCAGGCATGGCAGAGGATGCGATCGCCAGCATCGGCGTCTGCCATGATATAGGAGTATGTGGGGAAAGAGGATGAATGAGATGGGAAGGATAAGGCGAGAGAAGATTAACTAGAAGGCAAGGCTCAGAGCTAAACAGAGGAGGGGTCGAAATGAGACACTTGAATGAGGCCAATCAGTCAAGCAATAAAGGTGTTGTTCATGATTTGAATCACTGGTCAAGCACCAGCCACTATTAGCATCTTGCTCTATACAGAGTATATAAATCTGTATAAAGTGAAGAAGAGATCAAAATCTAAGGCAGCAAGTGAATGGAGATAACATGAAGATAGACAACGGATTATTTGGATGACGTTGTGAGCCTCGGATGTGGCGCAGCTGATAAAGAGCTTGTCCAAGGTCTACACTCTTTGAAGATTGTATTTTTAACACTTCCTTTCAACGTCGTTCTTAGTACATACCAATCGAATATAAAGAAGATAGATTAGGATTAAATTCGTCCTGTCGAGAACGCCTTAGAATAAAGTAGGTATGACATGCTAAACAGCCAAGACAAACACTCACACGACCCAACAGAAAGTAGAAACGACAAAAGAAGAGTAAAAGACGGATATCGTCGTCAACGTCGTCATGATATATACAGCTCCATCACCTAACTATATCCAGTCGTGGTTTATCGCCTCTGTCCGCGGAAGAATATACCTCCCACCACCCCCGCGGCGAGAGCCAATCCTCCGACGATGGCAATCCCCATCAGACCCTCGCGAGACACCTTATCGTCGATTAGGGTCTGGAGACTGGCCGCCTGTAGATTTCCCGGTTCCTTGTCGATGAGCAGGTCGTTATAGCGACGGGCCTCTCCATAGTTGCCTAGTTTGTAGTTTCCCAAGGCCAGGTAGTAGAGACATTCGCGGCGTCGTTCGGGAGAGGCCCGGAATATTTCGGACAGCAAACGGACACCTTCTTGCTGTTCGGATCGAGCGTTGGATTTGATCAGACCCTGGGCTGTCAGCTCATCCTCATCAAGGACTTGTCGGAGGGGCATACCCAGGCGAAGTTGAACTTAGTTTGGACGCCAACGTAGTCGCCTTCTTTTTCGTATTGGGAGCGCAACACCTGGAGTTCCGCTGGTTTCAACGGACTATACCCAGTTAGCTTGTCCTTTGGTGATATCCTGTAGAGAAGCGAACCTTTCAGCATCTGCGGCATCTGGAGTCGGTCAGTAGGTAACTCTCACTCTCACTCTCACTCTCACCAGCACGAAGGCACATACAAGGAAGATTTGAAGAAGTCATTTTGCTGACGAGATAGCAGATCAGCGCTTTAGATTTTGATCAGAAACAATAGTATAGACTCCGCACCGAGTGATGTCAAGAAAAGCCAGCTTCATAACAGAAGAAGAGGCGGTGCACGTGCAGGTGTGGCGGTTGCCCTCCCAACCGTATCGGTAATACCAGAATAAATACGTCCCCTCATCTGTGAATAGCTTCATTCTTTTGAAAGTCATCTACCAACAATCATTTACCCGTCACCATGTTGCTCGACGAGAATCCCTCTACGGTAGGCATATCTCTGGTCTAGTCATGGCATAATACTGACTTCTCAGCTCATCCACCACACAATCGGCAACTTCAACATCCAACCAGACAGACAAGCCGTCTCCCGCATCAATGACTCTCTCGGGTCCCTCCTACAATCCCGCGACCAGCGCATGCGCGACGCTGAAGCATCCCTGCGGAAACTCTCGCGCCACCTGCAAGCGTTGAATACGCAACATGACGAGGCCGTCACCGCACACGACTCGGGCAAACACGCCGGCGCTATGGTCGAGCTAGACACGAAGAAATTCCGCGTCGCCAAAGCCGCATCGGAGCTGGAGATTGAGAGTGAACGGCTCGAGAGTGAGCTGGATATGTTGAAAGAGCGGCTGGCCGAACTCGAAGCCCAGGGGTTAGAAGGCGATGAGACGACGCGGAGGGAGAGGGAGGCAGAAGACTCCATTCTGTATGTTGTTTCTGTGTCAGGTTTTATGTCCTTGCTAACAGTACCAGGCTTCGTCTGAAGATATACCGGGCCCTGGGAATCGACATTGAACCCGACGAGGCAGGCAACCTCACCAAGGCCGTCATTCGCAACAGTCGCAAGGGCGATGTCCACGTTGTTAACCTGGATCCCAAGTTCTCGCGCTTCTTCTATTCCAATTACTTCTGGTCGACTATGCAGGGTTGACTGCATTTATTTGGCGTTATGGTTAGGATAGATACCCAATTGCATTGTCATTATACCTTGTTCTATCAATGTTATACATGTCTTCATAATAATATACAGCGAAAACCAGGTCAGGCAGCCAACAAACTCCTCACCACCATCTCCCTTTCATCTTCTGAGATCATGATCGGCCTCGTCCCCGGAACCACTCTCTCCACCGCATCCAACACCTCCTCCCTCGATACATCCCTCAACCCCTTCTCTTCCCACTTCGCCATCCACTCCTCCTCCAACCGCCCCATCTCCTCTTCGACTTCATCCATCGTCTGAACCTCCCTCCCCTCCCACGTCAAACTAACCACCCCCTTCCCATGACCATCCCCATCCTGATCCCCATCACTCCCAGATCCCAAAGGATACAAAACCTCAACCCCCAACCCAGCCAACCCCAACCCTTCCACCCTCCCATTCCACAAAACCTGCCTAACCCTCCCACCCCGCTCAACCATCATCCAAACAAGCGGCATCCCACTCCTCCCCAGTGCCTCCCTCACCCCCTTCGTCGCCTCCCTCGGACTAACAAGAACCCCCGCACATCCCCCACCCCCTCTTCTCTTCGAAGCAGCAGTAACCCCCTCCAACTCACGCACAACGTTCGGCCCAATCTTCGTCTTCAACGCCTTACACTGCACAACCACCCGGACTGGTGCGTCGAGCGCCGGGTTCGAGCCGACGTGCCATGTCCCTGTGAGATCGATTCCGAGGTCGGATCGGCCGCCGACGCGGTGGAGGGCGAAGGCGCAGCTGCGGAGGTGCGATTGGATAGAGTATTCGTAGAGCGTGCCTTGGTAGTGGGTTGTTGATTCGGGGAGGTTGGTTCGCGTTGCGTAGGTGAGGAAGGAGGGGAGGTCGGAGTGGGAGGGGGAGGGTTGGGGGGGTGGAGGGGGGAGTTGGAAGAGGCGTCGGGTGAAGGGGGTTAGAATGGGGGGTTTAGTGATGCTTGAGAGGGAGGGGCAGAGGGAGAGGAGGGCGCGCGTGGGATTCATTTGTCTTGTGTAGAATCATTTTATATTATACTGTACAGGTTTGACTTTGGAGTAGCAGTAGTTCGATAGTTGGAGCTGCAGGGCGGTGTAACTCCGATTTCCTTTTCTTTTTGTTATCGAGGATCTGATAAGGAGCTCGCTCCCTCGACTCATTTTCCTCACTGGCACTCAAGAGCCAACATCCACAACTCAATAGAGTTATACAATACAACAATACCTACCTGCCCTGGACTCTGGAAAATATTCCAATCAAAAACCATGGCAGACATCCTCACCCAACTCCAAACATGTCTTGACCAGGTACCTACTACCCCCAATCCAATCCAATCCAATCCAATCAATCCACCCCAAACCCCAACTAACGCCTCAAAACAACTACCTAGCTAGCAACCCAATTCTACGCAACAATCGGCTACCTAACAACCTACCACGACAACTCCCCGGCAACACAACCCCAAACCGCCAACTCCGCGCCCCCCCTAGCAAGAATCCAAAAGAACTCTTCAAACCCCCCCATCGCCGCCGGCGCAGCTGCAATCCTCGCCAACAACAACAATACTGCTTCCCAGGCCTCCCCTCCCGCAGCAGTAGCCACAACGCCCGGCCCAGCTGGACCATCAATAGAGGTGGAGGATCCGACGCTCTCACCGCGTCCGGACTCCCCGCGGACGTTTGCTGCGAGACAGAGGGAGCTAGCGCGGGACCTCGTGATCAAGGAGCAGCAGATTGAGTATTTGATTTCTGTGCTTCCCGGGATTGGGTCTTCGGAGGCGGAGCAGGAGAGGAGGATTCGGGAGTTGGAGAGGGAGTTGAGGGGGGTGGAGGAGGAAAGGGAGGGGAAGGTTAGGGAGTTGAGGGTTTTGAGGAAGAGGGTGGAGGGGGTTTTGGGGGCTGTGGAGAGGGGGATTTATGGGTGATTTTTTTTAAAAAAAAATTGCTAATGCTAATGCTAAGTAAGGCGTTGCTATGCTTTTGGTGGATGGCTTTTGTCTCTTGGGTTGGAGATGGTTCATTAGCTACTAAGATAAGCTATGGTGTTGACTTGCGTCGTCGTGTCTCTTATTCTAGTTCATGATGCAATGAGATAAAATGAAATGGTGAATGACAAACAAAATCAGAACCTGGGTATCAATATGAGTGCAGCCAAACCAACCCCGCAATAGAAACTGCAACATAAAACCCGCAATATAAAACAAAAAAAATAGAAAATGTCGATAAATCACTTAAATAGCCCACGGTATTCGCGCATCCGGCTCTCCTGAACCTCCGACTTGTCTAGTTTTCCCCTGTTGAGACTCATGTCGGCCAATTGTTGCTTCTTCTTCGCCAGTTCAAAAATCTTCTCTTCGATACTATCCTTCATCAAAAACTGAACCGTCGTCACCTCGCGTTTCTGTCCAAGTCGGTGCACTCGGTCAATAGCTTGCGCCACGGCAGCCGGGTTATATTGAGGTTCCATAATGTATACATTTGACGCGGCGGTCAGATTGAGCCCGACGCCGCCGGCCCCGATTGTCGCCAGGAGGACTGTGATATTGCTGTCGTCTCGAAAGGTGTCCAGCGCTTTATTGCGCGCTGTCAGTGTCATCGCCCCGTCAAGCCGCGTGTATCCCGTGAGTCCATTGTCGCGAAGCGCAATTTCTATCAAATCGAGGTGTGATGTCCACGCCGAAAAGACCACACTCTTCATCGGAGGCTCGCCCTCTGGAAGCTTCGTGCTCTCCTCTGCTGTCGACAGAAGATGTGATAGGAGTGCCCTCGTCTTTGTGTGCGGACCTTCGTACTCGCCCATCGTCTTGGCGTGCTTCCGAGTCTGTTTTGCTTGAGCTTGCTCCCAGATGTATTTTTCTAGGCCATCGGCTGTGATTGTTGAATAAGCAGCTGGGATCCAGCCATCACAAACGCTACATTTCACGTCGTAGGATCCGAATCCCCCCGGTTGGCCGTCAAACACTTGCTTCGAGCCAGAGAAGCAGTCTGGACATAAAACATCAAAGCAGGGTAGAACTATAGCAAGTGGCGCTGGCTTACTAGGGGTAGCAGCGCTGTCTATACTCGGTTCCTCCAAGCGTTTGCCGCAAACGGCACACATATCTGCCGATGACTCTTGCATCAGGGTAAACATTTCATACGCCTTCTTATCAGTTGCGTTATCGCTGGATCCTTCCTCAAGGTCGATGGCGTCGTTTACGCTCAACCCTTTGATCCGCATGCGTTCATCATTATCTAGCAATTCCTTGCCATGTGCGCTGATCTGCCGGAGGATCATCATAGCCTTCAAGATGTGATGGTACATTCGGCCCTTCATTTGCTTCTTGTCATCCCCAGCAATAACACGCATCATCACGTTCGATTCCTTCCGGAAGAATTCATGCAGTTGTCGCTCGGTCTCGGTGAATTCCAACATCAGGATCTTATCATGCCGTGTCGGTATATCAATCTTGTCCTTTACTCGGCGGAGGGTAAACGAATCCACCAGCACGCGCAAGCTAGCGAGAACTGTTGCATCGCCCGTCTTGAACCGGCTGAGAATATGCATGCCGAATCGGCTCCTATCATCGTAGGGGTATAATCCCAGAAACTTAGTAACCGAGAGCAGATCTTCTAGACGGTTTTGTATCGGTGTCCCGGTCACGGACCAACGCCGGTCCGAGTGGAGTTTAAATATCGCCTGGGTCTGAGCCGCGCTTTGCTCCCGGATGGTATGGGCTTCATCCAAAACGATGCGAAACATGTTCATTTTAATCAAAGGGCTCATCCCTGCTCGCCTCGATCCACGGCCAGAGATCTCACTAAGGACAATGCTGTATGTCGTAATGACCAAGTCATACTTGGACAGTTCATCAACGCTGGTGGTTCGAGAGGATCCATGGAAAACGTAGGAAGAGAGTGCATCATCCTGCAGATGTTCCTTGATCTGCGAGACCCAGTTGTTGACAGTACTGAGTGGAACCACAAGGAGAGTCGTCTTAGTGTTGCGAATGCCTGGCTGGCTGCGGACGAGTTCAGGAGATGGGGGCATGGTTGCCCACGCCCGGGCCTGGGTTAATGAGGATACTGCCAAAGACAGAATGCTCAAGGTCTTCCCCAGACCCATCATATCGGCTAACAGTCCGCCTAAGCTTTGGGGTGGTTCCTCATCTAGAACGGTACCGCTGATGATTTCTCGAAATTTCTTGGATCCGTTTCGATGATACTCCATCCTCCAGAGCGAGTTGTTGTCCTCTTCCTCCGGCCCGAATTTACGAGGGGTCTCCTTTTCCATCATGAACCAGAGCGCCTGCTTCTGATGGTGAAGCAAAGGCGTCGTCACGAACGAAGGAGGCTCCATTTCCGGGATGTTGTCGGCGCTCTGAAGTTGATCGAACATTTTCATAACTGCATCGGTCACCTCCTCGGCCGTCCGTACTTCATAATTTGCCACCACCCGATTTCGTTGCGTCCCCATTGGCGTCCCCGTTGGCGCCCAATTCGGCTGGAGACGTCTCTTCTCCGCGTGGGGATTGAAGACAGGAACTCCTTGTTCTACAGAGAACGGCGTCGCAAGCCAAACATTGTGCTGAGCAAGACGATTGCCAACTCTTTCGGCATCCTGGCGGAGTCCATATAAATTGATCGACGCCCGGTACATTGTTGAACAGGGAGACCATGGGACCTCATGAGGCAATTTCTTCCGCACGTCCAGACGGGCAGTAATGTCGACTTTCATAGCCGGGGTGTCAAGGAGAGGGACAATCACAGCGGCGGTCTTCGCATCAATGACACCAAAAATCTTCTGGTTCGGATCCGAGACCTCGATCCGATTGTTTCCCTGGCCTACATGTCGGTGCACTTGTAGCTTGATCGACGGCCAGTGCGCGGAGTCTCCGATGATGGTTTGCGGTGCCGGCATAGGGATTAATGAGGCCTGAATCTGGGCGTTGTCCAATTTCCCATAGCACACTCTCTGGATGCTGAGGTTGTTGGAACCGGTGACCTGAAGGTCGTCGTCATCGTTGCTTCCCGACACATCTATTTATCCAACCATTAGCATGGGGCCTTTGAGGCGGTCACATAGCGACTAGTCTCTTACCGGTGGTCAGATCAACAACATCAGGCGTGATAGCTGTCGAACTAGACTGGTCTCCATCATCCTCTTTCATGTACTCTCCCAACCCACTGTTTCCCCCAAAAGACCCTCTATTCATTTTCTCTATCCTTTCATTGTCTATTTTCACTTTTTTGTAAGGCGTGCCGGCACGGCGCTCCACCCCAAACATGTTCTCGATGAGGTTGCCATGCCTCGCATCGACGTCATTGTCCAACTCAACCATATCTACACTCCGCTTGCCGTCACTGACGTCCAACCCCGAGGTATTTGTAAACTGCACATCAATATCTGGCGTTGCGTGTGTCGCAATTCGGGGAGAGGAACTTGCACTCGTCGGCTCAGCTAATGAAGGGTTCGGCGATCGCGTGATCGGGCTGGCGCGGTGAGCGGATGGTGGGCGCTGCGGGCTAAGGAGACGGTGCGCGACTGAGGAGGTGGTGCCTGGAGGAGCAAAGGAAGGGGCGACACCACGCGGCTGGCTGTTGATGCCCTGCTGGCCTGTTCCTTGATCCAGTGAGCTTTCTGAATCGGACCCGAGAGGGTCGTCTGGGGGAGTAGGGGAGCGTCTTGAAGACAAGTAAAGGGAGGTGTAGGGTTCATCTTGGAATGAGGAACCAGTGCACGGATCATATGGGGGATCCGGCCATGATGGAAAAGTGCTTGGGTGGTTACCATTTTTCTGGAGCTGCTTTTTGTAGGCCCGAGGGTCCAGGAGCATGGCGGCGTGGGATGCCATGACTCCTTCCCTGCTGCGGTGGTGCGAGACAAGGGTCTTATGAGAGTAGATTGTGGATCGTTGAGGCAAATAAAGAGAGGCGAACGTGAAGATCAAACGGTCGAAGGCATGTAGGACGTCTCGAGGGCGATATCAGCCGTGGGGGTTGAGCTGCGACCTTATCGGAAGGATAGGACTCGAAGGCGAGGGGAGAAGAAGCGGCGAAGGAATGCAGTAGATGATCGAGACGGGGAGATAAATTTATAGCCAGTATCCGAACGCCAGAATAATGAAGAAAGAAGAGAACACCGATAAAGAAAAGTAAAAGAGAGGCGAGAGAGAGGAAGATGAGGTCGAAGTGAGGCTGCCTCGACGGTGATGATCGCCAAGAAAAGGTTCCGATAGCTAAAGATAAGATAGACTTTACAACTCCACCCACGAGTACAACTTGCGAATATTGTCAATGCCATGTCTCTGGGAATCATGATTATTAGTGGAAGATTTGGCTATAGGTCTATATACAATACAACCCATGATGGTATTTCCCAACAAAAGCCACTCCCAACAGCAGCTAATGGACTCCTCATGCCTGATTGCCGTAACAAAGACGCTAAATGAAATGAGATAAAGGTGATATAAAGTGATGATGCGAGTGGCCTTGGCGAGGATAGGAAAGCAAGGTGAAGTAATAGTCGTGCGAGGAGGAACGACCCTCGCGTCTAATATTGAAAAACAGATGGCCAAGAGATAATGGTAAAAGTGGGAACACCGGGCTAACACCAGGTAAAGACGGGGTTTTTGCTTTTGACGGCCTCTATTCGTTCAACGATGACTTTGCGCTGGTTCCCTTCCATGCCCTCGGCGGCCGCGTATCCGAGGTCGCCCTCTAGGTCGTCACTACTCCAGATCAGGTGTGCTTGACCGCGTGCACTCGAAACGGATCCATGCTTTTGATGTTTGTTACCCGGCCGAGTAGGGAGCGACGGCCAATTCCGATCTCCTGAACCGAGAACATCGGTACTGTCCCGGCTGTATCCATAATCAGTAGTGCTGGCAGTCTGGGGACGTCCAGAGTCCCGGGAGTTTCGGCCGTGTGAGAGTTCAAAGCGGTTCGGGTTGGGAAGATCGCTCGGAGGCGATGTAAAACCCATGAGGTCTTGATCAGCCAGATTCATAGAAGCACCAATATCCATTTCTTCGTTGTCTGGGTCATAGCGGTCATCATATGTTCTGACCTTCCGTCGCTGGGCTTCCGTTGACGGTCCGCGAAGAGGAATGGCAACAGGGACGTCAACTAGGTCGTCCCAAACGCACACGCGGGTTCTTCGCGTGAGCTCGAGAGGACCATGGTCCGGCTGTTTCAGTGTTTCCACCACGTTCCATGCTTGACCCTTCATGACTGCAATCTGTCTAGCAAACATGCTCTCCTTGAAATCATCATCTTGTGAAAACACTCGTCGTAGAGCGATCTGCGTGCCACTCCACCAGGCGGTCGATGTTAATAGTGGAAGAAAGTGGTCTCTTGTTCTCTGAGAGAAGGGCTGTCCGATGAGCGAGACCGGCAGGAACAGCCAGCCGAAGGGGAAACTTCGCCACTAGGAGATGGTTAGCAAAAGAGCAGCGTGTATAATAAGTAAAAAAGGGTAACGTACAGCATCAGGGTGTTTCCACGGCCATGACAAACTGTTATCAATGGCTCCAATCTGAACAGTCGCCTGAGGCTCCTGTGCATTCAGAGGAGTTCCAGTACGACTCACAGCCACCATCGCCTCATGCCGTCGATAAGGGTACGAAGGGGTAGCCGGTTTGTCCGAGTTGACCGAAACCGGTCGAGGAGGCACAAGATGATCGTCATCATCCTGTTGGGGTTCATTTTGTTTTGGAGGCTCCGCAACGATCGAGACCTCCTCCGTCTTCCAGTCAATCTTGATCATCCAGTTATCCAAGCCGCGGTCCGTGTTCCGCATAATGTAATCTAGGATAACTAGTTTCTCCAACTCCTCTCGGAACGATTGTTTGAGACCCTCTGTCCAGTGGAATCGTCGCTCTCGGCTCTCCTCTTGTGGTGACGGCATGCGCGCCTGCCCGTTGACGTACTCATCCTCATCTTCGTCGTCAGACTGCAACCCTGATGGACGGCAGGACTCATTCCATGGACGCTTCTTGCGCTTCGGAGCGTCCTGTCCACGAAAACCAGTGTTTGTTTGATCAGGCCAAGGGTGCTCACGCAAGAAAAGATTGGCATCCCTGAACCCCCTGAGGAAAACCTGAAAACTACCGGCCTTGGGGGGAAGTGACTTCTTGCCCATCCAGGCTTTTCTTCTATCCCAGAAATCATAGTAGAACGATTTCGACGACAGCCACACAATACCGGTATAGGGGACAAGATTGGTTCGGAGACGGGAGTCAAGCACATAGGCGGCAGCCTCCGAGACGTAAGACAGGTTGGGAATCAAGCAGGCACGCCCGAAAAAGCAAGGGAACAGATTCCGATGAATCCATTTGGTCCATTTAGGATTGCGGGATGCGTAAGGCTCTTCGTCTTTGGGCTTGAAGACCCCGACGACTTTGCCTTCACTGTTGCGCGCAAAGTAACTTCCCGAACTTCCCTGAGAGATCATCCGCGGATGCACGCCTAGCTCTATGGCCAGCCGCACACTCTCCACGACATCCTCAAACCCCTCTCGAGCCTCTCTATTGGCAGATTCAACCTCCTCGGAGTCCAGCTCTTCCGCGGTAATCGGTTGAACGCCATTGGGGGCTTGGAATACGGAGTGATAGATCTCCAGTTTTTCCTCCTCTAACGTCTTCCCCTTGACACGGTGGATTTTGAACTTGGAAGCAAACTCCTCCGCCCAGCGCTCGAGACGTGCATTGATCGCTTTTATATCCACTGCAGAATTCCTCCGCGCTCGACGGCTGTGTGCGCTCGATCTCCGTCGGTGTTCGGGGGGCGTCGCCAGGGTCGCCGACGGCATCGAGGATCGTGTGGCAATGGGCTCATATTGGGTACCGTAGGGGTTGGCTGTGCTCGAAGTATGGTACAGGTCATCGTCGTCCGAAAATTCATAGGGGTCGTTAGCTCTATCCTCCTCCTCCTGGGCCAAGCGGGCGTAACCGGACGTAGCAGGTCGGTTCTTTGGCATGGCTCTGGCAAATGTAAAAATGGTAAATTGAAAAGGTTGATGAAAGAAAGGCGAGAAGGTTAATCTGGAAATTAAGAGTAAACGAGAAACAAGCAGCGATTCTTCACGGCATTACTGGGTTGAAATCTGGGGTATAAAAAGGGGAGAGATGAGAGGGCGGTGGTGAGGAAGGACGAAAGTGAAGGCAGTATGTGATGAGACTGCAGAAGACGAATGCCAGCAGGAGAAAAGGAAAGCAGAAGTCGATGCAGACTCCGTCATCGAATTCGTGGTTGTTGGGTCCTGCAGAAATGAGGACAGCTGAAGCACGCGCAGGGAAGGCGAAAACCACAACCACGTCTTGTCTGCCAGTCTATGAAGGACTGCTCCTCGAGCCCTGAGAGTGGAAACGGGAGATTGTGCTGGCGGCGTACCGTATCATACCCAGGCGGCGATCATAATAGAAGTTGTGAGTGGCTCTAGAATGAAATATTGTCACGTAATTACAGGTGCCAACACTGCACCGCCACAGATACGGGTCATGTGCAGGGTCTCCACCGGAGCTTCAGAACAACAAAATAACTTCTACCTACCCCCTGAATGATCTTCATGAAGCCGTCTGTCATCCTGAGAGTGGTTCATTCGGCGATTACCGGATCCTGGGTCTCTTGTAACTACATCGCAATGCTGATAATCTAGCCAATGGGCTCGATGAACGCCATTTGAACATAGTAGGTACAAGGCAATTACTGCGCAGTTTGCGCGACCATGAATCCAGAGAAGAACCGATCCACTGCATCATAATCGTCCAGCCGTCCAACGTACGAGACATACTGATCCGGCCGCAGAACAACCAGGCATCCCTCCTCCGGGTTGATACCGAAAGTTTCGTACAGCCTCCCATGGCCCTCGTGGTACGAGATATCGTCAACAAAGATCTTCTCGTAGTCCCAGCCGTCGATCTCATCGTATGGGCGAAATACCTCGGGGAAATCGAAGATGTCCACCTGGTTGCGTGGCGCGGCATGCACCGTGAGCACCTCAATGACCGAGTCGTAGTGTGCCCCTGCTGGTTTGTAGCGCTGCAGGAACGACGTCTTGCTATCCAGTGCGGCTCCCAACCGTTCAATTATCTCTTTTTGAGATGGCTTTGTCACGTCACCAGCAAACACCATAACACGCCAGCGCCCATTGCTTGGAAGACGCTCTTGAAGGTGCCAGGGTCGTGCATCGGCCTGGCTCAGGATCTTCACACTGGGAATCCTCTTGCCGAGCTTGATTTCTGGAGCTAGTTCCTGTGTGCTTATAACGGGATTCGATTCCGTCTCCTTTGCAACAATCACGCTGGCGCAGTAATCGACGGCTGGCGCAAAGAATCAGACCAGTTCGTCCTTACTCTTGAGGAAATAAGTGTTAACGTACCAATACCACTAGCGAACATGTTGCCCTTTTCGAAGGCCTCTTTGAAAACTTCCATGCTGATACCCGCCTCGTCCATGATGTCGCGGGCAGGACGACCAGAAAATAGTCGGGAGAATTGGTGGTCAAAAGCAATAAGGTCTTGTGCAATCTTTCTTCTCTCCGACTCGTAAGTCTTGAGGATGGAACGATCAGCCAGTCCTTTGACGACGCTCGCGACCTTCCATCCGAGGTTGAACGCTGTTATTGTCAGTCACCGGGTTCCCCTGGAACATAAACAGAGTTACGTACAGTCTTGCATGCTCACATTCATACCCTGGCCGGCCTTGGGGCTACAAGCAAATCAGCATAGGCTCTACATTTATAATAAGGGAAGTTGACTGACCTATGTGTGTGAACAGCATCTCCCGCAAGGAAGATGCGTTCGTGAGCAGAGAACTGTGTGCCCACTCGCTGGCCGATTTGATAGGCCGTCCACCAATCCAGCCTGCGGTGCGAGATCTTATAAGGCGCCATTATTTTCTGGGCAGCCTGTAGAATAGCGTCAGGATCGATCTTAGACCGGTCCGCTCTTTTGCCACCATTGTACGCCGCTGTCGTAAGTTGGATGTACAATCGTACGAGTTTGCTCTCACGAGGAATGACCATGACGCTGCCCGAATCGGCAGAGTGAATGGCGCATCGCATGCGGATGTCTGGGAAATTAGTGATAGGTACGATGTCTAACACTCCCCAGATGTAATCAGTGGATTCACCCTCGAGGGTGAACCCGAGTTGCTGGCGCACCCACGAGTGCGCGCCGTCCGCACCGAGCATGTACTTGGCCTTCACAACCTCCTCAGTATTGGATTTTGCGTCTAGCGCACTAGCCCTGGTGAGTTCCGCCGTATCATCCGCGGTAAGGTTACTCCTAAAGAGGCCATCCTGGATAGCCGAACCGTTGGCTGCCGTGCCCGTTTGCGTTGGGGTTGCTTCAGCCTCCGAAAGATGGCGTAAATGCACGGTGATCGGATAAGCATCGGGTGACTCAACGAGCGATTCATCAAGTTCCAATTTTGTTGGCAAAACACCGCGCTCCACGCGAATATCACTGCAGCTCTCTAAAGAGTCGAGAAAGAAGCGTTCTATTCTGCCCTGATGGAGTACCACCTGTTGGAACCGACTGATTCCCGGGATGGTGTCAGCGATACGGGCACTGCGTTGGAGGACACCGTTCGAATCAGGGTTCCAGAGGCAGATCTCGAGCATATGGTTGGCCTCTTTCCAGGCGCGGTCGCCAAAACCAAAGGAATCAAAGATTTCGAGGGTACGACATTGCAAGCCGTCAGCCTGGCCATTGAAAACCTAGATAACTGCATCAGTGCATCGATAAACCAGATAATGATCAGTTAAACCTACCTTGGTCCCTCTTTTATCAACAATCCGGGTCTTCACCCCGCATTTCGCCAACCAGGTCGCCATCATTAGGCCCGCAGGCCCGGCACCAACAATCAACACATCGACATGAGATTGGTCTTCGCCAGCAGAGCCCATTTTCGGTTGTCCGGTTGTTTTCTGGATAATTCGAGTTTTCAATTCAAAGAGAAAGAATGGGGCTGATTCCAACATGGAGAGCTACGCTGTGTCAAGGAAGCCCGCCGGCTTCCACGACTTTATATCTTCAGCGTACCCCTCAATATCAAGTAGCCCCGCAAACCATACCTTTCCTTAGCCGGTCCGATGCACTTGGCATCAAGATAGATGCCTGGAACGGAAAATTCTGTGGTTAATCTGAGGGTGATCCGTTCAACCCATGTCGGGGAAGCATCGGGATTCGGAACCCTGCAGCAACAACAAAGAGAGAGATTTATCACAACTGTGTCAGATGCTCATCGGAAGAAGAAAAATTTTAATGAGTAAAGGGCGAGCAGATGATAGCATGAGTTTTGTACTTGGACGATGTACTATTGGACGATGGACATCGGGGGTAGCCCTCCCCGGACTATGTCCGCTCGGCCGGTAACTACTAATTAGTAAGTACTACTAGTTAGTAGTTAGGAGTAGGACTACAGTGGGATCACCATGTTATCAGATATATGATCGAGTATCATGTGTTATCAGGTAGTTGATGTGAATTAATGAGTGTTGAGGACTCTCTTTATATGGGGGGTAGCTCTCCATGGCGGTGGTTCTGTAGACGGTCCTTTGTTAAAGCGCTGTTCCTGCCATTAATGATGTCCACTTCAACAGAAGGTTCTCATATGATGGATTCATGGAAGTAAATGTGAAACGTCCGGGAGAGCCAGCTACAGCGGATCGAACGTTGGTTGATGTAGGTTCAATTGCCGTGCTCCGAGCTGAATGGGATGATCGATCCCGATGCTCGAGGCAAGAGCGTCGATCGCCTCGGGGCTAATGCAACGAGGTACTCCGTATATCATGCAAGTGGGTGCTTCGGACACACGTCTCATTCCATCCAGTGGCGCCAATACATCAACTCGAAGCTTCGAGGTTCGTGGAATGATACCCTCTAGTTCATGTAAGATAATGGGAGCAAGTGCAGAGCCAGGTTCTTGATAGCACGGCCGGGGGACTAATATCAGTCAATAGCTATGCCTGACAGCTTCATCGGCTCCTTTGTATCTCGCTAGGATGTCTTGGCTATCTGCTTGTTTTCAGAGCAGTTAGGTTACTCAGATCCAACTCATCAATCATTTCAATCATTTCAATCAATTCAATCAATTCCAGTCGGCTCCCACCTTCTGAATTGGCGGTCTGGAACGGGATCTTGCGCCGAAGTCACTGCTTTATATAACATTTAGCAACTCATACTCGGCGAGAGTTCTGGGGATATAGGCTCGGTATCGACGTCACCTCTTCGGAGGCGTCATGTGAATCATCACTCTCCTCATTGTCCCTCTTTCAAACCCCAAGCTGTCACTCGTGGAACAGCATAGGATCACGTTTGGAAGCTCGGGTATGGTCTGTGAGGGTGTACGCCATCTCATAGAGCCGCCGTGCTATCTCCCTGTTTAGCGAAAGCTAGAAGGCCATCTTGGTGTATGTATCGGGTTTTCTTTGGAACGTCCAAACCGCAGTTTGGAGCAGGGGAATCTTCGGGGTGACATTTTGCAGATGGGGGATACTTTCTGATCAGACCACCCCTCAATAACATACCTACACTTGGTCAGTCCACTATAATCACGGCCAGCACGACCGCTTACCTTTCTACAAATCAGATGCATATGCAAGGCACCAAGTGGACTACTACTAGCACAATGTAGGTGTTCATCAGGCTAAGCAAGGGTGAATTAGGTGTTATCCAGGGCGCTCAGTTCCAGATAGCAAAGCGTGGAGAGCATGGAGTATGGTAGACAATCAGTGTTCCGATTTGCATCAGAAACAAAAAGTCCATCTGGACGAAGTACTCTTGTAGAGGGTTGAAGAGTAAGTAAAAGGATAAGAAATGAAGCCAAGAAATGTTCCAGCAATGGGGGTCAATATTGGTCGATACCGACGGACGCTAAGCTCACATATCGAACTAGGGTAAATTAAGTACTTTGACCGGGGTTGGATCGCCCAGCTTACTTAGAGTTTTACTCCTGCACCTGTTTCTTGATCCTGTCGGTCGATTATTCCATGTTTCTCTCCATCTGTTTCTCCTATTCTGGAGTACAAATCCATAGTATTAGCATTCCTCTTCATGGTCAGCTGTGAGAACATCACTGAATGACGGAGTCCCAACCGGAGCAGTGGGTGCAGGAAGAAAAAGGAGGAGTGGGGAAAGGTATCTGGTGATTGGGTCAGACCTACGGGAGAGTTCGATGGGCGGCGGCCGTCGTGGCTTTGCTGCTGGGAATTTTTGGGTCTCGGGCTCGGAGCAAAAACTGCGGAAATCAGAACATTCCCGAATAGGAAGGAACCTAAAGTAGTGGGCCCCGCTTCTGGAACACCCTTCATCAGCGAACAAGGTCCGTGTTCCTCCCCATGACATGATAGGTTGCAATCCTTCCAAAGTAAGCTTCAAGCTAATCTCAAAATGGTTTAGCACAGACGCCATCGCTGTGTTGACACAGACTGAGTGGGTGGGAGTTTATCAGAATGGGGAAGCTATTCCTAACCTGAACTAAATTTATTGTACAGGTCAGGCTTCTGGAATCTGGACGCCGCCTGGAGCGAACTTTCCCAGATGCCAATGTTGATAGGCACTTCGCTTGGATATTGCCATTCAAGTCAATTTCCACGATCGCCTATAGTTTCTACCGACAGAAGAGAGGTGTGAGCTTTTGATAGAACTTGTCATTTTAACGAGCATTGGCGGCTTGGGAGACAGCCTCAGATATAGCAGGATTAAAAGCAATCAAGATACTACCGGTAACCGCAACTCCTTGATCAGCGTGAACTATTTCTGGCTCTCACTCCTCAATAAGTCAATAATAGTGGCTGAGATGAAATTGTTCCGAAAGTTACTTTATAACCCAAGAGCGGCCGCCTCTTGGTTCGTGTACAAACTGAATAATATGGAGTTGGAACTCGTACCCAACGCGGCGGATCAAGTGCATTCCCAAAGCCAGGAAACTGGAAGGATGTGTTTGAGCGGCAGCCAGCATCGATGGTCAGTGCTTTCACTGCAGCAAAGCATCTTCCAATGGTAGCAGAACCCCATTTCCACTTTGACGCCAGACGGAGTCAGTGGTTTCAGAAACCAGGAGGATTGCCTGTTGTTTCCACCAAATCAAAGGCTGGGAAAAGGACAATGCCATAATGGACTTGAAAACGAGTAATCCTTTGTTCTGCCCTTATCCTTCGCTGAAGAAGGCTCGGCACTGCTTAAGGCTCGGCAGTGGGCACTGCCGCTGAACTTTGAGCTTTTGAAGCCATGAAAGATTCCCCTTCAAGCAGAGAGAGAACCATCCTCTAAACTTTCTGGATAACTAACGGACTCTTTCAAATTTTATTTTTTTTTTCATTTTTCCTTTTTCTTCAAGAATGACTGAAAATTGAAGATGAGCGGACAAGGACACGGAAGGCAGCCTTGGGCTTGGGTGATCTATTCCGAATACAGTAGGAGACTAAAAGACCGGGGTCTGAAGTTTGAACTCTATTCATCTCTCCGTTGATTGTCATTCAATAATTGGTTCTTCGAAGATACGGGCGTCGGGCAAGGTTAGTCCAGGCTCTGAGTCTTGGATCTTGGTTGAGCCAGATGGACCATGCCTGGTTGAGGGATAAGATCCACTCTTTTCGGGGCGGACCGGCCACAGTGGGACTGAGATTCAGGAATCAGGGCATCATAATATCGATTCTCATCTGATGAATCGCCAGTTTCATCAGTTTAGTTGTTAACTTGTTACAAAACGTCGGGAGGATTCTGTCAAGGCTGTTGTCTCACTCTCAGATTGTCGGCGCCAGAGGGAAGGGTCCGGGTCGGATCTAATATTTTCCAAGCGGATAGCAGACTTCAGGCCACCTGCGAGGCTGCGACCCAAACAGAGTCACCCCAATAACCACATTGTCGGATCGCCCCAGCATGATCATCGTCATACATGATTCTCAATTCTGTGATTGCCACTCTCAGATATCCCAGCGCGAATTGAAATGTCAACGGCCACATCCTCGACTGAGATCACACGACTCTAGATACGTGATTTCTCCGCTGTTACTCCTACCCTTCATATGCGGTACCTCAAGAGTCATTCCAGACCTCCAAGCGAGCCAACCATGTCTCGTGTCCGAGCCCTGTCTGTGGCGAGTGGCGATTGTTCCGAATGGTCGGTTATATTAATGCTAGTTGATAGATGTACTGTGCATCGTGTAGCGCTCTTTTCCATCCTGCAGGCAACTTATCCCTGTTCATTTTCCACATCCATCTTAGGCAGGGGACTGGTGCAAAAGCCAATCGAGCATCACCCAGATTCTCTCTCCCCTTGAGCGGCAGAGCCCGCTCATCGATCATGCGTCGCACAGTTTGTCTTAAATATGAGTCCCAGGCTGTGCAGAGTACAGAGGACAGAGCATTGTACAACTATACGAGTCAGGACTCAACAGCTCTGTGAGACTTTGGGGTTGCATGACGCCTCTATAAAGTCCGACTTTTCTAGCTCAAAATGTCCTAGTCGGCCGTTATTTCCTCCATAATATCCAATATGTGACGTCTCGAATGTGACCAGTCCGAACACGTTCTCATCAACAGATCCAACACTACTGAACAGAAATATGTAAGATCGTTATGAGTTAGGGTTTATTTTTCTCCCTCTTGGCAACCAGCAACCAGTCCCAAGCAGGACTGCTTCAATTCTGACAGCCGCCGTGAGAGGAAACGGATCACATCCGAGTCGTTCATCATGCGCTTGGACCGTTGACCCTCTGTGTTCTCCCCTGACACGGAGTTTGGGAGTTATCTTCCCCAGCTTTTATACTCCGTACGGACTCCGGAGTCCGTACCTCGTGCATGATTCTATCTTCGGGTCACCTCAACGGCCGCTTCTCGAAGTTGTCCGTTTATCCGAAACTGAGAATCCTGACTAGTTACCCTAATCACTATCTGTTGTATAAGCCTGCACTCAGCAAGGGGTACAAAGAACGCACCTTCGTTGTGTCTCTCAAGCAGCCAGTGAGAATTATCCGCTTTTCCGCCGTTGCCATGCTTCTTTGAGCGACTTGTCGCACTCTCCTTGTCTTCGGATAAACTTTGCTAGGGTCGCTTGCTACTAAGCGTACGGATTCATGGACAAGGAACTTGGCTGCGGAGTTATTATATATATATATATATGCATAAATGACCCAGATAGATCTATCTTAATGTAACATAATTTGTTCTATTATATAACAATGATCATATACACTGTAGCTCTAGAGAGAGTCTCTAGATAATACCACTTGTTGATGCTAGAATAAAATGACTTGAACTGTCAGGGCCTGGTAGGTACACCCGATATGATTCACTATTGACATACCTTTAGTGCAGTACGCCGGAGTATTTCCGCTGTTATTATTAATACCCTGCCTGGGGGCCAATACTTCGATAAACCTCCTGCCAAACTCGATTTATAATCATTAGTATAATGAGGGAAGGAGACGAGTGTATATAAAACCCAACACTTTTGATATAATATTGAACCATCTAGATAACCTTACAACCAATCTCCCCCGTACAATTCGTATAGATCGATTACCTATAGTATCAACATGTCCGTCTCAAAATGCTGCATCCAAGGCTTCTCTTGGCAAGGCACACCAACCGGCCACACCAACTCGAAACTAGCAACCAACAACGTCTACATCACCGGCACAAACCCCGACATCGCAATCCTCTTCATCGCTGACCTATTCGGCTGGTCATTTCCTAACGTCCGCCTCCTTGCGGACCACTACGCCCGCGAAGTCGGCGCAACTGTCTACGTGCCCGACTTTTTCGGCGGCGAGATTCTCGATTTCAACCTCATTGCCGAGGAGAAGTTCGATCAGCTTGATTTACCCGGGTTCATTGGCCGGAATGGTCGCGAGCAGCGTGAGGGCGAGATCTTTGCTTGTGCGCGCGCCCTTAAGCAAGAACTCGGGTATAAGAAAGTCGGCGCGGTGGGATACTGTTATGGCGGATGGGCATCATTCCGACTAGGTGGTAAAGAACATGAACAAGAAGATGGTTCTGATCAATTAGTAGACTGCATCTCAATTGGGCATCCGTCGCTTCTCACGAAGACAGATATCGACGAAATAGCAGTCCCTGTCCAGATTCTGGCGCCGGAGATTGACGCGGCGTACTCGGCGGAGTTGAAGTCGTATACCTTTGAGACGCTGCAGCGGTTGAAAGTCCCGTTTGATTATCAGCATTTTCCAGGTGTTGTGCATGGGTGTCTTGTGCGTGGGGATGAGGATAAGCCTGGGGAGAGGGCGGCGATGGTGAGGGGCAAGGATGCAGCGGTTTGGTGGTTTAGACGGTGGTTGAAAGATGATTGATACGACTACTGAGCAGGCCAATAGACAGGGAGATCAGATATGCAAGGCTATTACGGGCTCAAGGATTCCAGGAAATAGAGTCATGTCAGGTTTTGGAGGTCTGACAAATACTCTCCGTACTCTTTTCACCAACCAATTCAGTTAATTCTCCGAACAAAAGGCAAGTTACAGTCTTTGATCTCGAATGATCGCCCGCTATCCGATTCCGCGCTTTGTGGCGCTGAACCACTGAGACGTTAGATCTCTGGAGTCTGGAGCCCGATCAGATTTACACTACAACATGGGATGGTCTTGAATTCAAATTCCAAATCATGCAACTTGCCGACCAGCCGCCGAAACGGATATGCATGATTCACGCCGGCATTCCACCACTGAACCTTGAGATTTTGTTGCACATGCCCAACGACCTCAAGGCTCAAGGTTGAGTCGCTCAAGCATGAACCATGATCCAATTCGGCGGTGCAACCAGCCAGTTATGTCTTCCAGCACAACTGCAATACCCACGTTAGACTCAGATCTCCGGCGTTTGTGGCTTAGGCCTGCCTGAAGTAGCTCCAGTCGGGATTCGCCCGCAATTTCTGACTGGCTTCAGATTCTCATCTTCGAGTGGAGAATGAGGGGTTTCAACTTCCTACGATTGATGTTCGTTGAGGGGCACAGTTGTTGGCTTTTCCTCTGGTCAATTGGCTCTACTATCGCTGATTGAGTTTGTTGGAGCTGCGTTGGAACGTATTGGGTTATGTTGGATGCTTCGTTTGAGACTTGTGTGACTACGTTGGCTAGCTTCGCATCGCAGAACAAAGAACAACATGAACGCCTGAATGCCTGAACCCCTTCGCTGGGAACCGCGCTTCGGTTTAAGCTCCACCGGCCTTGCAGCTTATCAGGCCAAACCGCGGATGGGTTCTTACCAACTCATGGAGTGATCGAGGCATCAGAGCGGCTGGTACTAAAGGATGACTACGTACCCTGTTGACCCCGGGCCTCCACCTGCCCCAACGTTCTGAGTCTCCACCATCTCATCCTGTCTCCTCGAACCTTCGGTTAGCATATTTGAAACGAGAGATCCGACAGTATGCACCCCCTCCACCCATTGGAGCCTGTTGGCGAGAACATCTGGCTATACGAGCCCCCCACGACGGACGACTATATCGTCCCAGAAGGAAGTCCTGCCCTCATTGTTCTCTGCACCTGGCTTGGAGGTGCAACTCCTCGACGGATAGCCAAATATGTAGGCTACCATCGACAGATCCTCCCTCATTCCGCCATCCTACTCCTCACAACCGGCATGATCGATATGACCCTGCGTCCCTTCAGCATTATCCGGACTCGATTACAACCAGCACGAAAAGCTATCCGCCGAATCCTGGGGCCAGACGCGGGCGATCTCGAGAAGAATCCAAACGGGGTCCTCCTGCACATCTTTTCTCACGGCGGGAGCAACATCGCCATCCAGTTGATCCTCTCCATGCAGAATCCCAAGCATCCAAGCGGTATCCACAGACTCCCACTGCAGGGTATCATCTTCGATAGCTGTCCCGGCGATACGACATTCATGCGCAACTACCAAGCCAGCGTCTATTCTCTTCCCCGCGCCCCCCTGCCCATCCAGATGGTGAACCAAGCGTTACTCTTCCCTGCCATCGGTGTCATTACCGGGCTCCAGAACTTGGGAATCACGAGCTCCATCGGCGAGATGCAGAAGCAATTGAATGATACTCTAATCGTCTCTGCCCGTGTCCCGCGGTTGTATCTCTTCTCGAAAGCAGACACGACGATTTGTTGGGAGGAGGTGCAGGCCCACCTCGACGATGCGAGAGTCCGCGGATACAACGTGGCAAGCGTGGTGTTCCACAAGAGTCCGCACTGTGCCTTGATTGTCGAGGACGAGAAGCGCTACTGGGGTTCTGTTCAGCAGTTCTGGAAGCGGATTGTGCAGGCGAATGCCCCGGAAAGTATTTTGGCGGAAGTCGAGACTCTCGTTCCGACAGGCGTGCGTGAAAGTAGATTATGAATAATGTAGGGACGAGTAATGAGCAATGAGTACCGATTCGACTTGCCTAATTAATGATGTAAACAAATACCTACTTAGTAACTTAGTGTTAGCTTCGTTCAAGTGTAGATTGAGCAAGGCTATGATTGGTTTCTTCCCCACACTCAAAAACCTCAACTTTTCAATCTCCAACTTGAATCTCTCTCATGGATCTCCTCTCCATCCTCCCAACCTTCTCTACAAAATCCTACGCCCATATCCTCCCTCCCCTCGAACGCAACCGAATCAACACTGTCGACCTCATCTCCCTCGATACCCTCGAAATCGCCAAACGCGCCCACGTCCCCCCAGCAGACGTCCGCCGGTTAGCCAACCACGTCATAAAAGCCCTGCACCACGATGTTGGATTCGAAGAGGCCTCGCGTCCGGAACAGGAAGAGTCAGAAGCAGAACCAGACAGTAGTCTCGATACGGACGGGCCGCTGATTCCGGGGCCGAGCACGAAACTGGACTTGTCGTCATGGTGTCCGATCAGTACACTTGATGCCGCGTTGGATGCACTCTTGAAGGGCGGGATTCCGACGGGGTATGTGACGGAGGTTACTGGGGAGAGGTATTTCAAATAATCTCAGTCGGAATAAGGGATTGAGTAGGCTAATGCGATGATGCAGTGGAAGCGGCAAAACGCAATTCCTTCTCAACCTACTCCTGGCCGTACAGCTTCCACCACCGCGGGGAGCAGGCAAAAGCGCCATATACATCTCTACAGAGGCCGCGCTGGCTACGAATCGTCTTTCGCAGCTGATTGAATCTCACCCTTACCTCTCCAGTCTCCCGCGCGACCATGCCCCTTCCCTGAAAAAGATCCTCTCCATCAACGCCATGGACCTCGAAAGCCAGGACCACATTCTGAACTATCAGCTACCCGTCGCTATAAAGCGGTATAATGTTGGGCTCGTCGTGATCGACTCAATCACATCGAACTACAGAGCCGAGCATACATCCCACGACCTATCGGGTCTCTCGACGCGCTCCGGGGAACTCGCGAAACTAGGCCAGATGCTACGCAATCTCGCCGCCAGCGAAGATATCGCTATTGTCGTCGCTAACCAGGTCTCCGATCGATTTGAGGGGGAGATCCCCTCGTTGAATTTTTCACGCGTAACCGATACCGTCCCGTTCTCTTCTTCTGCTTCCCCTACCCCCCAACAGCCACGCGACAATCGTGAACAACCAACCGCATCCCGGCCTCGTATCATAGAACCAGGAAACGTCGAGTTAAACTCATACCAACATAATCTGTCAATTCCAGGATCTACACCAAACATCCCCTCATCATCACCCTTTCCCACGCAAGACGACCAGCAGCAGCAATTCAACGGCTCGTATATAGTGGGTAACCCTATCCGCAACGAGATCCTCAGTCTCCAGCACCAGCAACGGTTCTTCACGGGGTGGGGTGACTCCCAGCCGATATCTCCAAGTCCGTATGGGTTTCAACGACCTACACTCAAAACTCCGACGTTGGGTCTTGTTTGGTCGACGCAGATTGCGTGTCGGATTGCGTTGAAGAAGGTAGATCGGTTAGATAGTTTTGATCCCCGTGTAGAAGATGCTTTTACTCTCTCTACCAATGAACAGGCACCATTACGGGACCGACATGGCGAGGTTAACGAACCATCTGATCTTGAGGGTCTGAGTCACTCGCTTGATGATGAGGATTGCTCATCTCAAGCCAAGAACAGACCCCCTACCACAACAGCAAAGCATGTGTCAATACCTCCACCCACCGAGCAACCGATCCAAAGAACCATGAAACTCGTCTTCTCCCCATGGGCCGGAGGCTCCATAGATGAGCAAGCTGAAATCCAGGAGGAAGTAGAATTCGAGATTTGGAAGGGCGGGATTAAGGCTGTTTGATCTCTTCCTATATCTGGGCATATGGACTTTTCTCCCCTTCGCTACTTACCGTAGTCTTGTTTCTTGTATCTTCCTGACATAACATCACGTGGCATGCTTGGGTCTCGGTCACCCATTTTTTGAATGGGCATAAAAATCAAATCAAAAATATGCTGATTTGCAGGTGGCCCCACCAGCATTGGGCCAGCCAATCCGGAATGAGATCTCAGGAAGTCTCGGAGAGATGGAGAGCTGGTCACAAGAATTGACACAATCCGAATAATGAACTCTTTCGGAATTTCAGCGAGCTTTATGAATAACACCCGACCACGTACAAATAGGGCTCTCAATCTCCGGGAATTACGTTACTGGGATAACTTTCGATTCTGTGATCTCGCCACCAGCCTCTGAACTCGACAAGAGTTGAAATTGCCCGACCGAACTGTCCCGGAAATGCGGGGAATCGACATAATACGGAGTACTGCAGAATAATTAGGGAGGAGCTAACTACCTTCCCCAATGATTCACACACGAGACCGAGCCCATTCTGTGTGTACTCACTGCCATGCTCGCAAGGTCAAATGTGACCTAGAGGACAGCCAAGACAACATCTGTAGTAATTGCCGTCGGTTCAATCAATCATGCATGTTCGTTTTCATACCCAGCAAAAAGCAGAGCAAGAAGAAATGCTGACTCAGATATTGAAGCAAACGAACCAGCATGCGCAAGAGACAGAAAGTGACAGGGAGGGAGCTCACTTCCAATATATCACCAATATCAATATCTGACGACACAACTGCCAAAGATGGCGTTTCAGAGTTTCCACCAGACAAAGGGCGCAGGGGACCTGCCGGATTCATTGCCGATTACTCAGTTCTAGCCTACGACGAACCGACACAGCCCACAGTGCCAGAGCGCTCCATCTCTTGCTCTTCGAATGCCAGAGAAGCCATCTTATCGGCGACAGGGGCATTGGTCTTACCTGTGCCACCACTCCGATGGGCATTGATCGACGTCTTCTTCGAGCAGGTTTACCAGGACTATCCGGTGGTTGAGCGGGAGGATGTTTCGGCGCCAGACTCGTCCATTCTGCTCCAACAAGCAGTATGCTTAGCAGCCAGCCTCATGCGACAGGGCCCTGAGAACCTGAAACTCGCACAGTCCCTTTACGAGAAAGTCAAGACATTGATCTACCTCAATTATGAGCCTGACAGTATTTCCACATTGAAAACGTTGTGCCTCTTATCTTGCTGGAGCGTGAAGCCTCCGGACAAGATGAGTCTCGACGGGCCATGGTATTGGACCGGTGTAGCCTCGCGAATCGCGATTCAGATGGGGTTGCATCAAGAGTCTACATACACTAACAATCCTTATGACTCATGCCTTCGGAGAATATTTTGGCAGCTTCATGTTCGTTTTCATCCTCAATAAATAACCACTTATAAGCACAGCTGACATGAAATCTTTCTTAACAGAACGCCGATAAAATCCAAGTTGCTTGCTGGGGTCGTCCGCCTTCATTCAGTTCCGCCTACACTGATGTGAAACTACCCTCTCTGATGGATTTCGGGACCCGGACTATGCAGGCGATATCATTCATCGAGGGCACAAAACTTTGTATAATCATTGGAGAAATTGCTGAGCTTCAACTCGAAAGGCGACCTATCACCCCAGAAGAATCTTCCCGACTCACTCAAGAAATGTGCAAATGGGTGCGAGAACTCCCCGCAGAGCTCCATCTATATGATGCTGTGGCGGGCTCGAGAAACAAATTCAGTCGTCCGGTATCAGAGTTATTTATCAGATATTTCGCCACCATCATCCTGCTACAGCATCTAAAAGGTGGGCTTGATCCACAGAGGCACACGTCAATACAGTGCCTGATCGCCTCTTCATGCATGATTCATCTCTACGAGGAGATAATATTCAGAGAGGAAACCTGTTTCTTGCTTTCGTTCAATGGCTTCCTGTGTATGGTGGCGTCCCTCCCCCAAATATACTACAAGCCACGGTCAGCGGAAAAAGAATCTGTCCGTAAGAGTGAGCTTGAGATCATCTGCTCTGTAATGAAAAAGATGCGAGAGAAGTACGGAGGATCGGAGATGGTTCTCAGAAAGATCCTCAAATTCCAGAGACACGTGGATGCTTCGATAGAAGGACAGTCTCTGGAATCAGAAGTGATCGGAACCCCCAGAAGTCCGATTTCAGACCGCTCTTGCAGTCAGCTCGAGGAACTCTTTCCCTTCCCCGCAAACATGTGCAGCCATATGGACTTGATACATCAGGGTGGTGATTTCGAGGAGTATTCCGCCGAAAGCTTTCTTCCCATGGAGAACGAATGGGCATCTTGGTTTTTCACTGAGGAACTTGGTTTCATGGATTCATTTGCGACGTACCCTGAGATGCCAAATGTTATTTAGGAGGCCTTAGCTGATATCAATACCGGACACTTTGTTACGCCTGTTGCTTCAATGAATCGAATTTTATTTGATACAAACGTGAAGCCTAATGAATATGGAAATTGATCTGAAGATCTTGTCTTTCTAACATAGTGCCTAGAAAGTCTGGAAATAGCTGATAATGAAGTTATCCCGCTGGATCAGATTGCGCTGGAGATAAATTTCAACAAGTATCACCAAGAATACTACAGCAACCATGCTACTCTTAATTTCTATGCAGATGCCCACATAGCTATCATTCAGCGACAACATACACAAATCATGGATATCAGAGAAACTTTCTAGACACAATAAACTCAAACCCGCGGACCCTCCAATGACGAATTCAAAAGCCGCAAATAGCACTGCCTAGGCTGATGCGTTAGCTTATCCACCGCCCGATACGAACTCAGAGCCTGCGGCACTGCCTGCAACTCAAACTCCCATAAAAGCAGGACCAGAACAATCTTCAGCTCGAGGTACGCCATACGCCTTCCAAAGCACCCTCTCGGCCCCAGCCCAAACGTCAGAAGCGGTCCCGACGTAGCGTCAAAGACCTCTTTACCATCTTCTACAGTAATCCACCGTTCTGGCTTAAACAGGTGCGAGTCGGTCGGATCCCACGAGCCAATCCGGCCCTTCGCCTCGCGGCAGCTCTTGCTGCGCTGCTCTTCGGGGATTTCGCTAATAATCGGAGGCTCGATGAAATCGGCCCCGTTGCCCATCAGGAACACATTCGTGCCTTTGGGGATATGGTGTCCGAGAATCATAGTGTCCACCATTGCTATGCGTGTTACCGCTGAGGCGGTCATGGACTTGCGAATAATCTCCTCTTGAGTTGCGTCAAGGTAGGGGATCCGGGCTTTGGAAATCTCCTCTGCGGTTGGGCGTCGGGATTCTGCAATCGCCATGGGGAATCCGTCGCGGAGTGCGTCGCGGAGTTTCTTTTGGATCTCCTGGTGGTCGGAAAGGAATTTGAGACCCCATGTTGCTGTTGTGGAGGTTGTATCGTGGCCGGCAAGGAGCAGGCCGAAAAGCTTTATTCATTCATTCATTTCATCAGCGATAATGTTTCTAATGCTGAAAAAAAGGCAATGAATAAGTAAGTGTGGTGGTGGGTATCAATCAACCTCGTCGTAGATTGTTCTCGTGTTGTAGACGGGTTCTCGACCCTCTTTCTCCGCGGCCGCGAGTTCACGATGCAGGATATCATCTAAGGCGCATCGCGCAACCTGATCTTTCTTCGTATTCCCCGAGAATCTCACCTTCGCCTTCTCCAGCTCAGTAGAAATCATAGTCTCCTTGGCTGCTCGTGCCCTGCGCATGTAGGGCAGCTGACTCATGAGCCAGAACGTGAATTTTGGCAATGGAGATATCATCACCGACTCTAGGCTTTCCGTGAGTGTGAGAATGGATTTAGGAGCGTCTGGGATAGGGGCCTCGGGGAAGACAGCGGGCTCGTCAATGTCTGTGGACAATATGGTGGTGTTGATGCTTGTAGTGCCCGCAAGGAGCTGTCGTTGAGCATTAATGACGCTGTCTTTTGGGTCCAGAGGAAATGTAACAGCCCAGATGGCATCTAGGGCCGCATTATAGAAATCCTCAGAAGCGGAAAAGGGGTGGCCATTTGCCAATTGAGCTTTTCTGGCCCAGAGATCGACCAGCGAGGAAAAAGCCTCATGAACCCGGGGCGCCGAGACCTAGTATAGCATACTTCGTTCAAAAAGGCGGGGGTCATCAAATCCTGGATCAATCTCCGATGCACCTTGAATTGAGGGTTTGCGGTCTTCATTGAAATATGATGATCAGGCGTCAACCCTTTGAAAATGTTTCCAAAATGATCACTCCGATCAAACTCCTTGGTCCTGCGTAGCAGGATATCCTGACTCTCTCTAAACTCGGTGAGGACAACCCATGGCTTTGTGAAAGGACTTGCAAAGATTTGAATGATAGGCGAGTTCAGCTTCCTGGATTGCAGAGGGAGCCAACTCGACCTTTCTCCAGTGATTCTTGCATGTTCTCGCAATGCTGGTAGATCACCAAACACATTCTTCGTGGCTTCATGATTGTAAGGAATACCTGGTAATGGACGAGGTAAGAACCATCTGTATGCCAGATAGAGGACAGACAAGAAAGCCCCCAGAGTAAGGGCAGCCGTGACAAAAGCCATTTTGATACTGAGGAAAGATCAGTTTGCAGTAGAAAGAGAGCAGTGTCAAACTCAACCTTTTATCTAATACGGAGTATAAACTTCTTCTCATGCATCAAAATTGCATAAACAGGACTTTCAGACTTTCAGTGGGTGACAAAAATATCCTCTCCTGGGCTGAAAACCAGTGTGATCAATAGGCCGGAACTTGGAAACCATCCGACGGTGCAACAACTACCCCGTGGCTACACTACTACCTCGCAAGATACCCCAAGTTTCGTTAGTTCAAGTAACTTGGCAAGTGAAGCCAGTGTTTCGAAAAAAAAAAAAAAAAAAATCTAGTGGAGCGCGGTTACCGACTACCGACTACCGAAGTCATCTAGATACCTATTCCTGCCTCCATCTTACCTAGCCGACGGGTGAATTTCACCCCGCCACGTGTAGATCAGCTTGGTCTGACCTAAGCTATCCTTGAGTAGTTACTGAGTATCAAGGCTGAACGATACCCCGCATGTAATCCTGGCCATTGTCCAGGACATCTCTGCGCATTGGCTCGTGCCACTCCATTTTATGCCGAAGCGGGGGTGGGCACTGGGGGGACATTCGTCTTCATGGGTGGACGGACCATTCCAGAGTCCGATTCCTGATTCCATTGTGAAGTAGTGGCGCAAGGAAGCAGGGAAGTGTCTTGCTTGCCCATGTTCCCTAACAGCTGCACAACGCCTTGGTGTAAATGGCCGGTCATATTCGGATATTGAGAGCGCACGGCCTTCTTTTTCGAAGATGCGGGTTATGGGTCAGCAACTAAATATTCGGATATGTGCCGCCCATGATGCAGTCTTGCTGGGCTATCTACCTGTATTCAATAAACACCCCGACCAAGATATCAATGACTGGAGGAAGAATGGAGTGAAAGAGCAGTCTCCCACTACACTGAAAAGGTGTCAAGACAACAGTCTAGACTCTAGTATAGATAGTAGATAATAGGAGTCTCCATGGCCTCATATTCAGGCGATCATCCCATTCACTCCCAGAGAGTATAAATGGCTAACAAGAGAAGACCCTGCTTGCATCTATCTCCTCTCGTCATGGTACAAGAGATATGACTTTCATTATGGGACAAGGTCGGAGCAAGCAAAAGACAAATTGTCGGCTCTCTGGTATTCAGAGAGCAAGATTATCCTAGCTATAGCCCTGGGCTGTACTCCGTATGCATCCATTATTGCTTGCATGGTAGCTTGCATGCTCGTCACCTTATCCACCACACGGTGGTTCTATGTGCAGAATAAGGCAGCTCTGATCGTGGGGAAAGAGTTCTGGAAGGGATTTGATTATGAGTAGCAAGCAATACAACCAATTAAACAGGACTTTGCACGGTATTACCGGGGAATTCGAGTAATTCCACGACCCTACATGAGAATCTAGTAACCGAAAGTATGCATTTCGTGGCAATTCGGCTGTCGGTATCGGTGCTCGGTTTATCGATCTTGGGCTCTCACCAAGGTACCATCCAAGGATCAATACAAGTGACTTGATGAGAGAAGACGAAAAGACTTTCCAGTAACTTGCTTCCATTATCCTTTCTGTTGATCACTACATCATTTCATCTACCATGTCTAAATTGATTGTCGTCCTCGGTGCCACTGGCGGCCAAGGTCGCTCCATTGTTGATAGCTTCCTCAAGCTTCCATCGCAATGCCAGCAGCCCAAAGGCACAGGCTCTCGTTGCAAAGGGGGTCGAGGTTGCAGAGGCCAACACAGACGACCAGGCCAGCCTCGAGAGAGCGTTCCAGGGCACCAGTGCGATTTTCGCTTTCACCGACTACTACGACTACTTCTTCCAACTTGGACCGGAGAAGTCCATGGCTCGTGAACTCGAGCAAGGAAGCAATCTGGCTCGAGCGGCTGCCACGATTCCAACCCTGGAACGATACGTCTGGAGCACCTTGCCCAATACCGCTGCCATCACCCAGGGCCAAGCTGTCGTGCCACATTTTCAGGGAAGGCCAATGTGGATGTGTTCATCAAGGATGAATCTCGCAGGACTTTATGAGAAGACCACATTTGTCATGTTCACGATTTTTGCGGCAAACCTGATTCTGTATGAGATTTTCAGGCCGATATATTTGGTGAGTAGATTCGCAAGGTGTTCTCCAATTATTCAAAGATTACATAGGTATCAGCTAGCTAAACCACCGCATCCTAAGTCGTCCGCCAAAAAATGGGTTCAATTCTATCCTGTCCACCCGGACACTCCGTATCCGTCTATCGGCGACCATAAGGTCAACAGTGGAATCTTCGTGCGAGGCATAATCGAGAATCCGCCTAAACCAGGTATATATGTCAAGTGCAACGTTGAAGATCTGACCATGGGCACGTTCTTGGCTGCTTGGGGCCGTTCCAGTGGAATCAGCCCCGAGCCCAATTCCACTGCTGTTATCCAGATCTCCCTGGAACAGTATGTTGCTCTGTGGGGTGAGATGGGAGGGGAACAAGCTAGTCAGTGGCGGTTTTTCCAATTCATGAAAGACGCCGGAATCAACCCAAGTCAGGTTGAAGGCTTCAAGCTCGTTGAGGGGAAGGATGTGTTGTCGGAGGAGCTTCGGGCATCTCTTGTCCCGGCCGAAGAGGGCATGAAGACTATGGACTGGTCTAGTTATCGTTAAGCAATGTAATATATTCCTAGATTTAATCTATTGCGCAATGCACTTGCTCTATTTACGCTGAATAAGTCATAAATGTGCCTTGACCCGACTCTCGAGTATCGACAGTCACTATGACTGTCTCCCTACTCACTCAGCCTCTCTTATTCTGGGCTATTGTGGACGCAGACAGTGAGATCTTGCAGGAGCACCTTGTCTGATAGACTAAAATTAACTTAAAAATACCTTGCTATTGTCTGTAGATTAGATAGTTTCTTATATATCAATTTCCAGAATAGGATTTGAGCGGGGTTAATTTATTAACAGTACTAAGAAGAGGCTTTTCTTGTAAAACCAAGATAGATCCTCAAGAGGATCTAACCTGAGTTAAAGGGTAATACGCGGTCTGAAGGTCAATCATTGTATATACTAGTACTACTACTACTATACACTAAGATGATACAAGAGCCATGGGTTTCCTTCAAGCCTTGCACATACGTCCCGAGCATGATAAGCCATTTCCAAAAAAGGTGATCATTTTACTTGAAGGCGGGTTCGAGCTCAGCTCAGTAAAAGTAAATATAACCATCACTAAATTACACCCAACATTGTAGCAATCCCGGCGATACAGACACAGCCGAAAACGACAAGTGTCAAGGCCCAAAACGACGAGGGTGAGAAATATGCATCTCCTCTTTGTGTCAACGTCATCTTTACCAGTGAATAGTAAGGTATTGCCGATGCTATCAACCCCATGCCACTCAGGGTGACAGCAGCAGGCAGCAAGCAAGCAAGAAGTGTTCATTCAAGCCTCGGCTGTAGTAGAAATCTGAAGCCATCGTGTATCCAAACTCAAGCTATTTAGTCTCAAGCTCTCTCACTGTGAGCTTTGTATTTTACCTCATTCACCCCAGCATCTACCCCCCAACACAGATACCACAACACACAGGCAACATCTCAAGCCACCTCCCACAATCGAAATGTCCCAAACACCATCCGAAAAGCTGCTTCTTGGCGCATAGATGTCCAAAGAATTCCTGAGCAACTCTTAACAGAACTACGAAGCCACGGCGTAAGTCTCACCCAACATTATCCAACAAGAATCTGCAAGAAAGCCCTCATTCATTTTCCTTCATTCATTAACAATCTTATAATATAATAGAGAGACGAAATCTTCAACAAGACTGGTCAAGAATACATTGCCGAGGTCTGCTTCTCCAGCTACGCGCGTCCGGGTCTCAAGTTCCGGAACGCTCTCTGATGAACATCGCCATGCTTACGGCTCTCAACCGAGGACCTGAGTTGCGGATTCACGTCGTGGCTGCACTGCACAATGGACTGACGGGGCAGGAAATTTGTGAGGCTTGCAGACATGCTATGATTTATTGTGGTGTTCCTGCTGGGAGGGATGCACTTGCTATTGCTAGTGAGACTGTGAAATGATATTAAGAATAAGTCTCAGGCATAGTTAGTGGTTGCTGCTTAGAAGGGGAATGGCCAATTCATGGAGACCTGGAGAAAGTAGATAATATACTTTCAAATCACCAAATCACCAAGTCCTCAGTTAGAAGTGCTGAATAGCTATCTGTATGATGTTCCACTATACCTAAACAAAGTAGATGCTTTGAAACAGTCTAACAGTATGCCTTTAACTGAGAATGAAGACATGTCTACTAGAGAGTATCTTGAATCCTTTAGAGGGCTCAACATACAGCTGGGGGATATGTAGATAGTTATCAAGGATTAACCCGAGCATGTCGGGACTTAACTCGTCCCAAAGTTGTTTACTATGTCTCATAGCTCTATAGCCTGGTTAGTTTTAGCACATCTAACATTTAAAAGCTTGTATCACAGCTTAATTAACAGTTTTCCCACAGTTCCCCTGCCTTCTAAATCCCGATGAGCCCGCTCCACATCTTCCAACGAGTAGACTCGATCATGTTTGTGAACTACCCATTTTCCCTTCGCGACTAGGTCAAGAGCCTCCGTACCATACAACTCCATTCGTCCAGCCCTGGCAATATAATTCTTGAGCGCCGGACGCATAACGCTGATGTTCTTGACTGCCAATCTCTCCACAGGGATGGGGGGTATGGGTCCACCTGAAAAGACAGTCATTAGATCCTGGTATGTAGAAAGGTAACCTTGCAAGTCTCACTAGCGTTTCCAATAAAATCTACCTTTCCAAACGCCTTGACGGCCTGGAAACTGCCCTCCCAGGTATCTTTACCAACGCCATCATAAACCTGTCGAATAACTAACTCAACCCCAGTAGACACACACCCTTTCTCGGGCCATGGGCACCTACCACATCAACACCTTGTCCACCAGTAAGGCCTTCGTCGCCCAATCCTTCTCATCCTGGTAATCAACAACATGAGCAGCCCCATATCTCTTCGCAAGCTCACACTTCCCAGGCCCCCCCGCAGTCCCAATCAGAGTAAGCCCCCCGGTTCCGAAGAACCTGACAAAGAAGAAGCCCAACACCACCCGCAGCCGCATGCACCAGAACCGTCTGTCCACTCTGCACCGGATGCGCATCAGTAATGAGCGCCAACGCCGCAATCCCTGTCAAAAACACCCCAGCTGCATCCTCATCCGAGACACCGGCCGGGATCTTGATAACCTGCGAAGCAGGAACTACCGTGTATTGCGCATACCCATCCTGCCAGAGCCAGACGACCCGGTGGCCGACTTGGAGGTGTCCAGATGATCCATCTTCTGGTACCGCTGCGACGACACCGGCTGCCTCTTGGCCTAGGATTAGATCGGAGCTGGTGGCGCTGGGGTAGATTCCGGTTCAGAAATACACGTCCACGTAGTTCACGCTCGCGACGGTGTTTTTGATTAGCACTGTGCCTTTGCTTGGGATTGGGATGGGGACACTGGTGGAGACTTTGAAGCCCTCGGATCCGCCGAGTTGGCTTAGGAGCGCGGCTCTCATATTGGGGGAAGACATTGTAATCTGTGACTGAGGGGTTTTCTTCGACTCAATGAATTGTTGCTAGTTTCAATGAGTCTTGAAATCCATGAATAGGGTTTATCTATTATCATCAGGAGGTATAAAGAATTGAACTAAGCGTATTCAGATTGATTTAGCATTTACTATAATGGCCGAGGGCCGATATAAAGGTCAGGTTATGTATGGCATACAGTCGAAACAAGAATATCAACTTTGAAAATAAAAGCAAAGTAACGCCTTGAATACGACTATTATGACTACCTCTAACATAGATGACCATGAGCCCTACACAGTCCTCGAACAACCCCTGGGCACGACTCGTCATATCCGCATCATCACCATCGGCGCCAGCGGAATAAACATGATTCGGACTCTGCGCAAGACCCTCTCGAACTGCGAAAACGTGGTCTACGAAAAGATCCCCGATATCGGGGGTACATGGTACGAGAACCGATACCCTGGGTGCCAGTGCGACATCCCATCGCATAACTACCAGTTCTCGTGGGCGCCGAACCCGCGCTGGAGTAGATTCTACTCTGAGACCTCGGAGATTCATGGGTACTTCAAGGATTTGGTTGTGCGGGAGGATCTCGGGGATGCAATTAAGTTGCGGCATCAGGTGGAACATGCGGAGTGGGATGAAGATAAAGGGCAGTGGAGGGTGAGGGTGAGAGATCTCAATACTGATACGGTTATGAAAGACGTGGCGCATTTTCTGCTTGATGCGTCGGGGATTCTTAAGTGAGTGTTCCACATGCAGAGTTATTTATTCACATGTCTCTAACTGACAGCTAGTAATTGCAAATGGCCTGACATCCCGGGTCTGCATACTTTCAAAGGCGATCTCGTGCATAGTGCCAGTTGGCCGACAGATTGGGATTATAAGGGTAAGCGTGTCGCAGTCGTCGGGAATGGCTCGTCCGGGGTACAGATTGTGCCTGCGATGCAGCCCCATGTATCGACTCTTGTGCATGTGTTCAGATCACCGATCTGGGTGGCTCCCCCCGGCTTGCAAGGAATGTCGACCAGTACAGCTGGAGAAGTGGTAGCGGAATTGGAGCTGGACAAGAACGGCTGCTTCTCACCAGGTCAAATTGCACAGTTTGATCAGGACAAGGGGCTATACAAGCGGTTTGTCAAGGCCACAGAGGAAGTGGTGAATAATAAATTCAACTTTGTAGGTTGCTCTTCTCTTCATAGTTCTGTTTCAATTAGCACTGTCTAATGAGGTTTCACACAGCTGGTTACCTCGAAACCTTTGCAGGGAGTCGTCAAAGAACAACTAAGCAGTTACATGGCCAATGCACTAAAGGGAGACAAGAAACTCATCGACATGCTCGTCCCTGATTTCCCAGTTGGTTACAGACGGATCACACCCAGCGTCAGCTATCTAAACGCGCTGCACGAAGATAACATGCACCTAGTGACGGATCCTATCACCGAGAGATTCGAAACCGGGTTCAAGGCGCAGTCAGGCGAGATCATCCACGTTGATGCGATTGTCTGTGCAACCGGCTTCGACGTCTCATTTCGCCCGAGGTTCCCGATTCTCGGAAGATCTGGGGAAAACCTCCAGGATATCTGGACCGAGCAGCCTCCTTCCTCGTATATGTCTTGTGCGGTACCTGGGATGCCGAACTATTTCAGTAAGTGATTTCCCCCTTCTTCTTCTGCTTCTTCTTCTTCTTCTTCTTCTCTTCTGCTGCTGCTGTTCCTTTGAGTATCTTTTTTCTAATTCCACCCCTCCAGCATTCCTAGGCCCAAACGCCCCAATCGGCCACGGCAGGGTCCTAACCATCACCGAACACGCAGCCAAATACATCACCCGCCTCATCCACAAATGCCAAGAAGCCGTGAATGATCTCAACGAGCACATCGCAACCTTCATGCCCCGAACAGCATGGGCCGGAACCTGCCGGTCGTGGTTCAAGAATGGCGAACAGGACGGTCCCGTCACAGCGCTTCACCCGGGAAGCCGAATCCACCGGTTCCATATGATGCAGAACTTCCGCGGGGAGGACTTTGAGTATACGCATTGGGCGGGGAATAGGTTTCGGTATTTGGGGAATGGGTATTCGACGCTTAAGGGCGCGGGGATGAATTCGACTTGGTATTTGGATGAACCGGATAAGATGCTGTGGGAGTTAGTAGATGTAGATATTATTTCAACATGAGAGCGGAGGGGTTAGTGGAAGCGGTGTCAATAATATAATTGATTGCTTTGAAGTTTGTGTAGCCCCCCATTTTTATCTTTGCTCCAACTATTGACATATTGACTTGGTACAGCTCCTTGGGTGGTGAGATGGAAGGTCAATCAGGTGTGACTCAAAAATAACCGATATATGAGCCGATCGCCAGAGATGCAGGAAGGGGATTAAACTAAGGATGGGATAGAGAATAGAGATAGATAGGTAAAGGAGGATAGTTAAATAGAGGTAAGCTCTATAAATTAACGAGGTTAATCCACCAGCCAGACCCACTACAGTGACCACACAGCCCATGGCTGGTTTAACTTTGCAACGCTTAACAATTCTTGTTGGATCTTGACATTATTGAAATCCTTCTTCGTCGAAGTGAATCCTTTCCCCTGCTAGTCAACTGTCTGATGGACAGTGGACATCAATCACAGAAAAGCAAAAATGGAGCAACTCAGCTCAGCCTTGTCTGACGGCACAAGTGTTGACTGTTGATTGACAAGGGTCAATCTCTGATCAATATTCAAAGGAGCTGAATTTTGATAGTTAGCTTAGTTAGGGAGATCGATACCCCGCCATATTTCTGGGTGTGATTTTCTCAGCCGCACACATCAACACAGCACGCACAACCAAAATATTTGATCAAATAGTCAAAGAGTCAGAAAATGCGCCCGAAATCTCGCAGTGAATTCAAAATCGCCATCGTCTGCGCTCTCCCCCGCGAGGCCGACGCAGTGGAAGGGTTCTTCGACGAATTCTACGACGAGGACCCAGGCCAGGGACACTATGGCAAACAACCGGGCGATACCAACGCCTACACGACCGGCCGGATAGGCGAGCATAGCATCGTGCTCGTGCACATGTCCGGGATGGGGAACCGCGTGTCGGCCGGTGTCGCTCGGGGTCTCCAGATCAGCTTTACGGGAGTGAAACTCGTCCTGGTGGTTGGGATCTGCGGGGCAGTGCCGGTCTCGCCGCAGGGACACCCGATCTTTCTGGGAGATGTTATTATTAGCAATACGGTGATTGAATATGACTATGGAAGACAGTACCCGGGCGGATTTCAGCGGAAGAGCGATATGAAAGAGACGACGCTGGGACCGCCGAATCCGGAACTGAAGGCGTTTCTCTCGCAGCTCCAGACCGACCGACGGCACGAGCAGGCGCAACGCAAGGCGGTTGAAAATGTCCAGGAGTTGCAGAAGCGCCGCGGGTCGAGATGGGCCTACCCAGGAACGGAAAATGATGTTGTGTTCGAGGCGTCCTACCGCCACATGCACCACCGCCCGGAATCGCCAGGCCGCATGTGTTTGCAATGTGAGGAGCATGTAGATGCCTTTTGTGAACAGGCGCAAAATATGAGCTGCAAAGAGCTGGGCTGTGGTGGGTCATCGATTGAACGGGCTAGGGTGGCTGAAGAATCTCCTGCACCTTGCATATACATCGGCCCGGTTGCCTCGGCAAACGTGGTGATGAAATCCGGCGAGCATCGCGATGCGCTTGCGCGTGCGGAGGGGGCTGTTGGGTTCGAGATGGAGGGCGCGGGCGTTTGGGGCAATTCGCTATGTGTCATTATCAAAGGCGTCTGCGACTACGCGGACAGCCACAAGAACAAAACGTGGCAGGATTACGCGGCAGCAACAGCCGCTTCGTGTGCCAAGGTGTTCCTGGACTATTGGGAACCGGTTACGTTGATGAACAACCACGCGACGATCGAAATGCGAGCTGGCGGGTCCCTGAATCTGGATTTCTTGGAGAGTATCAAGTCGCTCACAGAACAACTTGTGGAGGGCGGAAACTTTGATGAGGCGGCGGAGATGCTCCTCTATTTCAATCAAGTCGGCTGGACGCTGCAATGTCACGGCCTCTTTCAAGCATCAGAGATGGCCCACCGCTGTGCATTAGAAGGCAGACAGAAGGTATATGGACCCCAGCAGCCAGAGACGCTGGTGAGTGTGAAGGACCTCGGGGCGGCGCTGTATCGTCAGGGGAAACATGGAGATGCGGAGATATATCACCGTCGGGCACTCCAAGGCCGAACGAGGGTACTGGGGCCTGAGCACCGTGACACCCTGGTGAGCATGACGGACCTGGGGATGGCTCTGCATGAACAAGGAAAGAACGAGGAGGCGGAGGGTTTGTTCCGCCGAGCAATAGAGGGGAAAAAGAAGGCATTTGGGGTTCGGGACGGACAAATTCAGGGTGATATTGATATCTTGAAGTCGATCCTTGGGGATCAAGGCAAACCGACGGATATAGACATTTAGATGATTTTTACGAACATCACCTCTGGATATGCACCTGTTTTCTGATTGGTTCATGTGATTTAATCATCTGTTGCCTCACTTTCTGTCAATCAAATCTCAATATCATTCCAAACTCAAGCTCCCTTGGTTCGAAAAGGAATCGCAACAGATGTAGGAGCGGATCCCGGCTGTCGGTCCTCGGTTCTCGGTTGTCGGAGTTCGTTTTAGTCTAATATTGAACCCTCTCGCCACAATGGGCAATCGGTAATCGGGCTGACCTTGAGCCCGACTACGAAAGTAATTTAACTGGTAGTTACTTGAATATAGAAGTCGGCGGAGCTGCCCGTTATCATTATGCTCAACATTCTTAGAAAGCCATGGCTTCGTCTCGAGCCCTTGACCTGGTCCTTCTTGGCCCAACTGGCTATACCGGGAAACTGTGTGCGGAGCATATCACCCAACACCTTCCATCGGATTTGAAATGGGCCATTGCCGGTCGTTCTGCCGAAAAGCTTCAAACGCTGAGAAGCAATCTACAAGGGTTACACCCAAGTCGATTGGAGCCAGGTAAGTTCCGCAGAAGCCACACTAACACTATCAGAAATAGTTGCTGTCGCTTTGGAAAAGAATGATCTGGATTCTCTGGCCAATAAAACCAAAGTGTTGATCAATTGTATTTCATCTCTATTCAACCCCAGTGGTGGAGGCTTGTGTCAACAACGGAACCTATTATGTTGACGTGTACTTCAACCCTTTTGCACCGACATGAAGAATACAAAACGCTGATGGTTAGATTGCAGCACTGGAGAGACCCCATGGGTGAGAGAACTGATTGCCAAATATCACGAAACTGCGAAATCAACTGGAGCTATTGTCAGTCTCTGCTATTCAATTCTCTGGGATCTGCTGGCTAACGCACCGCCAGATCATACCTTCAACCGGAGTGGAGAATGCGCCTCCTGATCTACTATCGTGGGCACTTGTCAAGTGTATCCAAGATAATCTTTCCGTGGGCGTGCAGGACATGATCATTGCCACACATGAAATGAAGTGAGTACGTCCCCGGAGACTTATGATCGAGAGGCAATGAGTTGACACAGTTCAGAGCATCTGGCGCGAGTGGTGGAACATTGTCAACAATTCTCAGTGTCATTGAGAAATACAAATGATCCTTTCTGTCTAGAATTCAAAGCTCAGCCAAAGCCCAAGAAGAACGCGAAAAAGCCTCTGGCCCAAACTCTCTTTGGTGCCCGATTTGTCCCTGAGTTCGGCATCCTTACTACCTCCTCTGCCGAAATGTGCGATATAGCCACTGTTTATCGCAGCAGCACAATGATGCCCGAGTTCTACGGACCAGACTTCTGCACCGAGATCCTCGTCAAGGTCCGCAGCATGTTCGTCGGGATCCTCATCTATGTCGGATTTCGAATCAGCCTGCTAGCGCTTCTTCTACCACCTGTTCGGTGGCTGGTAAAAAAATTCATATACGCACCAGGCCAGGGTCCTTCAGCAGAAGGCGGCGAAAATGACCGTTTGGCTTACTGTCATACGAGCACGGCCCGTACCCACTATCGGGCTTGCTGTTAGCAGAAGCAGCTATGGTTCTTCTCAAAAGCGAAAGGATTGCGAGGGACATCCCTGGTGGCTTTGTGACTCGGCGGTGCTGGGACAGGAATTTGTCGACCGACTTGGTAAGGTGGGGGTTTCGATAGAAACCAAAATCCTAGATTCCTAAAGTGGAATTACTTCTTTGTTTGCCTTGGATGTGCCATGTACTAGGATTCAAGTGTGTGTAGATTGCTATATTTAATACGTGAGCATCTCTCTTGACCCAAGCAGCAGCAGAGTCTATGAGCTGATCACCAGAGATGCAGGAAGAGGATCGAACTAAGGATGAGAGAGACGATAACGGAGAACAGTCAAATCAAGGTAAGCTCTCTACAATAAATAGCAGATGAAATAAGATCTAAATTTATAATACTCCTCTGGACACTCCGATTGGTTTAAGACTTGCCGAGGTACTCTGTAACAGCATTTACCCCGTACTTCCTGAGCTCAAGTCTCTCTTTTTTTCTCTCTCACCCCAAGCCATCAATTGTGCATTTTACTCACTCACTCACTCAAGAAAATGTCCCAGATTCTGCCGACCCAGGAGCGCCAGGTGCGTGCTGAGATGCCAAAGAATCCCAACCGCGCAGCAAGAAACCGTGCCCCGAGGGCTTGTTCCGCATGCAGCGCCAGGAAGCGGCAATGCGACATGCTTAAGCTGGGCAGTACCGGTACATGCACCTATTGTTTACAGAATGACCTACCCTGTGTTGTAAAGCCCAGTAAACGGACGAGGGGGAAACCAAAACCAAAACCAAAGTCACTGCAGCATGAGTTTAAGGCTGTTGAGAGGTAAGTAAGACCTTTCTGGTCTTTCTCTACCGTGGAAAGGAGTAAAACTTGAAGGGAACACATCTGATAGGTATTTCTCTAGTGAGATGCATTATTCTTCGACTACCGGTACACCGAACACGAACACGAACACGCCTTCTTCTTTGCGCCCAGAACTTCCTGTTTGGCATCCCCTATATTACGGAGGGCTCGAACTCCATCGGTTGCTCGATGACCTGCCATACTCGATCCCTGGGCCTGAATCATCAACAGTGCAGGTGGCCACCCGGACTTCGGGTACGGCACTTGGGCCGCCTCCACAATCCAATAAGAATGGAAACTCCTCGCAGCCCCAAAGTTGGACCAACCGACAATCCCCCCCTCCCTCGCATCCCCGGTCGCCCGTTTCCCCCCTCGGCTTCGCAATTCTTCATCATGGAGAGTTGTGCATGGCTTTAGAAAGTGATTAGGACTCAAAATGGTATACACTCTATTCTCTTTAGTTACTGTATATTCTCGGCTGTGAACCGCATCTGTTGTTTCTTAATGTATGTATGTAATAGGTAATTATTGACCATAGCAGCAAAGCTTTTGCAGAGATTCCGAAGCTTGCTCTCATGTCAAGCCTGGAAAGTCCAACTGTAACGGATTGTTAGTTAGTTACCTTTGAGAACACCGTTTTGCTCTCTTTATACCCGGTTCCACGTATCCCAGGAACTGAAAATCGAAGCCTCATCCATCAACATGTCAAGCAAGTCATCCGCAGCTATATTATCATATCCCAACCCCTCGATCGCCGAATCAACTTCCGCCGTGGTAGTGCTCCCCTCAGCAGCCCCAGCCCCAGCTATCCCATCAGCCCCGGCAGCCCCTATAGCTATATCCGGGTTCGAGTCGTTAACAGTAGTAGTAGTATTAGTAGTAACAGGAGTAGAATGACCCAACAAAGTACTCTCGGTATACTCCGGAAAAAGCTGCTGGATAGCCTTTGCGAATATCCCACGGTAGATGGACGCAACGGTGTATGTTTTCTGCAGCTCCTCCATGACCAGCATGCACATGGTGAGTTTGTTAAGCCGCAGGCGCTTGGATAACGCGTCGGCGCTTTTGCAGTTGAGGAGGTTCGTTTGGATAGCTGGGACTAGAAGGGGGGGTCTATCGGGGAAAATCCGGGGGGTTTAGCAGAAGTATTACGTGTATTGAATATCATGGAAGAAACAGAAAGAAAGAAAGAAAGAAAGAGAAAAAGGAACATTGAGTTACCTACGTCATAGGACCTGAAAAACCGAGGAGGCCGTCTTGTGCAATGGCTTCGACGACGGTATTTGTATGAGAAGCAGCTGCGTCGGCCTTGAGGCGCATACGATGTTGCCAGGTCTCCTGGCGAAGGGGATCAAGGCCATCGGGGATCACAGTACCGAAGGGACGGTAGAATGTGCCCAACAGTGCACTAGCATGGTGCGACCTCATGGATTAACATATGCCATCTTTCTTGGTCAGAAGAGAGTGAGATCTTAACTGGTAATGCAACTGGAGATGATAGATGCTGAAGATTGCAACACGAGATAGATTCGGGTCGTCCTGTTCGGGGAGGGTGCATTGGATGATTTTTGCTTCTAGGTTCTCGACGTCTTGGAGTAATGGTCTAGGTCTTCGAGCCTGGTAGTTCATGGTGATTACCTCGCCTAGCAGGATGCTAATTTCGATGTACTTGACCCAGTCCTTGGCCAGATGGGTCAGGTCATTTGGCAGGTACGATGCCATCGAGGAGCCGTGGATAGCTGTAGAATCGCTGAGGAAATCGTTCGCGGACGGCATCGGCGTATCGCAATCGTTGAGGTTAATCCGCAACGGTCGGCCGAGGTTAAGGCTCAGCCATCGATCCCGGGAAAAGCAGGTCCACCATAGACGGCGCCAGAGGCGGCGCTGGCGATCTGTGACGGATGAATTGTACTTGGATAGATCTGGGTCACGGTGCAGACCTAGCATTTGGCAGAGACTGATTGCAATGCCCATCCAGTACCATGGTTGTGTGTGCTCGCCGGCTTCGGAATGCCAGAATGCCATTAACAGTGATGCTTGCAAGAGAACTATCTGGTCCATCTCCCCTCCGTGATTGTACATGCACTTGTAGGACACTCAACATCAGTGGGGTCCGGACGGCTATACAGCAGTGGGCACTTACATTTGCGCGAGCATACATGGCAGCTTTCATTTCCTTCCGCGAGCCATACCCTTCTTGTTCGTAGACACGCTGCGGAACAAACTACAAGTAGACTTTAGCTTATCGGTAAACTGAGTTGGAGAAACCCGGTTGGAGAGAGATTCTTACATTTGATGCCACAAAAAAGATGCACCACAGAATCATGACGTTATACTCCTGTAGCCGGCCCGTTTGGTGGTAATCGAGGATGCGGTCTGGCTCCAGAATCGGCATAATCGGGTGTACGTGATGGAAATAGGCGCGAAAAAGGCTGTCGCATGTTTCACCCCCTGGCATCGTGAAAACGCCCTTGATCTGCAGATATTTTCGATCTTCCTCGGCGAGGTGAACGGAAGAGTGGGATGGGACGAGAAAGTGAGTTGAGAGCGACTGGTCTGAAACGCAAATACCCAAGGCAGATGTTGGCCCGGTTCCCTCTCCTAGTTGAAAGGTTAATTGCTTCAGGCCCGGTACCTAGAATGCTCGTAGACTACTTGCTCACCCGAGTAGAAGGGCACTTGGCCGGTTCTTTGCGGTTGTCCTAACGCCGCCGCGGCAATCTCCAGCCCATTGCGCTCTTCACTTTCAATGTTGTCATGTTGCGACAAGGAGGCATCTCTGCGCGGAGACGCGTTGCCAGGTGGTGCGATATGGGCCTCATCATGATGAACTGTGTCTCTCGCGTGCCCGGAAGCAGTGGGAGAAATCCGTTGTGGCCGGCTGAAAGGTGGCAAGCCAGCGCTGGAAGGCGTGGGAGGATGCTGCTGGATTCTGGCCATCCGGGTGCGATGAAGCCTCAAGAACGGCTCGCGGTCAGTTCGATTATGGAGCTATAATTACCCACACAGCGTAGCTTACCTTTCTTGCCGTTTAGGGTCTACGACACACTCAGCGCCGTCCTGCTCACACCCGAAGCAGGGGACCCCTGTAACGTCTAGGCTGCATCGAACCTTGCGCTGTCGGCAGGTCTGGCAAGCTATATTCGATCGCTGATGGCGCCTTGGCAGGGAATTTCTTTGCTGGGCTGGCATTTTCAGTATGGAAATTACTTATTGGGCGAAGATTGTCTGCCGAGGAAGGGAAGTCATCGGTGGAGACTCGGTGAGGGCATCCTCGGTAACTTGGATTATATAATATTTAGTTGTCCTATATAGTCGACCCAATGAGATTATAGTTAATGGTTCCACGAAGCATTAGAATCATTCCATAAAGCCCTTACCGCTATGATCCGCTCCCTTCTCTTCTCCTGCACTGTTCCCACCACTTCTATCCCACCCCCACTCGACCATACAACCGGCCCTTCAACAAACCCTTCACCCTGCCCCCCATCATCCTTCTGAGATAGATACAGCCCACCCGCTAGTTCTCTCCCGGACGCATCCAACGCAGGCATATCCCCCCATTTCCAATCTAGCTCCACCGGGATGCTCGTCGCAGGCATATATTTGAATAGACGCTGCTGCTGCATTTCGCCCGGCAAAAGGATACATATTTTCCAGAGGGTCTCTGGATCCAGCCACTGCTTGACGAATCGCCATGCGACTCGGAGGGTTGGCGGTACACCTACAATCTAGACTCACTCGTTAAGAACTTAACTCTACGGACAAGGAGGGGGTGGTTCGGGTCGGATGGACATACAAAAACATGCCCGAGGGTCTCGGGATAGTGTTGTAGTGGGGTGACCTGTCACCACCACTTACCTCCGCGGCCTACTTATATGTAGGATCCGCCGACCTCCTAGATAATTAACCATCCACCTGTTTCTCTTTCTTGTTCGGACCTCGGTTCCCTCCACTGCTTACCTATCCTATCTGGTATCCCACCGGAGCCCTCGACCTCACTACAGCTCGCCTGAAGTAGCTGAACCACCTTCCCCCCTACAGTGTGTCGTTGCTAATTCGCTCGCGGCCTGTAGATACCGTTTAATATCCAGAAATTGTTTCAATGTTAATCCCGTCATGTCGATTATATGGGTCGAGGCTGTGATGGGGACTTCGGTATGTGGTCCGGGCAGTCGGCTGCAGAGCGGTAGCACGAAATGTAACATGTTCTCGTATAAGGCGTGGAAGGCCACGAGAGGGCCGGATATTTGTCTCGACGCGGAGAATGGCGGAAGAGGAGAAGGAGGAGGGAGAGCAGAAGCCGAGGACGTCTTGGACATATAGGCTTCCATCTTCTCCTTGGTCAGACATCGAAGGGGAAAGACATAGACTGGAAGGCCGTGGTGATCTCGTCGACCTGTCCACTGGCCGAACATCCTTCTTGACTCCTCGTAGCATTCCACGTCCATTTGTCTGTAAATCGCCTCGATTGCATGGTCCGCCCGGGTCTTGCTGACTGTTCGGAATTGATCTATCGCGCTGTTGAGCTGGAACTTATTTGCGCGGAGGAAGCGCCTGATGGAAGATTCAACTCGTCAGTCTGTGTCTGCGAGTTTAAATGGTGAGTCACTTACAAAAGCATGGCATTGTCGAACCCTTCTTCATCCTTGTCTCTCCCCTCCATGGGGACATGAAGCCCTTCGGTTCTGCAAAGGGACTTGAATTTGTGGAAAGTGCTGTCTTGCTCCTTCGTGAGGTGGTGTAGCTGTCCGCGTAGCCAGTCGCTGTCAGTCTCAGTCTCAGTCTCCTTTTGCTCCAGAGGCTGGACTGGCAAATTTTCTTTTAATGTAGATTGACTCTCGGGCTTCGAACCCCCAAACCAGAACACCATGGCTGATTGTTTTGTAGAAAATAACACTCAATGCCACAAGAATCTAGTCAAGCAGGAGTGAGAAAAGGATTGTGACGTATCTCCCAGTCGATGCAACATGTTCAACGCCGGATTTGATCTACAGGAAAATGGGCAGGACAGGCTTGCCACCTGCGTCAAATCGAATGCCAGGCGATACATCAAGACGGATACCTCGAAGATCTTAGGGTTGTATATAAGAGAAACCTCGGCAAGTGGCCCCTGTCTGTGCCCTGGTTTCCGATTGGCCGTTCCTCTTGCTCAAGAGATAATATTCGGTCTGCGTCTGACTATACCAGTACCTAGGTATTCCGTAAATAAGGCGGACTACCAGCAGCAATGTTGGCCGCATTTCCTCCAAATTGAGTTTGAAAGGCTTGCGGAGAATGATACTATTTAGCATGATTTCCTACCGTCAAAGAGGGAAAAGGAGGCGTGGTCGTAGTTTCTCAACCTCATAACAACTACATTCATCAAATATGGATTTACCTTATTTACCTTTCCCATCGTACGAAGCTCTCCCAGAGGGTCCTGTTCCCGTGGTTGAAACCAACCGGAGGCGTGGTAAGCAAGAAATACCCTTCCTTCTTCGACTCTGATCTACCTTGCAAGCAAAGAATCCTCCAACAATTAGCTTACCCACATCATCAGCCCAGACTCCTCCTCCCAGAAGAATCCTCATCCTCTCAATCAGCCTAGAAGCAACCAAACCCACCTTCAAAGACGGCCAGATCCTCGAGCTCGCACCCAATAATAATGGAGCCGTCCGAAACAACATCCTACCCTCCAACAACCGAGTACTACTACCCCCCTCCAACAGCCTAGCAATCGACCCCGCCAGCGGCCGCCTCTTCTGGACCGACATCCGAACGGTCGTGACGCCTAGCGGCATGATCAACACACCGAAGTGGCTCACTGTCGATGGGGCGACAAGAACACTTTATTTCTCGGACCAGGAGGGTCGATCTATCTATCGGTGTGGCTTTGATGGGTCGAATCTGCAAACACTTATCTGGAATATTAATAATAATAATAATAACAATGGGGGTGATGATAGTGGACAGCAGTGACGTGCTGGGATTATTGCTGTGCTGGGCTTGGGCAGGTTCTACTGCAGGCGAAGGGTTCCTCGATAGTTCGGCTGGGGTGGATTTTTTGTGCTGATGCTTGCGTGGGCTAGAGACCAATATATAGATGTGATGTGATGTTTCTTGTCTGTGACGGACTTGCCGGAGGCTATTAATATGATATGGGTGAAATAATTTGGTTTGGAGATAATGAATCAATCCAGCCTTATAGAGGAGTGGACTATGTCTATGTAGTATTCTTGCATCCCATACGCCACTGTAAAGTTACAAAGTATATCCGGTATTTTATACAAGATCTAGCCACGCTAGTCAGCATGGTGTGCTGAACGTTTTGTTGAATGGTGTCTGCGTATCCCACGGTAAGTAGCCGAGACTCTATGTGCACCATACGCTCCACCAGGATTTGGTTACTTGACAAAGAAACTTGATAGGTATTGAACACAGAGCTATAGATTGTATACGGTGGCGCGAGCCATGTAAATTGTGTCAAATATTGCTGAATGACATATACAAAATGAATACATAAAGGTCTGATATTTGTTCCGAAGTCATAAGGCTCAAGCTGTAGCAGTCCTTGATTTGCCCGGCCACCTAGCCCGGCGTTCTGCACGCACATAAAGGTTATTGGGCCTGATCAGCTGGAACATCGGGTCGTACTGGATGGGATCATCACCCTCCCGGGAGAACTTGTAACGGTAGATAAGCTTAGGCAAAAAGACCTTGATTTCCTGAAGTGCAAAGTTGAAGCCAATACACATGCGAGGCCCCATTGCAAAGGGGATATATGCCGCTTTGTGTCTGGATTTCACTTCGGCCGTGTCCCAGCGGTCTGGGTTAAACCGGGCAGGGTTGTCCCAGAGATCCGGGTGGTTGTGGATGTGATGGAGGGCAGGGATGATGACGGAGTCATTGGGTAGTTTATATCCTCCTGGGAGGATTAGGTCAACCTTGGCGGTGCGGCCTGGTTGGAAGGAGGGATTGTGGCGACGCTGGGTCTCCTTGATATATTTGTCGAGGAAGTCCAATTTGTCGGTAAAGTCTGCAGTCATTTGGGTGTTCTCGTCGAATCCGTGGTCAATCAACTCTTGGAGGAGTCGTTCCTGCATGCCTTCGTACGTGCAGAGGCCATAAATCAACCAAGAGAGGAGAGAGCTGGTGGTGGTAAAGCCAGCGCCGGTGGCCACGACTAGTGCCCAGACTACGCTGGACTTTGGCAGCTTCTCGCCCTTGTTGTCGGTGGCGCGGACGGCATAATCTATTAGAGGTCAGCCTGTGGTATATGGAGATAGCGGGCCGCAAATGCTTACCAACCATGTTGCTTGCGGTCAATGCAGCATCTTGTAAAGGGAGATCCTCGACGCCTGCTCTTGACGCCTTCTCCATCGACTCCTCTACCATTTTCTCGACGCGGGCCTTGAGAACTCTGAGCCGTTTGGGGTCGCCAAATGGCAAGTAGCTATACCAGTCACCCTTCGAGGTAACCTTCTTATTGAGGGAAAGGACTTCGGCAATGTTCTGGACCATCTCATGGACCGGGGTATTCGGTGCGTTGAAATGTCGAAAGTCCATCCCCAGGGTAAGTTTGCCAACGGCTTGAGAACCCATCTTCAGCATGTACTGGTAGACATTCCACGCCTCACCCTGCTCGTCGAGCTGGTCAAACACGCTAAACGAGTCCTCGACGGTCTGCTGCATGGTTGGGGCGTAGTGTCGGACCGCCTTGGGACCCAGGGCCGGGGGCAAGAACTTGTGAGCGACCTTCCATTCTGGGGTGTCGGTATCGCCAAGGAAAACTCCAGCTGCAGGAGTTTTCAGGGCATATAGAGGATGCGATGGATTGATTTTCTTGGTAAAAAAGTCGGATTCCGAGAAAGCAATGGCGGCGATCCTCGGATCGTTGGTCTGGTAGGTGACGCGACCTAAGTTACTTGTTTTGATGACCGGTCCGTACGTGTCGAAAAGACGTTGGTGGTTTCCCAGATGATCGGGGTAAACTTCAAAGAAGGTACCGACGAAGGGCAATTCCCTAGGGCAGGGGGGATCGCGAACGGCGTGTCCATCGATTGTGAGCGGCACAGGAGCCGCTGCTGCCAGCACTTCTGATACCTCTGTGAGGACAGCATCTGCTCCCTGGAAATCAATTCCTGTATACGACTTGTCAGAAGGAGGAACCGAGACATGGATATAGATTACCCAGTAGGGCTACTAACCACTTGGCTCCACGATAGCAAAATGAGCAGCAATCAGAAATTTCAGACCCTCGATGGTCTGGGAAGCATCTATCTGGATTTCTTTCGAAGAGGATGGACTTTGTCCAAAAAGGTAGAATGTTTGGTAGAATGTTTGGGAAGGCATGACGAGTGTCTGGCTATTAGCTTGTGTGAAGACGCCAAACAATTCGGTGGATATAGGTTGCTAAACCACTTTTATGTAGCTAGACGTTTATATATTCTCCCAGAGGCAGCCTACGGATAGCTAATGACGCCCCAACCCATTTATGACCTTTCTTTTCGCCCAACAGGATTCGGTATGCCGCAAGGACTTTTCCAAGGATCTTCGGAAAGGTTGCCGATTCTTCACAGTCCGAGGTTTCGGACGGAATGCCGCGCTTCAGTCTCCGATACAATTCCAGATCCAGAGCCGAGTGAAGATTACCTTAACATTCCTCGGCTTCTTAAAGTTAAATTGAACGCTTCCGATTGGCAGCTGCACGCAAACAATACTTCCCTCGACAATCATATAAAACCTTCGCATACAAATTGTAGCCACATGTGGTGATTTTTCACTCATTTTGAAGTACCTGAGAAATTTACTTGTCCACTTATTCTATTATTGCAGGTAGACTTGCTCTGAAGATTGCAACAACTGCCACCATGCAGGAATTTACATTAAAGGAGGTTGGCGCGCATAAGAGCAAAACCGACCTGTGGGTTGCCATTCACGGAAAAGGTGAGCATATCCCTTCCCCTACCTCAACTCCTCTTAACTTTTATACCACTAGTCTACGACGTGACAACGTACATAAAAGACCACCCCGGTGGTGTTGATGTCCTGGTCGATGTTGCTGGGCAAGATGCAACACAGGCGTATGAGGATGTGGGTCATTCCGAGGACGCAAACGAGATTTTAGAAACTTATATGGTTGGCATGTTGAAAGATGCCGCAGAATACAAGGCCCCTACAGCCGTAAGGGTTATCCAGGAGCTCCCCGTGCAACAGCCCCTAAAGGGTGATTTCGGTGCTGTCCGCACCTTGACCCTCACCACTGGCTCGCTCCTTTCACTCTACCTTGCCTCCACCTCCATCTCGACATATTTGAACCTCCATGACCTTGCCAAGTTCCTTCCCAACTTGTCTGAGCTGCTATCGAGCAAGCTCCCTCATGGGGGGTTTGTCAATGGAGTTGCCGCCACGGCCTGTGTCTGTGCCATCCTGGGTGGTGTGGTCGGATACCGTCTTTCGAAGCTCACCGAGATTGAATCCGGCTTCACAAAATACCCTCCTCGCATCAAAAGAACCACCATCTACAAGCCAGACCCTCACCTCATCCCGGGCTTCCTCCAGCCCAAGGAATACACCACTCTGCCCCTAGTTGCAAAGGATCTCCTAGCCCCCAATGTCTACCGCTTCGTCTTCCAGCTCCCCCACAAGACCGATGTCATCGGACTACCCATTGGCCAACACGTCGCCATCAAAGCAACAATCAACGGCCAATCCGTGTCCCGATCCTACACGCCAACCTCAAACAATCTCGATCTCGGCAAATTAGAACTCGTGATCAAGTGCTACCCAGACGGCCTCCTCACCGGCCGGTACCTAGCCAACCTCCAAGTCGGCGATAAGGTTCCCTTCCGGGGCCCCAAGGGCGCCATGCGCTACAAAAAGGGCCTATGCAAGAAAATCGGCATGATCGCTGGCGGCACTGGCATCACACCAATGTACCAGCTCGTCCGGGCCATCTGCGAAGACGACACCGACACCACTGAGATCTCCCTCATCTACGCCAACCGCTCGGAAGAAGATATCCTCTTGCGGGAGGAGCTTGACGCTTTTGCAGTGGCGTATCCGAGCACGCTGAGGATCTGGTACATGTTGGACAAGCCATCCCAGACATGGAAGTACGGTAAGGGTTATGTCACGCCGGAAGTCATGCGCGAAAGGCTCCCTGCGCCGGAGCAGGATACTAAGGTTATGCTTTGTGGTCCGCCCGGTATGATTAATGCGGCGAAGAAGGGGTTGGTTGGGCTGGGATTCCAGGCCCCAGGGGCTGTTTCGAAAATGACTGATCAGATTTTCTCTTTCTAGCTTGCTCTATTTTCTTTAATTTTGTTCGACTTTGTTTTAGTAGAGACCATTTGGCCTGGTTCTTCTTTTCACATACTTGTATTTATACTTTGTACTCTCCCTGGTTAGACTTGTTTATTAGTTCTATTCATTGCTCTCGAGTCCCCGCAGGTTTAGCCAAACACCATCTGTTGCAACAAAGATTGTCTGTTTCTAAAACTGCCAATAATGGTGCATATGTAAAACCTCATTCCATGCTCTATGCATGTAGCCAGACTTCATCCATATAGTCAACTATCAGACTGAGCGGAATTTCACGCCAGTAGTACGTCGATGTATAGGACACTTGACACTTGAATGATAAGACCGACCCCTCGGGAAGCGGACTACGAACAGTGAGCTCACGTCTCCCCGAGTAGTAGAGAACTCCGTAGTCGGTGATAGCCCGAAGTGTCAATTATTACCGTGAAAAGTAATAGTGTAGACAACGGGGTTCTGCGACCTGCACAGTGCACTAGCTACTGATCCGGGACCGCGGCAGTGGCAGTGGTGAATCGATTGCTCAGTGTCTTCCGAGGAACAATAATGGTTTGCACAACTTCGTCCGACTCCGCGGTACCACAAGTAAGCGTGTCGGGATGCCGAGATGTATCTCGGCAGGATGTTGATCAACCGGAATGCATGCATGCCATCTTTCCCCCCTCCATCCATCCCGAATAGAGGGTCTCATAATGGGGAACCGACCATCTTACTGGAAGTTCTACCTATTCCCGGTAACTACCGGCTACGGCGGCAATCGTAGGGATGACGATAGTAGTACGGACCGAACATGGGTGGGTGATCTTCCCAAAGACAAAAGGCACTCATCTTGAAAACTGGAACTGCGGAACCTGCCAAAGCTTTCCTCGGATTGATTCCTATGAAGCCAGCCACGGATATTTCGGTTCGCACATCATCCACTACCCAATGCTTGCGCGGCCAGGCCGAGATGAGATGAGATGAGATGAGTGTCCCTGTTGGTCCTGTAGCGAAGATAGTCTCGGGTCAGAATACCTATTAATTAAAAGGTTGCTAAAATCTACATAAACCCCGGCCAGTATAAAAATATAAAACTTCCAGGTGATTGACAGACTTTTGACACATACAACAACCTGGCTTTGTCGGTTGAGACTTGTGAGAAATTTATTAAACCCAGAGAACCCTTTACATACATATATTGTCTTTGCGAAAATGATCCCAAATTGGCAGCCACCTACGGACTACCGTCAACGTCCTGTTGCTATCCTCGGTGCAGGAGTCCTGGGACGTCGAGTCGGTATGTAACAAGTCCAAGTTGGTACACAATGCCTTGCACCTTGCAATAAGTAACAAACAACCTCGCAGCTTGCATTTGGGCATCAGCAGGGTACAATGTCCAAGTCCGTGACCCGAGCCCAGAACAACGCGCAGATTGCATCACCTATGTCAAACAACATGCAGCGTCATACGCAGAGCACACAGGAGCGACGCCTGGGGACATCACCGCAGTGGAGGATTTGGCACAGGCGATCGGAAATGCCTGGCTCGTTATTGAGGCTGTTCCGGAGAAGATCCAGCTGAAGATTGATACCTTTGCGCTGCTCGACCAGCTTGCTCCGAAGGATTGTATTTTGGCATCTAACTCGTCTTCCTATAAATCCTCGGAGATGCTGGATAGGGTCTCAGAAGAAACTAAGACGAGGATCCTGAATATGCATTACTATATGCCTCCGGAGGTTATGGTTGTGGAACTGATGACTGACGGTTTTACTGAACCGTCTATCATTCAGTTCATGGTCAAGCGGTCGGAGGAGGCGGGTACGAAGCCATATGTTGCAAGGAAGGAGTCAACTGGGTTTCTTTTCAACCGTCTGTGGGCTGCGATCAAGCGGGAGTGTCTCACGATCATGGCCGAGGAGGTTTCGACACCGAGTGAGATTGATTCGATCTGGACAGAGATTTTCCTCAAGGGAGCCATTGTGCCTTGCAAGACTATGGACAGTATGTGATTCCATTTACTTTTCTACTTTCCCACTTGCACTCCACATTCTCCGTCTGATTCTGACATGCTATCTCTATAGACGTCGGTCTGGACACCGTAGCGTTCATCGAGAAGCACTACATCGCCGAGCGAGGCCTCCCTGCTGACAAGACCGTCGGATTTCTCCAATCCAACTACCTGGACCAAGGCAAGCTCGGGTCCAAGTGCACAGAGGGCGGCCTTTATCCACCCTCTACTGCACCCACCAAAGCCGATATCAAGAACCCCAGCCTCCTGGTTCTAGACATCGGCTTGTCATCCAAAGAACCGGGCTTCAACGCAGGCCAGGTTCTTCAGATTTTACCGGATGGCCGTGTGTCCAAGGTTCTTGCTACGGGTCAAGCTCTCCCGGATGGGATTGCTGTCGACCCCAGCACCAAGCGCATCTTTTGGACCAACATGGGCATCCCCGGCAAGGACGACGGAGCTGTGTTGTCGGCCAACCTAGACGGAACTGATATCCAGACTGTTGTAACGCCAGGGACCATCAACACCCCCAAGCAGTTGGCACTAGACACCACGTCACGGAAAGTCTACTTCTGTGACCGAGAGGGGCTCCGTGTTAACCGCTGCAATTACGACGGGTCAGAATTTGAGGTTCTAGTCCAAGCCGGGGACCCCAAGGAGGCCGTCGATGCTACTCGAGATGCCATGAACTGGTGTGTTGGTATTACCGTTGCCCCCAGCATCGGCAAATTCTACTGGACGCAAAAAGGCCCCTCGAAAGGCGGACAAGGCCGCATCTTCTGCGCCAACATCTCCACCCCTCACGGGCAGTCCGCATCGACTCGAGACGACATCCAGTGCATCCTCAGCAACCTCCCGGAACCGATTGATCTGGAGATTGACGAGGAAACTCACACGCTGTACTGGACCGACCGTGGGGAATTGCCCTTTGGAAACTCCTTGAACCGACTTCGGCTCGACCTGCCGAGCACGTCGCGTCTGGGCTATGAAGTGCTCAACAGGAACCTGAACGAGGCCATTGGCTTGAAATTGGACCTGGCTAATAATAGCATCTACGTGACTGATCTTGGCGGGAATCTCTATTGTTGTGACCGGGACGGAAAGCATAGGGTTAAGCTGCTGTCTGATGAGAATAGGGCATTGACGGGGATTGCAATTGCTTAATTGCTCGTTTAGTAGTTCTTGTCTTGCTCTTTTATGTTCTGTTCTGTTTTGTGGGTTAGATTAGATGACTGGTAGAATTAATTACTATTCAGCTAGACTAGCAGTTATAGCTTTGCCTCCTCCCAATTCTGGTTCCGGATCCGAATTCCTCTCTGCCACAATATAGTATGGAAAGAGTGAAGTATTTATTGGGATCCCCTTCCTGCATCTGTGGTGGTCAGCTCGCAGACAATGTAGTGTATTGAAAACACTGCCTCACCTGTCACCTTCAAAAGTATTATGCATCCTGTTCACCAGAAGACACTATTAACTAGGTCAATATCCTCTGAAACTGAAAAGGACCTTTTCAAGTAGGTCTCGACTCTCACTGAGCAAAATCCGAATATAGAAACTATTGACTATCTGTCTTAGTTTTTGGCATTTGCTTACTCGCAAGCTACGTCTTGCTGGACCCCGCTTCCCAGTGGTAATACAGCCATTTGGTTGGGTTGGTCTGCATATACGAGGGACTCGGGATTAATTGCATCTGGCTAAGCCTATTCCTGATAAGAGAATTTGTCGATGTGGTATGCCAACTTACCAAGCCACAATTGAGGGGTCAGGTCATAGAAGGTTGATTTATATATGTGCAATTCATTTCCTCTTTCCAGTTTCCCTTCCCCCTTCCCTCTTCCCCCCACTAGATGACAGAAATGCTTCCCTGACTCAGCAGTAGTCAAGAGTCAACACCATGGCCGTGACTACAAATGAGCCTTCAGATACCAATCTGTCCGCCCTCTGGCACAGCGCCTGCAAGGACTACGCCCGGGAAACCGGAATCACATTTACAGATGAGCGGTTCCCGAAAGTCCAAGGGCCGGAGGACCTGTCTCGGCAGGTGGACTGCGAAAAGGACAATTTCGAAGATTTTCGCATGAAACGACGTCCGCTTTTCCATGCGATGCGGATGGTTCTCGCGCCTTTTGAAAGCTGGGGGGACTTGATCGCTGGGGTCGCTGCTGCTGCGTTTCCTCCGGCGTCGTCGATTATGGGCGCCATGTTGCTTTTGGTCCGCGCGGCGCGGAGGGTTAGTGATGCGTTTAATGTGATTGTGGATTTGTTTCATAAGTTGGGGAATTTTGCTCTGAGGTTGGAGTCGTATAAGGGGGTGAGTCTTAGTGAGGGGATGAAAATGATTATTGTGAAAGTGTTGGTGAATTTCCTCCGGGTGTGCGCGGCGTCACAGAAGCTTTTGAGCCATGGTTCGCTCAAGGCGAGACTTTCCAAGTGGGCGAAGAATATCCTTGTTGAGGATACATCGATTAGCTCGTTGCTTGGGGAGCTGGAGGAGTTGACAAGCCAGGAACATTTGATGGTGTCTGCGCACGGGCTCAATCTCACGCATCAAGCACTGCGAAATACAGAGGAATTACTCGATAGAGACAATCGCCGAATCGACCGTGAGAGGCTGGAACGGGTCAAAGCAGCATTAGACCCTGTCTCTGCATCTGGCCAGGTCTTCTCGTCTATCACGCAGAATCGCATCCCGGGATCCGGCAGCTGGGTTGAAGATCGCCTGTTGTCCTGGTGGCAGGGATCGGAACCGCTTCTCTGGCTTCATGGTGGCCCGGGGGTCGGCAAATCCCACCTGGCGTCTAAAATCATCACCGATCTTGCAAACAGGGAGCCGGCATCGGCCACCCCTGCGCCCGTGGTGGCCTCCTTCTTCTATAAGAACAATGATGTTGACTTGCGCTCCCTCAATAAAGCGCTGCGGACCCTCGCGTGGCAGGTGGCCACGCAGCAATCGAGATTTGCGGTGCATGCGGAGGAGTTTTGCATGAAAGAAGACCCAGAGAACAGCTACGTCGTTTGGGAGAAACTCTTCCTAAAGTACTTTACCGACGCTCCATTAGACGTCGTCGCAACGTGTTTGGTGATTGACGGCATTGACGAGGCTGAGCCAGAGGAACAAGAAGTCCTTTTCAGTATCCTGGAGAATGCCTTCGTAGCCGAAGACGAGATGAACCGCACCCTTCCGTTACGAGTTGTACTCCTCAGCCGAGATTCGGTGCGCGGGATGTTCGACGAGCATTCGTTGAGCTGGATCCCCGAGATTGAAGTTGGGAATGACCAGAACAAGGATGACCTGCACCAATACGTTTCTCAGAAACTGCAGAAGACCAAATTGTTTCGCGGGGTTCCTGAATTCCAGGAGGAAATTGTCAAACACATCAGCCAGGAAGCCGAGGGACTGTGGGAATGGGCCAACCTGGTCATCAAATCGGTCCTGCGCTGTCGAACCAAAGAGCAGATCCGGAAGGTGGTCAGGACCATGCCGCGAGGGATCAGCGCCATGCTTCGTGAAGAGCTGCAGCGGCTGAGTAAAGAGCTGTCAGGGATGGAAGAATGGTCGGGGGATGAGGCATCCGATGGGGAAAAGAGTGCCACGCAGATTGAACAGCTGAATATCCTGCTCTCGTTTGTTGCTTTGGCTCAAAAGCCACTGACCGTGCATCAGCTTGATATCATTCTCGAGCTCTTGCTGAAGGAGGAGTTCCTGAATCTTGAAGATGATATCAACACGGTGTACTCCTCTCTATTTTTCATCAGAGCCGACGATGGCCAAGACGAGTTTGATGTAAAGCGCGACGTTGTCACACTGCGGCATAGCTCGTTTTATGAATTCTTCAGGACCTCTGGCGAGTCCGGACCCATCCATGTCAACGTTGATCGCGCGGAAGCGAGCTTCATCTATGTTCTTCTCTATGATCTCCAAAATGAGTACACGCCCTGTTCACAGAGATTGTTAGGATTCCTCTGGAGATATGCCGAGAACTTCCTGCCGTCACATCTCACCCGTGCGAATCCCGAAATGGCAGGGAATCTCCGAGGAGAAATCTCCCCTTTGCTTGCGAGTCTGTTCAGCCAAGGGCAAGATAGAGATTGGTTCACCCGACCCGTGCAAATTAGGGGGTTTGCCTCATATTCGTTCTACCCAACGAGTGAGTTATCAGAGCTCGGCTCCTACTGGCTGGACGCTCAAGATCCGGATACCGCAAATCGGAGGGCCGAGCTGGTACTCAATTGGTTTCTCGCGGATTCAAAACAGATGTTCGTGGATCATGCCCGATCTTCCGCGGTGGCCGGTGATGCGCATCCCTTCACAGTTCTCTTCTCATTGATGGTCGCGTCCTGGAGTCGACGCTGGCTAGAAGCAGAGGAAATCAAGGAAAGGGATGGGTTGCCTGCCATCGTCCCTGCCATTTTGACAGTATACAATGCAATGGCAACACAAACGAAGGAGTCTGATGCAGACAGTGTAACAACCAAGGTATCACACGTCATGTGGGACTACAGAGAACCTCCCAGGGTCTTGCTTCCTGCCGAGTCACAGAAGCTTCAGCAGACACCTATGTGGCATGCGCGAGTCGCTCAGGCGCTACTCCTGTATTGTTGCCATGCGCAGGCGCTTCATCATTTCCAAATTTCGCTTGACGGAAACCAAAGCACTCCGACATTCAATACGCAATCCCTGTCTGTCATCCACCGAGACATGGCGCGTGCATGTACCGAGATCGCGAGGCACAAAGAAGCATTAGAGCATTTTGAATTATGCGAGTCACTACGCAGCACCCTCGAGGAGGCCGATGATAGTTACGGCAATGATGTTATCGATGACCTGCTAAACAAGGCGCAAATGAAACATCGTGCGCAATTGACCGACGATGCAATTGCAACCGCGGAAGAAGCTTGGAAACTGTTACTAGAAAACGAAGCCACAGACGCTAATACTGGGACTGGCCTGTTTTCCTTCTTCTTGATCTTCTTGGAACTGAACCAACCGCATCGTCTCCGGCCCGTGTTTGACTTTTCCTTCGCATGGCATTCCAAGGAGACAGCCGACCGTAGAGCCAGACCTCTCAATTTCGAGCACTTCATCCTCGACTATATGAAATTCAGACCCCGCGTCATGTACCGGGTCCTTCACTACGCCCTCTCTCACAACGATCAGCATTATCTTGATCTGACCACCGCTGCCCTGCAGGAAGTCATTATCGAACGTGATAAACATCCAGACATCAAATACCTCTTCGCGAAAGTATTATGCGAAAAGGGGCGGACAGATGCAGCAGCCCAGGGCTGGTATGAGGTTGCCTCCGTCTCCGACCTCTCCTTCAATAGGTGGGACGGGGCTGCTCGCTCGCGGTCACTAGCCCACCTAGTCGCCTTGTTCCTGGACGATGCGGAGATCCTATTCTGTGCAAGGGCGCCGTTGATCCTAGACGAAAATACCGAAATCGGCGATGTCTGTCTGGTCCTCTCCAGCTGGCTCCGAGATCGTGGGAGTCTCACAGACGCTCGAGATGCTCTCTGTTGGTGCGTGAAAGACTGTATCTCGTTGCTATCCGACGACGATCCTTCAAATGACTTCAACGCCTTCGTGAGACTCTTCCGGACCTTTCTCCCCATGCCAGATAGTGATGAAGACCTTGGGGCCGCCTTATATCTGATCAAGCAAGCAACCGAGCCACGAATACCGGTCCCTCGTAACAAGACAACTGCTATAAACCCATTAGATGATGAAAGCCAGCTCGACGTCTCTACTAGCACACTCGAAAACATGCAATTGCAAGACACCGAGCATCAAACCCCGGATGGCGATAGTGACAATGACAATGACAATGACAATGACAACGATACAGAAAATACATTATATTACGACACCACATGCGACCCATTAACCGAATGTTCCAGCTGCAAGAGCGAAATCGAATCCATCCACCACTGGTATTTCTGCCGCACCTGCCCCTTCTCAACCCTATGTCAGCGATGCTACCGCCAGTTCGACCCCCAGTTCAAGTCCTCGTTCTCATCAGACGACGCAACCAAATCCAAATCCCCAGGGATCTGCGATCCCACGCATAAATTCTACTATACCGGCCGGCTTCTTCAGCCCGCCGAGCGCGTCCCGGAAGGCATGGTGCCCTTGGTTTCGCCTGATGGTACCAGACGCGTTGTCTGGGTGGAGGAGTGGAAGGAGAGACTTGTGGAGAAATGGATGACCTCGGGGTGTGCGTTTGAGGGGGGGTTGTCGGCCTGGTGTATGAGTGTTCTTCCGGAGACGCAGAGGGGGAGGTGGGTGAAATATTTCCGGACATAGGTAGTTATTAGTTAGTTAGTTAGTTAACTGATGATTAGGTAGTTAGGTAGTGCCAGAGAACCGCGGGGTTGGACTTATTCTATGCGCCAGCTTCACGGTCACCCTAGACAGACATGCTGGCGGAGAAAATGGCGGACGTGATTAAGGCCGAGTGGTAAGTATAAGAACGGATGGTTCGTTACGTGTATGTATAGATTGGAGGATAGATTGAAGAAAAGGAATAGAATGCAGGAAGTATAGATGATAATGATATTCAGCAATCAAACCCAATCGACATCCAAGCAATGCCCCCTGATTTCCCCATTGAACCACTCAATCATCTCAATCTCGCCCTGTCTCATCCTGGCCCCGGCCAACAAATCCCCTCGCCCTCCCCCTCCCACAGGGTTAACCATCGCGATAACAGTCTCATATAACTGTCTCATTGCTAGATTCTTCCCAATACACGCCCTAGATCCAATCCCGAACGGTATCATGTTCCTGTCCATCGCTGCCCCTCCTCCTCCTCCTCCTCCTCCTCCTCCTCCTCCTCCTCCTCCTCCTCCTCCGTCGTCCTGCTGTCTCTTCTCCACCACCGCTCGGTCGGAACTCAAACGGCTGTGGAAACACCCTGTCGTCATGGTGTAGATTGTACGCCGCACAGCCCACAATCGTGTTGGGAGGCACGGTGTATTCGCCGACACGGAGGATCGAGGAAGGCGGAACGACGCGGGTTAGTCGGATTGGGGTTGCCATGCCGAGTCGCAGGCCTCCTTTGACGACAGCACGCAGATAGGGAATGGATTCTGGGTCTGTTGATGATGATGATGATGATGATGATGGGTCTTTTCCCGCGCGCCATTTGGCGACCTCGCCTGAAAGGGTGTGTCGGATCTTCTTGTTTCGGATGAGGTGGAAGAGGATCGTTGCGAGCATGACGGTGGTTGAGTCGGCGCCTGCGAAGATCACGGCCTTGCACTGGGCGGCGGTTTCCTCGGACGAAATCCCGGCATCTAGGAGACAGGATTGATATGTCAATATGCGTGCGGAATTGATATTATCATCATCATCATCAGCATGGGCAGTGACCCGTGCAGCGAATCGATCTAGTTTGTGGAACGAGTGAATCGCGGCGTCGGTCGAGGAGAGACGACGGATGGCGAGTTTGTAGACGAGCTGGAAGAGTGAATTCGGGAGAAGTGAGAAGCGCGAGAAGGCGACAATGGCGAAGATGAACGGGTTGGCGCTGAGCTTTACCCCCTGCTGGGCTTGTGCAGAGAGGTGCGCGGACTCAGCGAAGCCGCCGTAGGGTTCTCCCAGGAGGTATCCTGTCAAAACGTCTACGGAGAGGCGAGCGCAAAGATCAACGAGATCGAAGGATATTTTCTCTGTCTGATAGAGGCGCAGGCGATCGACGAACTGGGTAATGGATTGTCCGATGGGCTGGGTTAGGGCACAGGCGGAGCGCACGCGGACGGGGGCGAAGAGGGGGGCGACGGCTTTGGCGCGCCAGTCGCGATATTCGGTATCCCGGGCAGAGAAGATGGAAGTGACAGGGCCCAGGTCGAAGTTCTTGTACCGATCATCCTTGGGGAAGCCGCCGTTGGCGATGTAGATGTCGCGGAGTGCGGTGCTGTCCGAGATGGACACGCTGTTTGGCCCTATACGGAGGACAGGAGTGCGGGAGCGATGGTGGAGGTAGCGAAGTACGCGGCCCTCCACTCCCAGATAACAGATTAGGTATAGGGGGAGCGAGCTGAGAGAGGCCACAGACGGACCGGGTACATGGCGAAGGGGATGGAGAAACAGCCGGTGGAACACGATGACGAGAATGGCAGAGAATAGGAGGCCGAACGAGTGTTTCAAGAGCCATCATCTACGAGTTACGATGACCTATCGTTTCTTTTCCTGACCTAGGTATGCCTAAGGATGTGCAGATTCTCAAAAACAAAGCCCAGAAGATGGCGATCTACTCGGGGTTGAGCGGTTAACTGGGGTCGCGAGCCTCAAGTGGACAGGCAACTGCAGTCTGCATGCACAATGAAGAAACGAATGTTGTCCTCTGGGGTAGCCAGGGCCAGCAAAATAGCCACGGAGATATCGCCAGTGTCCTTGCTGGGGTTGCCACCTCCTCATTCGAGAATGAAGACCAGAGAATCAAAACGCTCCTCGCGGCGTATGCCCTGGTAGCACGGCTGGAGACCCCATGGGAGACCGCTGCCAGACTGTGTATGGGCTAAGTGAGTGCACTATTACCGTTGGTATCCGTATCTTGATTGGCCTGTCTCAGCCGGCGCTGGGAGCCGCCTTGAAGGTGTGCAAAGACCTCGAGCTGTTTGAAAACTGGCATCAAGCGGGAGACCATGCAGCGACTGCAGATGAACTGTCCAAGCTTGTACCGTGCGAAACCGCCCTTCTGGGTAGGAGGCCCCCACCAAGACCAGTGTATTATAGGTGTAGCGATTGACTGAAAAAATACAGAACGTCTCTTGCGACATCTGGCCTCAAGCCATATGCTCCAGGAGCCATCCATTGGCGTGTTCGAGCCCACCCCGTTTACCAAATCCCTCCTCCAGCCAGTCTTTGGAGAATGGATCAACCACCTGTAAGTGGCTCCCAGCAACCAAGTCAGTGTCACTCTAAACGGTTCCGCCAGATATGACGCTACCCTGCCATGCTTCTTCAAGATGCCGGAGTACCTGGCCAAAACTGGGTACCAGCTTCCCCTTGACCCGGCCGATGGCGTCTTCCAGTACACCAAGGCCTGGACAGGCGATATGTTCAACTGCTACGAAGCCCACCCTCGCGAGGGCCAATCCTTCAACCACGTCATGGGCGGCGTCATGGCCAACCAGGCCGGCTGGCTGGATATCTTCCCGCATGAGCGCATCTTAGAGACCTCGCACGACAATACCTCACCTCTTGTCGTCATGGTCGGCGGCAACATCGGATACGACATGGAACGCTTCCGTCAGGCGCACCCTGAAACCGCCAGCCGACTGTACCTACAGGACCGCCCCGAGGTCGTCAAGCTATCGAAATGTCTGGACGCGGTGAGCAAAATGGGCTACGACTTCTTCACACCGCAACCGATCAAGGGATCTCGCGTTTACTACATGCACGGCGTGCTCCATGACTGGTCTGACTGACCGGCTCGCAGGATCCTTGCTATGCAAAGGGACGCTATGACACCGGGATATAGCACGCTGTTGATTCATGACCATATTGCACCCCGGGCGCTTGCGCATCCGCATACCACTGCGTATGATTTGACTATGATGGTCATGGTGGCTGGTACTGAGCGGACAGAGGGGCATTGGGAGGCGTTGCTGCAGCTGGAGGGGTTCAGGGTGGTCAAGGTGTGGAGGAATCCACTGGCAGTGCAGGGAATTATCGAGGTAGAATTAGTGTAGACAAGTAGCTAGCTGACAACTGATTCACATGAGATTTGTAACAAGCTACTCTATCTGCATAGCTATCAATCCACATCCACGCCGTTGGTCACAGAGCTGAACACGTCCAAAGCATGGCCGAGATAGTCCCGGACACCTTGCAGCCGAGGGGTCATATCGCTCCCCAGAGGGAGAAGTTTCTCGGTTTGATGGCCCTCACCGACTCCCTCGCCAGCGACGACCTGGTACACGGCCTGCATGGCTTTGTCCTTGTCGCCGTTGGGCTTGATCTTTCCACTGACGAGAAGACCCTGAACCTGCCCGGTGAAGGTCCCTTTGTAGTCCTCCGGCAGGGGAGTCTTGCCCAGAACCACTGCGTTGGGCATGTTGGTGTTGAAAGTGCCGAGAATGACCGTCAAGGTGCGGATGTTGAAGGGGGCGACCTCCTTAGCGAGGATCTTGGTAAGGGCTATCGGACTCTCAGTTAGCTATTTTCCTCGGCGAGGTGACAAGGGCTCTTTGTATACATACCGTCCAATCCAGCCTTTGCGCCCGCGTACACCCCCATGGTGGGAATGCCGTCAAGCGAGGCACCGCTGCTCATGTTGACGATCAGGCCGGACTTTCGCTGGCGCATATGAGGCAGAACGGCGCGGATGAGACGCAAGGGGCCAAAGTACATGGTCTCCATCTGGGCTCTCACCTCCTCCTCGGTGAAAGTCTCGATGGGGGCGTGGATGGATCCGCCGGCGTTGTTGACCAGGACGTCAATATGGTCGCCACCGCTTTCGAGCTCCGTGATCACATCGCCGCTGTCGGGACTGTCGACATCCAGCTGGATCCATTTACCACCCTTGCCCTCGATCTCGGCAACGAGGTCCGGGGTGCGCGATGGGTTGCGTGAGGTTGCAATGACCTTGTGGCCGCCAGCCTGAGCAGCGCGGGTCAGGGAAAGGCCAAAGCCAGAGGAGCAGCCGGTAATGAGCCAGGTGAGTTTGGTAGTAGCCATGATCAATGTAATGACGGATGTAATGGTAAACAGACAAGAGCATCGAGCATCGACGGGTCTGTTTTAAACACCACGCACCGGAGATAGTGGAGCACTAACCCCGCGGACTTGTGGTAAACCCCGGAACACTGCTCTTTGTTCGACGGAGTACTCGGGGTTGGCGCATTCACTCTGGCTTCAGACAGGCATTGGTTGAAAACGAATGGGATTGGCTGGGTGTTGATTGAAAAGGGCTGGACGTTGGCTGTGCTGTTGCTATCAATGTGACGACTGCCCGCACTATACTATGCCTCCCCACGCTCGCCTTGTTCTTTTCGGACCCCAACTGACCCAATTGCAATGCACCACCGATCGTCTGTGTCGGCTACAATCGGATTTGCAGCATAGCCCCCGATTGGCCTTCTTGGGCCGTTGTCTGGCCGAGCTGCCAGCGTTTGTGGCCAGTCTCCCCTTGTCCCAGGATGGCCATGAGCAGCTGGAAACCCTAGCCTGGGTTGCGAGAGGGGAAGCCCCAGACCCCCAGGCTCTGACACGTAACGCCCAGTTGGCCCCATTGACTGTGGTATCGCACATCGTGGAATGGCTATCTATCACATCGTCAGAGGACATCGTAGCCCAGGGCTTCTGCCTTGGGTTTCTGTCTGTTGCAGTGGCAGCAACAACTACACAGCATGACCTAGAGTACTACGCTGCAAATGTCATTCGGATTGCCGCATGCATCGGCCTTATTATAGATGCAGAAGACGCCTTTCATGCCTCGGCCGACCGCGCAATTGCTGTCTCTGTGCGCTGCCAGTCCCATTCAGACCGGGCGGTCCTCGAGAGCACCCTGGATCTGCTTCCTGGAGTATGTCGCAGGATATTGAAGCGCACTTGAATACACCGCTGATGGATACTACTAGGCATACATCTCATGCATCACCGACGACCGCACGCTCACCGTCACTCTTCCACGTCGACATCTAGCGCACTTGACGGATCGTCTAGGGCAGAATCATATCGCTACGACCGGAATAAGCCTCGATGGCTTGTATCACCACCCCAAGCATACCCACGCTGCCCAGCAACTGAAAGACATCTGCGCCCAAACTCCCGGTCTGCGATTGCCCACGGCCAGTGACCTGCGTCTGCCGCTTCGGTCGACTTCGGATACAGAGCTCATCGTGACGGGGCCACTGCACGATATCGCCATTGACCTCTTTCTTTGCCAGCGGGCGCACTGGTACCAAACCGTGAGGCGAACGGTTGATGATGATCGTCTACACGACCGTCGCTTCACCTTCACTGCTCTCGGCTCGGAATCCTGCATGCACGGTCCCTCGCCATCGCCAAGTCAGCCGCTACCCCGGGCCTGCATGAAGAAATCGCCGTGGTTGGGATGGCCTGTCGTTTCCCACAAGCAGACTCACTTGAGGAATTCTGGCAACTGATCAGTGCCGGAAAGACAGCCCCTTGGAACCCTACCTCCCAGTCGCTTTGACACGGCAGACCTCCAGAGGGAGCCCAAGCTGCCGGCCTTTTGGGGCAACTTCCTGCGCAACCCTGATGTCTTCGATCATCGCTTCTTTGGCGTCTCATCTCCGGGCGCGAGGCAAAGTCAATGGATCCGCAGCAAAGTCTCGCATTGCAGGTCGCGTATGAAGCAGTAGAATCGGCAGGGTACTATGGGATTCGGGCGAACAGCACGCGCCAGGAGACGGAGACGGAGACGGAGACGGACGTGGGGTGCTATCTTAGGGTTGGATCGGTCGATTACGAGGATAACGTGGCCTCCGCTGATGCAAATGCGTTCTCGGCCACTGGGACCCTAAGGGCCTTTATCAGTGGGCGCATCAGCCATTTCTTCGGATGGAGTGGCCCTTCGATTACATTTGACACGGCGTGTTCGTCGTCGGCCGTGGCTATCCATACAGGCTGCAAGGTAGAGGACTGCTCAAACATATACATAGATGGTAGCGGAATCTAATGCTATCTCACTCAGGCTCTCCTGGCTGGCGAATGTGCCATGGCTCTGGCTGGCGGAGTGAACGTTATCACAAGCCCAGCCCTACACCAGAACCTCGCCGCCGCTTCGTTTCTCAATCCCAGTGGCTCGTCCCGCGCTTTTGATGCTTCTGCTGCCGGTTATTGTCGCGGCGAGGGCGCGGGAATCATCGTGCTAAAGCCCCTGTCCAAGGCTATCGCGGCCGGAGACAAGATTCTCAGTGTGATTTCGGGATCTGCTGTCAATCAAGGCTCTGCCTCTAGCTCTATTACCGTTCCGGACTCGCACCAGCAGAGCGCTTTGTATAGGAGGGTTTTGTCCTTGGGTCGGATTGACCCCATGGACGTGGGTTATGTCGAAGCTCATGGCACAGGTTGGTGACTTCACTTTTTGCAAGACAAGATGTACACAGGCTGAGACGAGACATGTTTAGGAATGCAGGATGGCGATCTGATTGAGTACGACAGCGTCAGGTTAGCACTCACAGGTGCCGGTCGGAAGAGTAATGTCTTTCTAGGGTCGGTGAAGGACAATATCGGCCACGCAGGGGCGGCCTCTGGCGCTGCAGGGCTCATCAAAACCATTCTGATGATGCATCACAAAACAATCCCCCGCCAGGCCAACTTTACCACCTTAAACCCGAAGATCAAGCCTTCAGCGCAGATCGAGGTGCCACAGCAGACGCAGGCTTGGATTCCGTCGCATCCTGGTAGCAACGCCGCCATTGGCATATCCAACGACCCCTGGCACGCAGCGACAAGATATAGATGCTTTGGCGACTGCCTATCCCATCGTCGTGGCAGCAAAGTGTGCCTCGAGCCTACAGATGTACCCCTGGAGAAGCTCACGCGTTTCATTTCGGCCTCCCATGGCATCTCACTCAGGGCGTTTCATATTCTCTCATGCGCCGCCAGAACCCTAGCTTCGAGTACCGAGCATCATTCATTGCACGAGATACTTCCGACATCCAGAAGTACGTTCAAAATCAGGATTCAGGCACCATCACGCGCGCTGCAAACCAGACTGTCGTGCTGGTATTTGGCGGGCAGACAGGGTGTACAGTCACCATGTCGCGAGAGCTATATGACAGCTGCACACTCCCTCGCCACCACTTGGTGTGTTTCGATCTTCCTCTTCTCCTCTAGCCTTGCTTCACAGCTAACAAGATCTTTCCAGGATAAATGCGAAGCCGTCTGCCAGTACCTTGGGCTTCCCGGGATCCTAAACCACATCTTCGCCGGCGAACCAGTCGACGACATAGTCCTGCTCCACTGCATGCTCCTGGCAATACAAGTGTCCTGTGCTCTATTCTGGCTCGATGCCGGTCTTAAGGTAGATACATTGATTGGCCATAGCTTTGGCCAGCTGGCTGCGTTATGCGTCGCGGATTCCATTTCATTGGAGGACGCATTCAGGCTGGTTGCTGGACGAGCACGGCGGATCCGTGACAAATGGGGCCCGGAGCGCGGAGTGATGCTCATGGTTGAGTGCGAAATGATCCAGCTGAAGGAGATCCTCACACGGGTCAATTTTGAGTCTCGGTCATGGGCATGAGCATGGGCATCGGGTGGAAGTGACCTGCTATAACGGTCCATGCAGCGTTGTGCTTGCAGGGGACGCGTCCTCTGTAGATCGCCTGCAGCAGGAATGCAGCTCGTTCAAAACATTGCGGCTCCAGAACACGCATGCATACCATTCATATCTGGCAGATGGCATTCTGGACGAGCTTCGGGTCCTTGCCGCATCAGTCACCATCCGACCACCTCGGATCCATGTTGAGACCTGTTCGCCCGGCGCCGGCTGGACCGCATTCACGCCCGATGAGATCATCCAGCATACAAGACAGCCAGTCTACTTCCAAGATGCCGTGGAGCGGACCGCAGCGCGCCTATCCTCGGCTGTGTGGCTGGAAGCCGGATCGGCCCACTCCCATCGTTGGCATGGTTCGCCGCATTCTGGCTCCATCAAGCAGCGCGCCGCATGTCTTTCTCCCGATGGAGTTGGGGGTCGGTGATTCAAGGGAACCCTGGCAAACGCAGTCTGCCAACTGTGGAAATCGGGTGCTATAGCTGAGTTCTGGCCGTTCCGTAAAAAGAGGATGAGTCCTCGGTGTGCGTCGACCTTCCGCCCTACCAGTTCGAGGAAACCCGGCATTGGGTTGATTACAAGCCTTCCCTGGATTCTCCTCCGCCAGAGCCATCCAGCTTGGTATCTCTCCTCAACACCGTGGACGCGGATGGAGGAGCATGCTTGTTCAGGCTTGACACCTTGAACCCCATCTTTGACCTGGCAACCAGAGGCCACGCCGTCGTGGGCCAGAGTCTGTATCCTGCCTCCATGTATATCGAACTTGCCGTCCAGAGCGCGGTGTTATTGTCCAAGGGCCCTGACACTGCGCAGTCATATCCTAACATCGCGGGTCTCACCATATCCTCCCCCCTTGGCCTAGAACCGGATCTGTACCTCCGCCTGGAGGTTGTGAGGCCCGGCTCCTGGGACTTCACAATCTTCAGCAAGTCGTTATTAGGCCAAAAGGAACACGGCACGGCACCGGCCGCATCAGCATGTCTGATCCTAGTGATTTGGTTGCGGAATCACGGTTGAAACTCCTGCAGAAGATCGCGCAACCCTCGAGTCTGACTCGGATTGTCGATTCCCCTGACGGGACAAGCGTCAGTGGCAGTATTGTCTTTCAGCTGTTCCAGGAGGTCGTTAACTACGCCCCCTACTACCGCGGAGTCAGATCCGTGTCAGCCCTGGGCAATGAGGCCGTTGGCCTCGTCAATGTCCCCGGGGATTTCCCGACCTTCCTCGATAAGGACACCATCTGTCATCCTGTTGATGTGGACAACTTTCTCCAAGGGGCTGGCATCCATGTAAACTGCCTTCTCCACGACGGGATGATTAGGTTTTCATGTGTACGACCGTGGACGAAGTCATCTTAGCCCCATGCTTCCCTGGTCCCCAGGCCGGCCGGCGCCAGTGGACGGTGTACACGCATTACGAAGCAATTTCCAGTGCGCGCTTGACCAACAATATCTTCGTTTATGATGCGGCAAAGACCCTTGTTGCTGTCATCGTGGGGGCCGCGTTTCGCAGTGTCCCGTTCAAGTCTCTGGCACGTACCCTAACTCGGCTCAATCAAGCTGCTGCTAATGGTGTGGACGCTGATGAGGAGGATATAAGGCCCCAGCCGGATTCGGGATATCAGTCTCCCTTGGTGATAGAGCAGGGAGTCAACGGATACACCCCGGTTCACTCTCCTGTCGACACCACTCTCCAGAAGCTCAGGGGTCGTCTAGCCGGCATCATCGAGATCCCATTGGATGAGGTACAACCGTCGTTCACTATCGAAAACCTCGGGATTGATTCCTTGCTGGTCAGCGAGGTTCTGTGGGAAATCCAGAAGCTGTTCGACATCCGCATCACCCGGCCCAGGTCCAACAATGTGTCGATGTCTGTTCGCTGTCGCAGCTGGTTCGCCCCAAAGAGCTGGCTCCTCTGTCTAGCCCTCCGCCACCTGTAATACTGACAAACGGCCTCGTGGAATCCCTTCCGACATCAACATCAACGCCAACACCAACACCGACACCAGATGGAACCACGCCGGCCGAGTCAGACATCAACCTCGCGGTGCTGAGCCACAAGTGCTTCTCCGAGGCGAAGCCCTGTTACGACAGTCACGCGGAGGCGACGGGCTTTGCTGGGTTCTACGCGCAGGTGTCCCCTATTCAATCCCAACTCGTTGTTCGGTACGTCGTGGACGCCATGGGCAGTTTGGGATGCAATCTCGAGGCAATGGTATTGGGAGATGATGTTCCGACCATCCCGCATATTGAGAGCCAACGAAACCTTGTTCCTCAGTTGTACAAGATTCTGGAAGATGCAAGGCTCATTACTCGGACCAAAGATGGAGATAGCCGAATGCAGCGCTCGGAGACCCCCCTCCCAACAACGCCAGCAGCCAGTCTCCATGCCACCCTCCTCGACAGATTCCCCAGCCATGCCTCCAAAACAAAGCTGCTCCACACGACAGGACACAACCTGGCTAACTGTCTCTCTGGTGCTGCGGACCCCCTCTCCCTGATCTTCCGGGATGCGTCCACGCGTGGCTTGCTTGAGGACGTGTACACGAACGCGCCCATGTTCAAAACAGGCACTCTCCTCCTGGCCCAGCACCTCGGATCCATTGTCTCGCGGGTTGAGACCGGCCAAGAGATCCACATCCTGGAGCTTGGTGCCGGCACTGGCGGCACACCAAGGGCCTGATCAGTGCTCTTACTACATTAGGCCCGAACCATCGGTTCACGTATATGCGCTTCGCGGTCTTGGACATAGAGAAACCCCCTGTATCTGACATGCTGGGCGCGTATGATATTAGTGCTCTCCACGAACTACATCCACGCGACTCGAGACCTAGTCCGATCCACAACGCACAAGATGCGCGTGGTTGACAAGGAGAAATTCTAGGTTGAGAACTCCTGGTTCTTTGTTCAGAAAGGCTTCTATGCTCAAATCGAAAAGCGCCATGAGATGCGTTAGTTAGTCAGGTAGCGGAATAGGTAGACGTTCCTAATTGACCAAGTATTTGTATGGTATACCGTAACGCCCCTTCCTATAGAAGGTATAAGAATTACTATCCAAGAGCCCTGGAGGGCGACACATTCCTGGGGCCTTTGACCAGCCGCACAAACCGATGCTGGCCCATCCACGGGGAAGTACACCAGCACGGGTGCTGGCTGAACCCCGGGGGCGGGTCTGGTCGCAAGCGCTTCCCTTTTAACAATTTCACGTGCTTTTCCTCTTTCGATCACTCTACGTGTGCGCTATCGGTCTCCGGCCGGTATTTAGCTTTAGATGAAATTTACCACCCATTTAGAGCTGCATTCCCAAACAACTCGACTCGCCGGAGCTTCACACGGAACACGGGCACCCTGGGCAATCATGTTAGCAGATGTATCCCGCTCATATACTCTTATTTTATGAATACTGCATCTAGTTTAGAACTAGTTTACTATAGCTAATGCATAATAACTATTTAAATAGTTAAAGCTAAGTTGTTAATGTTTAGAGACGTGGGCAGATCACCCGGGAATTACGTTAACGGAAGGTGGGCTTCGTCATGTGGATACTGAGGTGAGGTGATTGTCAACCTGAGGTCAAGATCAGACCCATAAACCCGACTCCCCACGGAGACATCGATATCGACTGTTCTAGACAGTTTCACAGTGCCATTGACTTTAATCGTATGTTTCCATGTCATTGATGGACAGGTATTTCTACCCCGTCGCCAGCGGATCTTCGTCCGTCTCGTGAGGGCACTTGATTGCTTGCTATGCTACATCCCCCGCACCCAACTTGAACCCTCAAAATGCCATTCGGTACATTCCAACTAACTGGGGACGCTGTCCCCCAATATGCACCACCATACCCGATCAGCGATTGCGAGTTCTCGGACTCGACCATCCTCCAAGTCAACTATCGGCCGGTGCAGAAGAAACGGCCGATCCCGCCGTCGTCGTCGTTTACGACCGAAGCTCGAGCGCTGAACCTGCGCGTGATTCCCGCGCCCGTGCCCGGAAGCCACCGTCTTTGCGCGAGTTGATTCCGTTCACGCTCAGGGTCACCCCGCGAGAGGTTTGGTCGTGCGAGGGGGCGGTTTCGTTTCCCAGTCCGTCGGAGATGGATCCGATGCATCGGATTGAGATTGTAGGGTACGAGTCATCAATGTTGCTGCGGGGGTTGGAGATGGGCCTTGCAGCGACGGGGGAGGTGTATTCGGTTTAGGAGTCTACTTTTTCTTCTGATGCAGGTAATTCATGTTTCACCTGCACTGTTTGTAAGCAAAATTTGTTGCTATTTAATTTTTCAAAAAAAAAAAAAAAAATTTCAGATTTCTTTGATGAAAGGGAAGAGGGCTGGCTACAGCTTAGCGAACTCTACCCCAGTTTGATTGAGCATGGCCGTATGATCCTTGCTATAAGTGTCACCATCTCTTGCGATCACTTCACGCACCCAAAGCCCACGAGGGTTAAATGAAGCCTTGAAAGGCAGGGCCCGCATAACCAGGCCGTAGGTGCATGCAATAGGGTCAATGAGGATGGGCTCGCCCGTCTCCTCAGACAGGCCAGCCTTGATGTCGAATGACCATAGCAGCTGGGCGACGACGATCCAGATCACATTGCGGGCGAAATACCGTCCGGGGCAGGTCCGCCTTCCATAGCCAAAGGCGGCAGGGGGGAGGGCTTTGAGCGTCTTGCCGTCCTCGTTGAGCCAGCGATCCGGTATGAAATCGTCGGGGTCCGGGCCGAACACGGCCTCTTCCCGGGAGATTGTCCAAACGTTGGGCACAATCACAGATCCCTTGGGAATCCTATATCCATTATAGGTGGTCTCCTCCTTGTTCAAGTGAGGGGACGCCCTCGGGGCCAGCAGGCCGCCACCGGAATATCTCTTCGACAAAAGCGGCGACGTACGGCAAGTTGGGCTTGTCATCTGGGACTGGGAGTCGGTCGCGCCCGACAACGGCATCCAGTTCCTCGCGTGTCTTCGCGACGAAGCCCTGGTCTTGTGTGATGCAAGCCACCACAAACCAGATCAAGCTGTCTGTCGTGCCGTCCAGCGCGGCGTCGATCATAGTACCAAGCTCAAACGCCAGCTCGGCCAAGGGCATGTCGAGGTTATCCTTTTCGACAGTCTTCTTGAGATGCTTGGATATATTCCAGGCATCCGACTCCAGCCCCCGTCGAAAGTTTTCGTTGCGCAGATCATCCTTGGTCCTGTAGTGATTCTCAGCCTTTGCCTGCCATGGAGCCAAGAAGCCGGGCAGATTGTTAAGCACAGGGAACTGGTCAACAATGTGCGCGCCGACCTGGATAAACTCGGAGAACTCATCGTTGAGTTTGACAACAGCGCGAAGCACCGGGTCGTTGTAGTCTTTGACACGGAAGCCATACAGCAACGTATGGATGATGCTCGCGACTGCGCGCTGAAAATGTCTTTGAACATCGGCACCAGCGCCGCCCGCATTTTCCAGGAGATCATGTACCAATTGCTGGGATTCCAGAGTCTGGAATGGGAGATAGGCGGCTGCCGGTGTCGCGTTTTAACACTGAGACCTGTAACCTCTGATATTGTCGGAATTGCTCGGTGTAATTCATCATGAGGATGTTGAGTCCTTTCAAGGCCAATTCCGTCGCCAACTGCAATTTCGCATTAGCTCATATGGCATGTACAAGGGGAAGACAGTAGAGGCTTACAAAAAGACGAGGTCGGTCTGAAAATATGGCTCCACGCTTCGCGAGGAGGTCGTGGGCTACTTCAGACGTAGACAAGATGATGATGGGCTGTCCAAGCATGTTGACGTGAACGATCGACCCATACTGCTTGCTCCATTCGCGATACGTCCTCCAGCCGTGGGCCTTGGGAGCTTGGTGGACATTGCCGATTATCGGCAGCGGCTTGGGGCCCGGTGGCAGGGGCAAAGGCGAAGCTGATTTACGCCGCGTGGCAACATACACGCCTATTAGTAGCCCGGCAATGGCTACGAGAGTTGCGGCATGCATGATGATTGAAATTTGAAGAAGCAGCAACCGGATCTAGAGTGCCAGCAATGGAGATAGGTTAATTCCCCTGAACGGGTTGGAGGGGAAGAGAATCAAGGTAATCATGGCTCCTGTCTGGGGCTGTTTCGCGAGCTTATAAGACATTGTATGAGTTACTTGGAGGGGCAATGGCGCAGCTAGTTAGTGCTTGTTAGCGCTAGTTAATGCCTAGTAGCAAGTACTTATATACACGGTAATTGAAATACTTGATTTTTAACTGGTCGGAGCACTATCCAGTATCAAGATATTCGTTTTTATTCTTCCTGCCCACGTGCCACGGACTTGGCAATCGGTCAAGGTCTGAACGTCTCCTCTTTCCTCTCCTGAGAAATCTAGTGCTGCGGACCAGTCGGAACCTGACACTCAAAGAAAAGAATATACCGACCCTCTTCACTCAAGCCAAGCCCCTGGTATTCAGCCAGCCTCTTTGACAGGGATGATTTCCAATGAAGACAGCCACTTGTGATCGAATAATCGGTGGAGGACACTCCTGGGCTAAATTCTCAGGTAATTCTGGTTGGTTCACACGTTTCAGGGCACCAATCGCCAGGTTGCAGGTCACGTCTTCGCCGGTTCATGCTTCCGGGAACTGAGATCCCATCCGGTATACATTCGTTCGAGAAGCAACTGTATGATTTAGCGTACGGAGTACTCCGTACATACACAACAAACTGCAAGAGCCTTGTACTAGCCTACGAGGTAGGGAGGCCGAGGCGCTAATGAGTGCACTGGTGTGATACCGATACATTGGCTACGTGCCCACAAGCTTAGATCGCATAAGGGAAAGTACGATAGCCAACCGTTCCTTGATTTGGTGTTGGTTGTTCACCCTGGCCTTGCGTTGTTTCAATATCTAAATTTAGACTCAACTCCCCTTGCCGTTCGAGGGTCACGGCATCGGACGAGATGAAACACAACCTTGCTTGTGTCGGCGGCTAAGCCTCCAACGACGACCATATAGACCGTGCCTCCCGATTTCTCGAAGTAAACATTCGAAAACCCAGATCTTGAGGCCTTACACGAATTATTTACGACGATGCCACCACAAGGCGGCTCAAGAAAGCTGAGTCCGCATGCACAACACGCCCTCATTCGGAAATATAACATATCAATTGAAGGCCCTATCAGGCGGCGAGATTGGCCAGCGAGATATGCGCCCATATTCGGCCTCGTGCGAGATATGGAGAAGATTCACTATGACGAGTACTGCACCAGAGATTACGCCGGGGACGATGCCAGGGTAATTCTCGTCTCAAACATGTGCAACCGCGTCGAGAGTCTTGTTAGTCGAGCCCATGCTCTTCGCGCATCCCTCGATAACGAGGAAACTTGGAGGTTGAAAACAGAGAATCTGATTCTTGAGCGATTCGAGACAGATGTAAATTGGTATGGGAGTTGTTGTCTTAGTTTAGAAAGAAAGCACGTTTAAGCTGATAGTTGAGTGCAGTCACATTTGTGCACATCGACGGTGGATTTCGGACTTTCAGGCAATACCCAGCTGCCCAGCGTCAGCAGCAAAGTTGCAAAGCGTACGGCAAAACAGAAAGCTCTGTCAATGTTCGGAGTTTATGAGAGCGAAGTTGCTGGTAGGTACACTCTCTGATTAGATGCCTCTGCCACTGGCTAATCATCGACAACTGTCTCGCAGGCAGAACAGTCCTCACAAAACACCTTTGTCACCAAAGGGGGCTGCACATTTGTCGATAGGTCCATGATTGAGATTCAAAAGAAGATGCTCACTCATCATAAACCCGATCGTGTTCTTGGACTAGGCCGAGCTGATGAGTTAAAACAGCTCCTTGCTGCCAATCCCAGTATCCTAGCAACGGTTATTGGTGATGACATGGAGATGTACTTTCCCTTTCTTATCCTGGAGGCGAAATCCGAGAAAAACAGTGTGGGGTTCGAATCGATTGAGCGACAAACTGTCTTTCCAATCCGTGCCATGATTGGTCTGCAACAGAGTCTAGAAGCATCCAGCAACGTGCAATCAGACCAACTGGTGTGGTTCTTAGCAAATCGTGGAGATGAATGGAGAGTTTACGCGTCTGTCCCTGACCGCGCTCAGATAGTAAGGCATCCACATGCTCTTAGTGAGTCTGTTCGAGGAATGAAGCTGATGCCTGTCATGCAGCGAATTATTGATCTCTGGCACGGGTCTATTCTTAGGCACGATTCGGCCCTGCAGCTTCTTCTGGTGATAGACCTGTTATGCGACTGGGCCAGGGATATATTTATGGAGCGGATTATGAGTTGCTTACGAGAACGGGCAGGTCCGGACTATCCAGGACTGCTCTCTCAGAGCAGTGTCGAAGTCCTAGCCCCCATACAGTCGCCGCCGTCTGATAGCCCGCCGACCCCTCCCCGGGCGACTACTGAGCCGGGCAGCATCCCCCCGCCGGCGCAATCCGTTTACACTACCCCCGAAATAGTCGTGAAGTCGGAGATGGAAGACGTTCTTATGGACGCGGTGCCGCACATCAGCACTGAGGATACGTCAACTCCGGAGCCTTCAACCCCGAACCCGCCCATACAGCCTAGTCTAGCTCCATCTGAAGAACCGGAAGACGGGAATATAGTACCGGATCACTGGCCTGAACACATAGCTCTAAGGTCTGATTTAGATGTGCAACTTCGATTTCGTTCTCTTTCGCTTCCCGAATCCGCTCACGACTTATCTCTACTGCTGACGGCAATCGACGGAGAGGCTAAGATAGCTCAAACAGGTCGTAAGCTGTTAGACTTGTTCAATCTAACTGATCCTTTTATCACGAAACCAGACTACTTAGCTAAGATCGCAGGTGCCTGGGGGAAGCGTGAGCCTCCTTTTCGCCCTAACGGCATGCCCCTGCTCTATGCTTGCCTGCATTGGCGAGCGACCTTTGATTATGTTGACTGGGTACTGATGAAAGAATTTGCATGCATTACGGCTTCACAGGTCGCTATTGCAGCCTTAGCAAGAATTAGCAATGTTCCAGCAGCGAACCTGTTCCCTGGAATCAGATCCACCAACCATGCACAGTATCTGATCCACCCCCTCCGTTACCTCCCGCTCCCCGAGCTAGTCCAAGCAGCGTCCAAGAACCAGTTTCTGCACCTAAAGATGTCGAACGGACATGCCACAGCGGAAGGCTGGACCGAGGATCCGGAGAAAGCCGCATTTTCCGAGCGTCTCTGGGAATGCCGAGATTCGCAACCAAAGGCTTTCATCCGCTGCCTCGAAAACGTCTACTCAGTTACACGAGGAACCTCTCATTTCATTGAGCCCAAGTACGACGTCAAAATTCCCCCCCTACTCCAGGTCCCAGAGATCGCCAAATCGCGCCAATTCGCTCTTCTGCGGATACCGCCTATCGTGGAGATTACGAGCCCGCTATATTGTGTATTCGACTTTGATACTAGTGACAGTCCTGACCCTTATACGACTGGCAGGGCTATTCTTTCATTCCTACGCGAGGGCTTTAGCTGCTTTTATGGGACCAATTTGCCACTTACAGCACTTGATAGGGAACAGTTGGCCCTGTGGTCAACGATTTTAATTAATTTGAAGGCTTGAGTGTATAAGTGAGAGCGAATGCATTAACTTCAAGCGAGGCATTGCCGGGATATTCGGCCAACTGACTTGGAGGTTTGGTCCATTCTTGTATTCGCAGAGTTGTTGGGATGAATTTGCGAACCCAGATTTGTATATAAAGAAAGCCGTTTTGCACCACCATGTATATTCTAGTTTCAACAGGCTAAGAAGTAAACTGTCATCTTTCCATTTTTCAACGGCCTTGCTCTTCCGTGTCTCCCACTCCATGTCTTCTAACTTGAAGGTTCTTTAGCGCCCCGTGAATAAGTATAGAAAATGTTTGCATGTCTACAAAAGAGCTCTCAGGTCCCAGAGGAAAGAAAAATCTTTGGATCTTTCTGCCCTTTTTACTAAAAATGGTAGCTAGCCGTAATTCCTCGGCAGATAGCTTATTCGAGCTGTTGTAGATCTCAGCCCCCAGCCATAACATGCACGGGGAGAGTACGTTTTTAAAATACTATTTAGTTACTAAACAGGCCTAGAACCAAGCTAGATACAGGGCAGACCCTGAATACAATAATCCCCGTAAGAGTGTTAATTCAACCAATTGAGAGTGTAAGTTCAGTGACTTTGGGCGAGGTAACTGCTCATTTATTCTCTGTAATTTGATTGAATCGGGTCAAAGTACACTCAGCTGCTCCCACTTCTCAAGCGCATCTCGATACCTGCCCCTTGCCCTTTCCAATCTCTGGCGTGTGGAGGTGTCCGTCTTGTCTTCTCCAGCTACCCGGCTGAGCTCTTCGTTGTCGAGCTGTGTAAACGTCTCGGCACACACGACTCGCAGCGGGCATTTGGGGCCTAAGACGTGACGTTCGATGACCTGCATCGCCACGTTGTCAATGAATCGGTAGCATGCGATCTCATAGTAACACTCCAGCTTCGCGCGTGTTTGCAGAATGTTGTTTAACAGGGTGGATAGGAAACTGCCATCGCGCGGGATGGCATCCGGTGCAGCCTTGGGAGACGCCCTTCCGTGGAAAATAGCGTTGCGTCGCTGGTCCGCATACGATAGCTTTTTCTCTAGACTGGGATTCCGTGTAAAGAGGGGTCGGACCTGATTGTCTTCAATCAGTGCTTGCAGGGCATGATCCGAGTCCTTATTCCAATCTTCCAGCTGGCCTCCTATTACACGGCTAACCTCCAATCGGACTCTGGCATTGGGGATGGCCAGTCTGAGAAGGATATCGTAACATTCCTTAACCAGCGTTTTTGCATCCTCAACTATCCCCATAGCATAGCCTTCCCAGTGCGCCGACATTCTTCGAAAGACCTTCTCCTCCACGTCCGGGTGAACACTGCCAGGCAAGCTTCGGCCACGACATATCATAGCTTCCTTGTATATCTCGGCGTAAATGCCATGTTGCTTGATCGCAGCCTCCCATACGGCTGGGTCATCGCTTTGAGACCGAAGTGCACTTAACTCTGCCTCATACCTGCCAAATGACATGTTGATCTCATGCACAGGAAGGACTGCGACAGAAAACTCGTCCAATCGCTCTTGAACCATGTAGCGCAACCGGGTCTTGGGATCTTCAGAAGCGATGTCGTGATATTGACCGCGGAGAGACGCATCTGCCATCCGCTGCATGTCGTTGCAGAACTGGAGTACGAAATACCGCTGAGCGCGAGGACTAGTCCTTGCTTCGCCCATCTTCTTGAGCTCCCAGTCGCATTCGCGCAGCTTCTGACGGATCTCAGAGATAATCTGGGGCATGCTCTTCTGAAGTTGCGCGCGACGCTCTCTGTCGACGTAGTTCATTAGGGATTTGATTCCACACCGGTCCTTCGGCGCATTCCGCCATGCTGCCTGATTGAATTCCCGTTCCTCAGCGTCATCGCGTTCAACATCCGTAAGTTTGGGCTCGATAGGCCTTCTGTTTCGGAGTCCGAACCAACCGTGATTCAAGTGAGGAACCGTCGCGAGGTCGTTTTGTAGGAGCGAAACCATCTAGAGCTTGTTGGTATGATATGATAGTAATGATGAAAAAAAAAAGAAATTTGGTGTTTTACCCATGAACCAGCACCCTCTTCTCTTTTATCGCACTTGTTGAGAACCCCTATGCCACGATTCCGGAGTCCTTGTATGCTCTCAACTATCTCCAGGCTTTTCTGGCGCTCGATATCGACATCGTCAACAACTACCCTATGTGATGTTAAGTCATCTATTAGGTTTCAGCGCTCTCATATTGACTGGCACTCACAAGACGATATTCCGCTCGTTCCGCAAAGTTTCACGAACGATCTCTTCGGCGATTGTCGTATTCGACAATCGCGGCGATTCGCCATTGGGGACGGCCTGAGCTGATCCTCCCTTGCGGATCAAGCCTGGAAGGTCCTTGATGCTCCAATGCAACTCGTCTGGACCTGATCGCTCAATCCGAAGGGTTGCGTCGCAGAGGGTTTTGTCTCCTCGCTGGTGTTTACCGAACATGCACTCGGTGGCCTAATTCTTTTAGCATTGTTTAGAAGTGGTGGATTCTAGATATAATCGAGATACCTTGCTTATCATCTCCCTGATCACCTCCGGCGTCAAGCTGTCTTTCTCGATATTATAGTCCTGAATTCGCGCGAGGAACGCGTCATCCTTCTCAGTCTGTGGCCCAGACGTTATCGTAGCTTTAATACTCGGCTTCGTGGAGGGCGGCGTCTGTCGGAAAGAGATTTGGATTGGATACCGCGTACACATCCCTTCATCGACTGGAAGCGATATTTCGGTGATGGCTTGAAGGACGGAGCTTTTTCCGGTGCTTTGGTCTCCCACAACAACCAACTGTTGGTGATTAGACTGCATATCATTCTTTGAGAGAAGGTAACGAACGACCTTACCTCCGGCAATTCAATCGTGCTGCTGAGTCCGAGAGCATGAAGCTCATCGATAAATGCGAGCTGCTCCGAGCTCTCGACGCCAGCGAAGTGGCGAATTCTCTTTCCCATGATGATGATCGGGAGGCTTTACGGCGCATGCAGATACACAGAACAGCTGGAGAATCCTTTTCCTTTATACCATTTGACGACTATAACTATATTTAGAATCAGGAACGATTCGGGGTGAACCATTGCAGGATAACCGCCGCCTCGTCAGCAAGCCATCCTGTGACTTGCCGCGAGAAGCAGATCATGATGCCGCAGTCACTTTGCATATGTGCAGCCGTGAACGTAGCTGGAGAACCAATCATTAGTCTCGGGCATTGCGGGGCAGAACCCGAACCCCTCCTTGGGTGGGTTTTACTCTAGATCAGCTTCCTGGAAGTGCGAGCATTCACTGATGCATGACTCAGGAAACTACCAATGGTGGGTTCAGGCTCTTGCATCATGCCTACTCCTGTCGCACGATTACACCATGCTCCTGCTTGAGGCAGGTGTGACTGGCTGTGGAATAGGCGGAGAAATGAAGGGGTGTACCTCCAAATATGCGGCCGTCCCCCTGCTAAGAAATAAAAGTAACCATTCCGTGGCCGTGCACTGCCCCGCGCTGATCACAATCCCGCGGGTGCCGGCTGAATCTCCGGTAGTTAATCTCGGTGGTATCTAAATTCTAAATTCCAGGCAGTGTTTGGACTGACTGAGCCTTACTGGAGTCTGGGCCATAAAATGTGGCCGAGCATCCAGGCAGACAAACCCAAACCCCTTGTTAACAGCTCCATCAACAGCGCAGATTGTTCCAAGCCCGAGTCCCACCCCTAGGCCCTGTGCAGGCCAGCACTCTTGGTATTCAGGATAGCTGGTTGAAGAATAATAGAGGGCTTCAGGGTGCTTCAGGTGAAGGTGAAGGACAGAAATAAGACAGGTATCATGTATAAAGAAAAATATAAATAAATAAAAAACATAGAACAGCTGCAAAATCTACGCGCCGTTGCCTCCTCTGAGGGACGAACAGCACCACTCCACCACACAAAGACGTTCAGTTGCGCAGCCGTGGTAATTTTATTTATGGAAATATGGTTGACAACATCCAGATTATACCTTCTGACTGCATATGGTCAGGTCATTGCATCAAGGCGCGACACTAATGAGATTTAGCCGCCTCGAACCAGTGGCCAATACACTGTGCATGCTCAGGATTCGACGTGATAGCCCTCCGTTCTCGCATTATCGAAGCCTCATATCATATATCACTGTGACCTAACGCGGGAATCTATTGGCTATACTGCTTTAAACCAGGGTTATGTTGGCGGTAACATACTCTTTCAAAGCACATTCTAGCTCCATGCAGCGTGTGCGTTATTGGCTGTGGGTTGCTCATCGCTGTCTGACCATAGGCGCTGCTCGATCCCAAGTACCTATATTTAACCAATTAGAATACTCCAAGGGTGGTTTCTCCCTCACATAACGTTCGGACGTAACTAATTAAGCACCTATGGCTTCTCAGTGGCCTTATGTTAGCCGCCGACCTATGGCATCATGCCTCGCACGGACTGACTTCGGGGAGATAGCAGATGCAGCCATGAGCTTCTAAGCATGTCCTCGACATATAAACCCTGGCGACTCCTCCATGACTGGCGTCCATTAAAAATCTGCATTGTCATCCTTGATTTTGCAATCTTCCTCCTGATTTCCAAGTATCACCAACTTCAGTCAATCACAGCATATTAACGCACAGTCGCCATGTCTAGAGCTTTTTCCACCGCGCGTCAGAACCTTGCAAGATGGTTTGGGTACAGCAAGGATTTACTTCCCCCGGTTCTCAGGGAGGTCGCCGAGCGTTACGCAGAGAACGCTGCCGTAACAGTATGATTTCGGAATTGTTAAGGAGCCCTTCACTAAGATCAACTTTTGAACAATTCGCAGGACCTGTAACCTCACCTGTAACCTGCTTTTTCTACTATGCCCGGGTTAAACTAGAAGCCCTCCGACTGCAGTTTGCAAGTAAATTGTAAGAATGCGTGTCTAGGGTCCCCTGTCTACTCTCTAAATTCTTACAAACCCACTCATCCTCTTGTAGTTCCTTAGCAGAGCTACGCTTGGCCGGCTCCCACTGCAACATCTTCTGTATTAGGCGTAAGAAACTGGCCTTTTCCTGCCCCTCAAGGGTGGTTTCCCTCTGCTCAAGCGGAATCCGATCTTCTGACAGAACTTCGGCGCAGAAGTCACCTATAAAGTCAGATATAATGAACGGTTACAACTCACCACCGAATAGGGATATTGGCTTACCTTTGTCATTGAGTAAAAAAAACTTATGGCCGAGCTTCCCTCGCGCAAGAAGACTGGGCGGGGGAGGCCCAAGCAGCCTTATAATCTCAGCGAGGTGGGCTTGACTCCGATAAGTTTGAGATTTTGGGCCATGGCCAGTGAACAAGGAATAGCCCTCAAAAATATTCCAAATCCGTTGGGCAAGGCAAATTTTCAGAGGGTTTGTAACCAGTATTATCAGACTTATTATCTTACCATACATCTCACATTCCATATATCAACGCTATACGTCCGTGGAACCTCCAGAATCACCTCCGGCGCTCGATAAATATTAGGTTGTATATCTTCTAAGTGCTCAATGCCACCAGGTATGGCCGAGCCTGCACTAGGTTGCGGTGCAGAAAGGTTAACACATTCCCATAATGGAGGATGCACGAGGCACCAATGTTTGTCTTTATCAAAAGGGTCAGGTAACGACCTAACAGCACTGTGACCTGGATGGCTTTTTGAGCCTCTCTCTATGCGTTTGTACATCTGGTGCTCATCATCCAATTGCTGTCCCATTGAGGCAGACTTGATAAAGATCATGAGCGTAATGTAACGGCGATTGCTGTGATTCTAGTGCGTGAGTAGGTGACTTGGAATGGTGACTTCTGTGGGCCGCATGGGGTCTTCACTTCATGTCCCGCGCAAGCCAGACAGTTGACCAGTTTTCCTACGACCTGATACCGGCCCCTGAAAATTTCCCCTATTCTAGCAGGATAATACCGGGAAGCAACATAATCTGGCATGGTCTCTTCTTCAATTTTCTGACTTGTTGGTATCCGGGCGAAGTTCGGATTAGAGAAGTTTAGGGGCTTCCATATCCGTCCAAGCCGGGGTAAAGAGTGTAGAAGCGACGGCAGCATTGGAAACAGGTTAATTATATAGAGCTCCCGCAATGGAAGAGCAAAAAAGAAAGCGATCGACACCGTGTGTTGATGAAGATGATGCAGAAACAGGAGCTGCATGATGAGAGGACGTGAGAATATTCTGGTCACACGATTCAGCTCTGCTAAACAGGAACCTCGACAGGTGATTGATCTTCATACAGAGGTATAGTTAACTAGTTATCTACCGGACATGAATAAGCCCTTTCTAGATAGACGTATCCAGAATTTATTCGGAAGAGAAATTGAATAGAAATCTAGAAGTATAGGACAGGTGCCAAGCAAGCAATCTGAATAGAACGCTTGCCGTCAAGGTTTAGACAGCTTTCTTTGCCGACTTGTTTCCCTCCTCCATCCACTCTCGAGTGATTCCCTTGTAGTCGTGGATAGTATAACCTTCGAACATCTCTTTCAGCCACGATGGCTTCCTCCAATTTCGGACATTGAGATCCCTCAATAACATATCTGCGTACGGGATGGCATCATACACAAACTCAGGATACCAAGCTGAAAATCCACAGGGGTAGCGGTGTTTTCCGAAGCGGCTCAGCAAAGCGGTCTGATGGTAAACGTCTTCGTTGTCGAGGTTGAGTTGGCCATTGAGGTACGCGTAGATCCACAACGCCTGGACCTCCGCAATGATCATATTACTGGTGCTGTGAACCATCTTGATATATGCAAGGGAGTGGTCAGACTGGGATGTGAGATTTGGTGGTGCGATCCCGCGGTACAGCCGGAAGGGACTGAGGAGCTGCTTGTAGGGGATTTTCATTTCGGGAGGACAGGCGAGGTATGGGAACTGGCGAAGAATCGTCTCATCTGCAGACTTATTCAGGCCATTCCAGAGAGACTGCTGTTGAGCTGTCTGGGAGCCGAGAAGACTGGGAACTCCGAGCTCAGCATCCAACCCGTCCGGCTGATATTTCATCGTCGGGGCGAGATTCCAGCCTGTAATCGCGATCAGGGCATCGGTTTGGATGGTGGTACCGTTGGCAAAATGCACATTCCCCGTGCTGGATAGATGATCAATATCCTGCTTGATTATTTTCACCTGGCCGGTACGGAGATACTCATGAATATCCGACGGATAGTTGAGTATGCCCACGCGGGCAGACCAGAACAAGCTGCCTTGGGGCGTCAGCAACCGGCTTTATAACGGGATCAAGCTTCTCGAATTCTCACCTTTCTTGTGGCTCTAAGTGCTCCAGCACTGATTCTTTTCTATACCCATTCGTTTCAATGATATCACTTCTCATGTTCTCCCAAAAATTGTGCACGATATACCGGCCGAGGCGGGTCTTATGCAAGGCACTCCGAATATAGCTGAACCCATCAGCATCACCCCAGATGCAGGGGCTGAACCAGCTAAAAAAGCGCATGGTTGCCAAGTGCTCCAGTCTGAAATCCCCCAGTCTTCCCAACTTGACCCATGGATGCGCCATCCATACTCCGCCGCCTCCTGACTCGCGAATCACCCAATTCACCTTTTTGCCATGCGACGCCATGAGATGAACGGCGTCATATCCCGTTTTGGACGCACCCACCACAGTGACGGATGTCACATCGGGGTCATATGCCATTTTGGCTCCCAGATCTTGAAGTCGGGAATGGTTGAAAACAGGCTTCCCAAAGTCTTCCTGGCCCGGGACACGGACTGGGTTCGGGGTCGAGGCCAGCCCAGTGCTGATGATCAATTTGTCGCATACGTAAATCACCGACGGAGAAGAAGCTGTTGCTGTTTCGTTCACATTCGTGACCTTGACCTTCCATCCCTTGTCCAGCTTCTCCACTGCGAGCACCTGGGTGTTGAATTTGACACGCCTGCGGAGATCAAAGTGATCGGCGAAGTCGTTGAAATACTGGTGCAAGACAGTACCGGGTATATGCTGCCCTTCACGGACGTTGTACTTGGCATCCATTGGGAAATCTGTGAATTCGTATGTGCCATGGAGGTTGTTGGTTTTCAGTCCTTCATAGCAGTTTTCCTCCGCCCAGACTCCACCCAATGTTGGTCGCTGCCATAGACGTTAGTCTCGATGTCCCAAAAACAGTTTCTGAGAGGTCGTGAGTCGAGGCAGGGTTGGAATACCTTCTCAAGCAGGAGGAGATTGGTCTGAGGAGAGAGCTCAAGATACGTCTTCGCGGCCGCAAGGCCTCCAACTCCGGCGCCGACGATGATCACATCCACAGAATAATTTTCCGGCTGCATATTCGATGATTTCCTTGACAATTCAATTGAGAGCAGACCAGATGCTTCAGGCATGAAGGCCTTTTATCTTCAGGACGCGAAACAGGTGGGCCAGATAGCGCTTTTCCTTCAAAATCGACCAACAGTGTGCCCATTATTGGTTGACAGTACATAGGGTAGCTTTACGTGGGGATAGTTCTAGATGGTGACCAACTCCAAGCGTGGGTACTCGGCTAGATGTAGTTAATAGGTACCAACGGGGGCATATGTCCTGATAAAGGCCAAGATCAGGACGAATTAGAGCCCGCATTGCATCTCGCCTCTCGGATATGGGAAGGCGGATCAAGATAAGATACGGCTGTCCCCATGGGTAATTTCCGAGACTCGGTCTTGGTGCGGAGAAGTTGGAACAATCCCATTCTCAACATTCTATCCACATCCACAGGAATACAGTATCTACCTGGAAAGACCAATGATGGTCGCTGAACAATTGCCAACTGACTCCCTCATCCCCCGACGGAAGCTCCATCGCTGCACCGTTTCTGGGTGTGGGAAAGCCTTCACCCGAGTATCACACCTTCAAAGACATGCATTAAACCACACCGAAGTCAAACGGCATTGTGATAGATGCAATGCTGTTTTCAAGCGACTGGACCTGTTAGGTAAGTAGGCTAGCTGATTCGCAGTGGATGAAAGTGTATTATCTGACAGCACTCCAGAGCGTCATCAAGAGCGCCACTCCCGGACAGATGCCCTTGCTGGGGGATCAGGGCTGGGCACCTTGCGAGCTCGCAGGAAGATAATTCCGGGCGCAAACCTATGCAATAAATCACTACAAACAGGCACAGGCAAGGAATCAAGAACAACCCAACGAACTCCCAGGGGTGGTGATGGAGAGCCAATTGATAGCACTGGAAAGGATGTGAATGCAAATTCAACCCATCAGCAACACCCTGGCGTGCAGACCCCCCCAGATCCTGCTGCTGCTATCTCGCCGATAAATCCTCCTGACCTGGGAGATTGGTATTATGATACTAGCTTTGACTCTTCACATTTTGATCTCATAGGGCCTTCGTTCTCCCAGAGGTATACTTTGGCCGAGGTCCATTGGGACAATATAAACCATATCAGCCCTAACAATGTAGCCGTACAGTCGAGCCTTTCGCCAAATGACATGAACTGGCCGATCCTTCAATCACCGGCGGCAGTGACGGCCACGGAAGGACATGAGGAGCAGAGAGTATCCAACCTGCAGCGAAGTATGCATGTGACGTCCATACTAAACAGTCCCAAGGTACCCAGATCTATCCATATTTGGGAATGATTCTAATGAACGCTCAGTTATCACACCCTCGCCTTGGGGGTGCCCCGTTACGACAAGACTTTGAGTGCTTTCTCTACGGTGGTATTGAATCAAGCCAGGACCAAGTTCCTGGAGAGCCTGCACTGCTACCACCTTTCACCGACGACAAAATAGAACTATCACTCTCCAAGAGAGAGGAGGTCCTCAACCTCTTATTTGAGATCCAATCGGTCTACGAGAATAGGTCTCTTGTCGATGAGATCAATACCGCGCTATCCTTAGAAGCAATGCAGGAATATCTGAGCTTGTTCGTACAACACTTCAACGTGTCTTACCCCTTAATCCACATTCCAACCCTGGAGGTTGCGAAGACGGAATCAATTCTATTGTTGTCCATGATCAATCTCGGTGCGAGTTACAAGACCAAAGACTCGCATCGAATGTCTGTCAGTCTTTATGATGCTATTGTTCCTTACATCTTGAGTGGCTTGACCACCATCCCCGTTCCCAGTTTATCCACGCTACAAGCGTTCTTGATCTTGGAATGTTACGGGATGTATCGTGCTGGGCCATATCAACGGGAAATGGCCATGCTGATTCATACATTATTATTCAACGTATGTGGTCCAATCGTGGGGGAGAAAAAAATAAAAAATAAAAAAAAAGATAAAAGATATCTCTTACTAATTGGATTTGCTGGTGCAGACCATCCGTCGACTCTCGCGCTACCACGTCCGGGGAGGAATCATGCTTCCTACGCATTTGAAACACCCTAGAAATTGGGAGGAATTCGCCTATGCGGAGCAATACAAAAGGTACAGCCACACGCAGTCCATTAATTTTGCACACAAGAGGAAGCAGTTCTGACTGGTCTTCATAGGCTGATCCTCTTTGTGTTCATGTGGGATACCCAAAACGTCTCTTGTTATTCCTTCATGCCGAGCATGTCCACACACACAATCCAGGTTCCGCATCCTTGCATTGAAGAGGTCTGGACAGCGCGGTGTCCCTCTGCTTGGCAGCGGACTATGGACACTCATGATGATCCTCCCGACTTCGGTGATACCATGAAATGGCTCGTAGAAGATAGTGAAAAGCTACACTCGATCCCGCTCGACAATCTCCGTTTGACGCTCCTTCTCCACGGCCTCATGTCGATGTGTAACGATATGGTCCATTTCGACAACCGATCGATATACTTGGGCGATCTCGAAGAACAAGAAGCATCGTGGAGGCCATGGCGGAAGCGAATGACGTCTGCTCTTGGGAGCTGGAAGATAAAATATGACGCACAGGCCATGGCGACAATGCAAAGCATGCCGGATGAATATGTCAATTCCGTCCATCAAAAACAGAGCATTGCGTTGCTTACTTTATACCACACAGCCCATATCGTCATCAACGGTGACATTCGCCATTTACTGGGCGCGGCTGGTGCAAAATCAGTATTCGGCCATGCTGTCACCCGTGACGATCACCAGGAAAGCTACCGCTGGGTCAAGATGTGGGTGAAATCACAACCCGTGGTGGTGCAGCATGCAACCTGGCATGCGGCACAGATCTTCCGCGACAGTACGCTGTATCTCAAGAATTGGGATGCTCATGGGGTATTCCATTATCCCTGGTGTCTTGTCATCGGAACCCTGACATGTTGGGCCTTCCACCATTTTGGAAGAAGCGAAGGGCGATCTCCTCCTCCTCCTCCTCCTCCTCCTCCTCCTCCTCCTCTCTGCACTCATGAGAGAGGATTGGCAATGCCACAAGAGACATCTCGGGCACTGATGAATCAACTGATCTCGTCTATGGCTTTTGCCAGCCCGAGAGAACTACAACGTACGCAAGGCAAATACTGTACACATGGGCTGGTAGTGGAAGTTGCACGATATCTTAAAGGTGTGCGATGGACCGCAGCATTTGAGGCGATGAAATTGCTCGAGGAACTGTCTGTTGGCGACACTCTGCAATAACGTAGGTTAGACGTTACCACTTCCATGTTGTTGCTAATATGATGGCTTCCTTCCATGATTGGTTGGGGCGAGCAGGTGATGAAAGACTGTGAATTAGGTACAGAATATCGAGGCCCATGACCAGAATCATCATCTCATCCGATAGTATAGAATAATTGTTCAAAGTCTCCAAAATCGGGTAGCATATGATCTTGTATTATAACCCCTCCTTCCAGCCACGTATCATATTGGTCGTTAGTTCGAGCCATATCAAGCAGCGTATGTAGTAATCCATCCGTACCTTGAAAAGAATCATCCCCCATTGCCATATCGACTTCAAGTTCGTGCTGAGTATCCATTGTAGTGGAACCCGAATCATCCTGGGTATAAAACGGATCCATCAGCGTTTCACCAATGCAGTGCTGATCAAGATTATTATGGCGATCAGGTTCGGGCGGCACAGGGCCCAAAGTGAATATCCGATCGATGTATTGATGAACGGCTTGGTGCGCCGCATCTGCAACGCGCTGCTTATACCTTTGAACCGCTTGGGTAAAGCTGCATAGAATCTTGTGGTAAAGCTGAGCTTGGGGGCTGATCGGAGCGATATCAGCCAGGATTGCACAGGCATGATCAAACGAGTCGTTGATGTCTTTCCGTGGCTCGCCTGCAAACTGGGCAAATCCGAGAACCAGACCAGCGCCAAAGACCCACGCCCTATGGATGATATGACATGGTTAACATGTAGAAAAAAAGGAGTGGATTTTGCCATACTCAAGTAGACAGAAATTCCGGAAACGAAACCCAACGTCCCTAGCGTTGATGCATGTATCAACCATGTATATCGCTGAGCTGACACAGACCTGCCCTAACCTGGACACCTCGTTGTTCTTGAGATTGATATCAGAAGCCTGATCAGGGTCATTGATCAGATGATCAGGTGCTTTTCCACGCAGCCTAGACATCAAGTATGCCACCATAAATGGTCGAGTAATCAGAATTGCTGTGAAATAATACACACAAGAAATGTGAAGGATTCCCATAAGAGACTGTCGGTCCGAATCTCTGAGGTCATGACCATGCTGCTGAAAGGTACTCCAGAGCTGTTGTATGTTCAGGGGGAGAGCCCGACTCCATTGAGGAAGCTGACGGAGTAAGCTCTGCGCAGTGGGGACGTGTAGGATATTGTTGTTTTTGACCATGGTGTCCACGATCCCTTCCAATAGATCGCACGCATTGGTTATTGTGGTGAACATCGATGAGGAATATCGATTGCGTTCCTCGCGGGCTATTTTGACCTCGACGACGCCCAAGCGGATAGTTGGTAAGTTTTTAGGCTTTCCCAGGATAAAGCTGCTTAGAATATCGAGGTTCCGAACACTAAGTAATATTCTTAGTCTAGCAGATCTTAGTATGATCGGACATATGCGGGATCGATCTATGTGCGAGACTGGTCTCTTACCTTGTGCCGATGCCATCTTCCTCACTATCACCATCTTCGAATGAGTTATGGAGGCCTAAGATGACGGTGGCCTTGGCTGCCACCCCCAGAAACATGGATGCTGCGTTTCTGTTACAGGCACCAAGCATATAGAAAGAAAGAAGAACAAACAGTCGGACTTTATTAAGACTCTGAGACATCAATAAGTCATCAAACGCAATGTTGCGGGCACGATGAAGATATGCTGTGGACAGTTTTAAATCATCGCCAGACCCACGTGCCTGGGCACCGATAGCCAAAGCGAGGTCCAGTGCTGCCATGTCGTTGCAATTTGGTGGAGGGTATATTGCGTCTTTTTCTGGTGACCGTTGAGCAATGAGAATGTCAATCTCATCGGCGGTAAAAAGATCTAATATTCCAATGGTCTGCACGGAAAGTTAGTATTGAGCATAAGATTTGCGACATCTATACTAACAGCTTCAAAATAGGAGTCCAATAATGCGTATAATTTCTCTGGAGGAACTTCCTGAATGTCGGCTGTCTCTGTACTGCTGTCATGCTCAATAGTGATGTGATGAAGCTCTTCATCCGTGAAAGGAACCGATCCAACATATGCCTTCAGTGTTCTTCTCAAAAATTGTAAGAACAAAAGTGAAGATGTTTCTTTCACACAGACTAAGTTCCAAGTCAGATTTTTTGGTTTTTTTTTTTTTTTTTTTTTTGGAAGAGATGATGATATTGGGTTTGAATGCACAGACCTGGCTGACAAAGACCTGTATTCAGGGAGCCATGGCTATTTGATGAGTTAGACCTTGCGTCATGGCCCATAGCTGGAGTCCTTGGTAAATCAGATAACGGCGTCCCTAACGAAATTGCAGCAGCATCTGGCGACATATGGATACCGGCAGTATCATGTACCTGCGCTGGAGCCTCCTCCGATGAGGCTAGGGTAGAAGAAGGGTGGCCTTGGCCTCGTCGGCGACGATCAGTACCAGAGAAAGTACAAAAGTCGGGTTGACCGCGTCTCACACACGAGTTACAGGGTTGTCGCGCGTCGCATCTGATCTTGGAGGCTTTGCAAGCCAGACAGGCATGACACGCTCGTTGCCGATTTTCTGGCCGTACTTTGGGGCGTGGCATTGAGGGTGGATTTCCAATTACGAGATCCAGGATGGGCTGGATCTGCGAAACAGGATTAGGGGGAAATCATGGAGTAAAAGGTACAAATCCACCATGTACAAGAGGCTCGGGTGGGTGCGGGCTCGGGTGGGTTACGTGGGGACCGCTATCTCTGAGGCCAAGGTGAATACTGCCCGAGTGATACATGACCTCAGTGGAAGCAGGAGACTTATCGTGTAAACGATAGTCTGGAAGATATCGAGGAACTGAAATGTATCTTGGCCATATGGTGTACGCGTCAGTCGCATCTTCAAGTAGGAGTTTGTGAAGCCCCACGCTAGATAGTAGATAGCAATTGCTGTAGATAAGATATCCGTGACAGTTAAGCCTTATGATTGCTGTCTGTTTCACACTAGACGCGCATTAGTCCGCATAGTTAGCCCTAAGTTTGTAGTACTTTCAATTCCCATAAAGAACTCCCCGCAATCGCCATATCTTGCACGGCATTGGAAGCCCTCCCGAGAGGAGAGACGCACTGAGCAAACAGGTAGCGCAGTTTATCTGGGGATTTGGTAGACAGTCAGAGAAAGCCAAAGTCCAATGCTCTTATTCCTTCGAGTGGAACTACTTGGCCGCTCTGTGTGTCAAAGCTGTTCGGTCGTAGGGATAGTCACCCTGTCGACACATAACTAGCCAAGCATCACAAGAAATAGCTGGCAGTTGTAACCTTTTTCGTGGCTTCTGGTTTTAAGTCCAACCCCTTCTATGTCGCTGGAATTTCCCACGCGGTTGAAGAGGTTTGATCTTCATACATGGTCAAAAAAAGGGTAGGAAGCTCCCGTCTTCTGGGCTGTATATTCAGCAAGAAGGATCAACAGTGCGGTAATAAGATCTATCCTGTCTATCAGTATATAGTCTGCACAGGGTCCGGATATTTTGCCAGAGCTTGTAATAGAAACTTTAATATAAGATTTCTTAGAAACTCATGCCTCGAGAAGTCTTCTACTGATAAATAATAACAGGAAGCTTCCACGCGTGTTATTATAAGGATCCGGCTCTAGTAAAACAGGTAAGCCACCGCGCCGTAGATCAAGGATGGAACAGGTTCTTCTGTCAATCTGCCGCTTCTGAAAGTAGATCATTACACGAATGATTTGGAGCAATTCCCGCGCATTCGCCGTGCTTGGTACTAGAGCAGAATCTCCTTGGCCGCCTTTAAATCCCCTATTTCTTTCAGAAGCTGTCGCCTTTTCCTCTTAAGCAGTGCGTCCTTGCCAGCAACTTCCTCGAGCTGTTCGCTCGTAAGACTGTTGATAAGCGAAGGCAAGAACAGCTTCATGGGAATTTCTGGTCCGTTAACCAAGTAATATCCCGCTGCCTGCATGCAAATGTTGTCAACAAACCGCTTTCGAGCTACCTTGTAGTAAGAGCGGAGAATATCAGAAATATCCTGTACTGTATGTGCGATGTTGCTCATATGTTGCGGACGGCTCAGATCATCAACCCGTATCACCTCGCCGTGTGAACAATCATCAATTGTCTTTTCCTTGATTGTAGAGGCCTTCCGTTCTTCGCGACTAGAGACAGTTAGCAAAGGCTTGATTGTTGAGAATATATTAGGAAGAGCAATAATACATACCATTTCTGAAGAGATTCATTGACATAGTGATTCAATGTCATTGGCGTGCTTGATCGCTCAACAAAGAGAAGAAATGTCACTTCGTCCACTGCTTTTTTGTACCTTCCCAGGAGCTGATCTATCAAGACTGATAGCAGATCGTGGCATATTCGGGCATCAGGACAGGCCAAGCTCAACGCTTTAATAATAAACCTGTGCACTGTTTACTTCTGTCATGATTTTTGAGAAGGAGTTTGGACTTCTGATCGCCAACGACAACAAGCTGCGGAAGGTTGATATATTCGCCAACATTGCATGCGAAAAGTTTGTCGATCTTGTCGAGCAAAGCTGGATCTGCGAGCGCTTGGCTTTCCTTCACGTTGGAAGTAACCATTTTTGATACCCGCATATAATATCATAGTCTTCAAGAAAAATAATTCGACGATAGCCTTTGTGTTAATTTTACAAACTATTTTATATTGCAGCTTGGGTAAGCTAAAGAGTTGTAAATATTTGTTTACCATTCTACCCCTTGCAGTCGCAAGGGATATATATATTCCCTCGATGAAAAACTTTGACCAAGAATGCAGCACAATGTTGGTATTGTTTCATTAGGAATATAACCGCCGGAAATATTTTAACCATGTAGCATTCCCCAGGAAGAAGACTTCCGGATGTGTGCTTGGATCTAAAGTCCTTTGTGGATCAATGGAACTCCAAGGACTACAGTGGGGAAAAGCATTTTCTGGTTCCGCGATTTATTGGCCTGTTCTGAAGCTGACCATGGCCTCGGTTTGGGCACTACTAGGACCTATCCAAGCGCTGTTTGTGAGCCGGCCATTCACAAGCCTCACCAGCTTCCGCTGGACGCCTTTGCCAACTATCGGTGCAGAGCCCACTCATCTGGCCATATCCCCCGTAAATTATGAGCTCTGAAAGCGACCGTAGATACTGGACAGGCTCAGCGACTAGAATGGGTCAGTGTTGCTACACCGATTACACTAGACTTGGCATTTATTTTCAAAATCACAGGAAGAAGCGTTGGGGGACAACACAGATCACTGTATCTTCAGAGAGCATCCGGGAATTGTATAGTTGGGAGTATAGCAATATTCAGACGGTTTACATTCGCGGCCAAAATTACCGGGGATCGGGGCATACAGTGGGGTCCATTCCCATGCTTCAAGTTGCGAGACTGGGTTGTTGTTGGGTAGGCTGGATGTCAGAAAAACTGGAACCCCGAGCGTAAGCAAGGGTCAGCAGGTCGTCAGACCATACGGAAACTCGGGATATATGTGGATTTGATCCCACCGAGCTCGGTAGACTCAAACCCGGGGTAGCTAAGAGGAATTCCCCTGATTATTCTAACAGCAGCACAGCAGCACAGCAGCAAAACAGCAAAGCAGCAGCTCGGCGATCGCTTTTACTCGAAATGGCAGCCGTTCGGCCAACCCGAACTGAGCGGTTGCCGACGGCTCTCCGATCGGCGCCGACTCCGGGGCCGTGGTTATCTGATCGAGTATATTAGGCACTCACTTCCTTTTATGTACTTGGAGTGTACTTGAGTTCGATCATTCCTTTTCCTTTTACCCCTTCACATGGTAATTGAAAATCATGGCTAACAAAAGCCCGCCCCATCCTTCTCTATGCGTCATCACGACGGACTTTGAGAAGGCCGCTAAAGATGTTCTCCCGGAGAAGTCGTGGGTTTATGCATCAAGTTCAGCTGCCACGGGCCTGTCTTTGAGGGCCAACCTCCACGACTGGTCTCTGATCAACTTTCGGCCCCGGATTTTAAGAAGTGTGGACTCAATGGACACTCGAAGAAACATCCTGGGACACACCTCCCAGTTCCCTTTCTTCGTGTCGGCTATGGGTACACTCGGCAGCTCACACCCTGGCGCTGAGCCCTTGCTCGTGAGAGGCGCAACTCGCAAAGGAATGCACACCATGATCAGTACAGCATCTACGAAGCCGCTGGAAGAGATCATGGACGCACATCGGGATGAGCAACGGTTACTTGGCAATCAAAGCCCGTCGAACTTGTCATTCCAGCTCTACGTCCCCGTGGATCGGACAAGAGCCAAGTCCCTCATTCAAAGAGTCAAGGCAGCCGGATACCAAAGCCTGTGGGTCACCGTGGACACTTCAACCCTGGGCAAGCGCACTGCCGATCGCTACCTCCAAGCACAAGAAAACCTCGACGCGGGGTTGGCAGATAATGCAAGAGAAGTCCATACCGAGAACGACTTCGCGCCAGCATTCGGGGGTCGACAAGTTCCCGGTTCGGTAGATGCTGGTCTCACTTGGGAGGATTTGGACTGGATTTCATCAGAGTGGGATGGGCCACTGGTTCTCAAGGGGATCCAAAGCGTCGAGGACGTTAAACTGGCTGTCCAACATGGTGTGCAGGGAATCCTATTGAGCAATCACGGCGGCAGGCAGATCCATTCCGCTCCAAGCTCATTGATGACGCTCCTGGAGATTCGCACCTACTACCCGGAAGCCTTCGACAAGGTCCAAGTTTTTATTGACGGAGGTCTTCGCGACGGGGCCGATGTTCTCAAGGCGTTGTGTCTTGGAGCGACCGCGGTTGGAGTGGGCCGGCCCTACTACTATGCCCTCGCGGCATACGGCGCTGAAGGGGTGGAAAGATGTACAGACAGTCAGTTGAAACAGTCTTCTATTCAAATTCGGTATTAAGCTAACACACTGGCAGTTCTCGCCGAGGAAGTTGAAATCACTATGAAGATGCTTGGAGTCTCTTCCCTCGACCAGTTGAGGCCAGATATGGTAAACACCAGCCGACTAGCGCATGAAATGTGGCAACCAACATTTGGGAAGTCTAAGTTGTGAAAAGAGGAACTGTAGATTATTCACGAGGCCAAAAAGGACTGCTTTATGTCTACTATGTAGTTTAGATCGTTACACTAGAAATAGAAATCTCATGCCCGCTACACAGCACATTCATACAGTACCCCGACCACCACCGCCGGCGGTGTTGGTCACAATCCGGTCATGTGTCTTCATCGAGGTGGTATTCTTGCCACCAATGTTAATGCAATGCTCATAGCCAGTTTCCGCATCCCGCGTGATCCGCAGGTTCAACCCAGTTTGAGCGTCCTGACTACGCTCCAGTCCGTCAGGCCGGTGGACGCGTTGCTCTGACAGGATCGAGCATTGCAATGGTAAAAGGAATTCAATGTCGTGAATCACCCCCCCAACCCCCGGGCCACCTACGTTCTTGCCCTAGCCCCAGAGAGCTGTAGAAAGAAGATCTTGTCGATGGGATAGTTAGCAACAAAGCGATCCAGAGACTTGCTGAGTGCCTTATCTGAATTAGGCAACCTGCCAGTCGTGGAGAAAAGGTCGCCCACATCGCTTCGTGGCGGTATGAAAAGTGTCCAGACACAACCCAAAGTTTGGCCGATTGACTGCGTTTACATAGCTCAGCGCTGTCTCCCAGAATTACCTAAAAAGGTATATCACAATATTGGAATTTTTCCCGCGCGAGGCGCACAAATCGCGAGAGCAAGGCCATTGGAGGTCACACTTGAGCGTGTTGTCAAGAGTGAGATCTGTCAGGTGTTGGCTGTTTTTGACGAATAGCATACAAGGTTCACGTTGTTTTTCGAGTATCCTAAATTTGCACCTCTATATCAGCCAAATATTCATGCGAGCTGGATAATAATCTCCCTTGTGGTCTTGACACCGATTGGATACTTTGGGAAAGTTAGGTCTCCCCCCAACCATCTTGTGGTCGTGATGATACCCACAAATCTCAATTACTTCTCTCACCCATCAATATCACCATGATAGACAGGCTCTCTAAACGTGGTTTAACCTAGCATGGTCTGTCTGCGAACAGCCTGATGACATTTCACAGAGATACCAGTGCATGAGGCAGCGTGTGTAAATAGATCCACTCCTATAGCTAGGCTTCCTTCATCAATACACTCTATATCGCGTCCCCGGTATTTTCCCTTGCTGCTGGTATAATGGGACTATTCATAACAATAAACATCATACAAGATGACGCAACCTGATTCGTTATTCCGACTTGTTTTCATAACTTCCCAATGCGCAACATCAGCTGGACTCGGAAACCGCTTTCCAGGCATGGGTGTGCGGTTTGATGATTCTCGGTGGATGGCAACCAGGTAAGACCCTGAACCATCGGAAAAGACAGAGAGTTCCATTTGGTTTCGACGTGCTCAACCCACGGAGAATTGTATCCAGCGGGGGACTATCGCTGTATATGATTTCCGTGGACTACCTATAATAACCCCCCCAACCAAGGCCGACTCAGATAGTATTCTCAACCCCCTTATTTCACTTACAGTTTCTCCAAGCCATATATATATACGCGATCGCTCGAAAGTTTCCAAAATGGCACCGGCGCTTCTCGACCCGACTTCTACAAACATCGAAGTCACCTCGGACCACATCGATGCCGTCAACGTCATCAAGGGCAAGAAAGAACAAATCGCAAAGGGTCTTCACGACGAGTCCGAATTTGACAAGTCCAAGGACAAAAACACGTTCCGCCAATTCAATGATGCCTGCGACCAGGTGAAGAACTTCTACGCGCAGCAGCACACTCTGCAAACGGTAGCCTACAACCTGAAGGCCCGTAACGACTTTCACAACAAAACCCGTGCAAACATGACCGTCTGGGAAGCGTTGGAAAAGCTAGACACCTTCGTCGATGAATGTGATCCTGATACACAGGAATCCCAGTTGACACACCTTCTCCAATCAGCCGAAGCGATCCGCAAGGAGGGCAAGCCCCGCTGGATGCAGCTTGTCGGATTAATCCATGACCTGGGTAAACTACTCTTCTTCTTCGGTGCGAAGGGTCAATGGGATGTTGTGGGCGACACATTCCCCGTTGGATGTGCATTCGACGACAGAATCATTTTCGGGACAGAGTCCTTCAAGAAGAATGAAGACTTCGAAAATCCAATCTACAGCACACCGTTTGGGATCTACTCCCCCGGCTGTGGCCTGGAAAACGTCATGCTCTGTTGGGGACATGATGAGTACCTCTATCATATTGTGAAGGATCAGTCAACGATCCCTGATGAGGGGCTCGCTATGATTCGGTACCATTCTTTCTACCCTTGGCATCGCGAGGGTGCTTACCACGACCTGATGAACGAACATGACAAGAAAATGCTGGAGGCTGTGCGGGCTTTCAACCCATATGATTTGTATTCCAAGTCTGATGATGTGCCTAACCCAGAGGAGTTGGGGGTGAGTGCTCTCTTTGCAAGAACATGACGAGTTGTTTTGGACAGCGATATGCTGACAATTTTGGTTTACTAGCCATACTATCGCGAACTCATTGATGAGTACTTCCCGACGAAGGTCTTGAGATGGTAATCGATCTCAGAACGAGTTTCCTCCCCTGTTCTGCAACATGTGCAGTCTACTTTATGAAGTTCCTTGACATTCATCTGAATTAAGTCTGGTTGGTGGTTCTTTTTCATTCATCTTCGGCCCTCTAAATTTGTCTATTATCGGCACTAGTATAAGTACCAAATTTGAAAGTTAGAATAGACGAATGGAGAGACGAATGAATGACAAGCCCTATAATTTCACATATGCCTTCTTCCAGCTCCCGCAGATATTTTTAATTAGGCGTGATACAACTGAGTAGAAACACACATCACGATGATCATCCCACTCGCGGTTTCCTTTCAATGAGTAGAGGATTATGCAACTTTTTCGCTCCAGTTCCAGGAGAGGGGGAAATCCGCTTGGGGTTATGGCATTAATTAGGTTATCAAGTTAATTGAATAGTATTTACTCCGAGTATGCTCACCGGCCTCAAGGGCAGTTTGCGACGGGAAGCCTCGCGGCTGGCCTTTTGTTTCGGAAATATCCCCGGGGGAAGTTCTGAGTCCATGGTACTTCACGACACGCCAGCAACATTTGGCATAATATTCACCGAGGACCCTTTTTGTCATGATAAGAAATGTAGTATTTCCCATTGGACGGTGTAAAAGCCACACACACCCAAATCCCCAGGCATGAAAAACGGGGTAGGCTGACCCACAAGGCCACCAGGCCCAATAGGATATAATACCAGAATGCGGGGTATTCACGGCACTCCGAAGGAGTCGCGGACATCGAGTTCCCGAGTTGTCGGAGTTGGTCCGTCGGACGCTTTTCCGAGACAAAGACCGAATGACTCCGGTCACCCAGGCACTTGCCACCAGAGCATACCGCTTTGCCAGTTGGACAGTTATGATGCTGATCAGCCACCAAGGATCCTGAACATAAGATGATTAATAACCTAATGAAGCGGCAGAGTTTTATACCCGGTGGTTACCAGAGTAGACCGGAGGAGTCGCCATCTAAGAGGATCGCAGATGAATGTGCTAAGCCGAAGAAAATCACTCGATGGAGCTATGTTGGATGGAATGTTGGCATGAATATCTATTTTAACGACATACACACTATCTAATGCCTAGTTCTTAATCTCCTTCCCGTCAAAGAAGATCTTTTCACCACTAACCAAGCTTCGCTGCAGAGCCTGCCCAATAGCAACCGCTTGGACCGAGCTCTGCAGACTAATTGGCGGAGGTGTGTTATCTAAACAGCAGGCGGTGAACTCAAAAGCCTCGGTGGCAAATGCCTCCCTAAAGCGCTCATAGTAATGCTGCGGCAGCTCACGTCTGGCACCCAGTGAATCATGAATCTCAACATGGTTCTTCCTCACCTGCATGTTAACCCTCACTGAACCTCTTTCGCAAATGACCTCCGTGGTATCTTCCTGCCCAGCCGCCATCATGCGCGAGCAATACAAGGCAGCGATCTTACCACCTTCAAACTCAACAGTCGCAATCGCATTATCCCGATCGCCGCTTGCCGCTAGGCCCGGATGCACAGCGGTCACACCCACCGCTTGCAGACTCTTGATTTTGCGGTTCTCACCGAGGAACCAGAGCATGAGATCGATGTCGTGTATGGAGCAGTCCACGAAGATGCCGCCGCTTGTCTTCGCGTAGTCGACGAAGAATCCCGAAGTGTCGAGGAGATCCGCGGTTTGTGAACGGAATACCACAGGCGAGCCTAATTCGCCATTCTCGATTCTTTTGTGGGCCTCGCGGTAGGATGCGTCGAAACGACGAGAAAACCCGCACATCACTTTCTGAGTGGGCGTTTTTTGGAGGGATCTCTCGTAGGCAGTCACAACGGATTGGGCCTATTCTCCCGAAAAAAAAATTAAAAATTAAAAAACTTGGTAAGGATAGCGAAGGAAAATAGCTGAAGAGACTCACCACTTCAATGTCAATGCTCAAAGGCTTCTCACAGAGGACATGGTATCCCTTCTCAATTGCCTTGAGAGCTTGCTCTGCGTGCACAGCAGTAACGCTGGCAACTACCACAGCTTCCAAGTTGGCCTTCTCCAGCATTTCATCGTAGTCGCTGTAGATTTGCACTCCTGGAAGGTTCTCTGCTCCCCACGCGCGCTCACTCTCGTCGGGAGTACTCGCAGCGACCACATTCGCACGGGCAGTGAGCTCGTGGAAGTTTATCGCATGGCGCTTGCCTGTTTAGTGTCAGCTATTCCTTCAATCGTGTGGTTGCGGTTAGGACATATTTATTTACCCATTCGGCCAAGGCCTGCAATGCCGACGCGGAGTTTCTGGGTGGACATCTTGAGAATGTGAAAAATGATGCAAGGATGGTTTGCAAGCAATAAAGATAGAGTGTTATTGCTAACTTATATATTCAAGTTGAAATTCTACCGGATTTTAAATTTCGGCAACTATTTAGAATCGCTCGGAAGTTGAAATCCGATTCTTGTCAAGAGGACCGTGTGAATCGGATTAACCATGAGAGTGGTATGGATATTGGCGCCCCGCGGAGGGGTAATCGGGAGGCGTGCGTGGCAAGGGGATGAGGCAAGGGATGAGGCTGCTGGGGGCACAGGCTCGAGGACTGGCGATCATGGAGGTCGTGGACCGGGTCCGTGAGCGAGGGGGTGGCGTATCCAAAGGAACTTGGGTCCGCTGCCTATCCACTACGTTTTTAGTCAGTTTCTGGCGTTTTGAAAAGATAACGTTTGATGTCCCTTGGTGAAAGCTGCGTCGAACATCGGAAATATCGGCCTATGATTGCAACAAATTCTCCGTTCGGACACCAATACCGAGCCCCATATTAAAAGATGTACCCCACAACCAAACTAGCCATATTCAAAAGCATCCCCGGATTCCTGGGGTATATTGTTTTCATTTCCCCACGGGGATTATCTCTTTTTCACCCACACTACATCTATTCCCGCCCATTTTTACAATATGGAGAAGAGCAACTCGAGTTCAGCCATTGACGTCGCTACTCATGTGGAGGACGCGTCCTTGAATCATGCCCAAGCGGCGATGATTCTACCACGAACGTCTACCGCATCCGCAGATATGCAAAATGGAGCTCCAGTCTGGGAGGTCCGACGCACATACACCAAGAGCGGACTTGTTGGGCTTTTTAGTTCTCGATATGTGTTCTTGTGTGCCCTTTTTGCTACTCTAGGCGGAGTTCTTTTTGGTTATGACCAAGGCGTGGTCTCCATTACGCTCGTCATGCCGCAATTCCTTGCTGAGTTCCCCGAAGTCTCTCCAGACGACCCGGGAGCTGGATTTAAGAAAGGCCTCATGACTGCCATTCTTGAGCTCGGGGCTTTTATTGGTAACTAGTGAAGGAACAAATCTATCGTGTTAGGGATGGGCTAACAAGCCATACTAGGTGCAATGAACCAAGGTTGGATCGCCGACAAGATATCCCGCAAATGGAGCATATTCGCCGCTGGGTGTATCTTTCTCGTGGGTGCAGCTCTACAGACTGGAGCAGTTTCGTTCGCTATGTTGACCGGGGCACGCTTTGTGGGAGGTGTTGGTGTGGGCATGTAAGGCGTTCAGATCCTTTTTTCCGTCGACCCTTGACCCTTTTTTTTTCTAATTTCCAAGACAGGCTCGCTATGGTTGCCCCGCTGTATATCTCCGAGATCGCTCCTCCTGAGATTCGAGGGACGTTATTGGTTCTTCAGGAACTTGCTATCGTCACAGGCATCGTGATCGCCTTTTATATCACCTATGGCACGCGCCACATTCAAAGCCACTGGTCTTGGCGTCTTCCATTCTTAATCCAGATGATTCCGGCTCTCTTCATGGTCGCCGGCGTCATCTTTCTGCCTTATTCTCCTCGGTGGCTGTGCTATCGTGGCCGAGATGAAGAGGCCCTTCGAACACTTGCGAAGATTCGCCAGCTACCCACCACCGACGAGCGAGTTATGCATGAATGGTGCGAAATCCGAGCCGAATGCGCATATTTCAAGGAGATATCCGAGAAGAAACACCCGCAGCTTACGGAGCCTGGGGTTTGGAGTACCATCAAACTACAAATTGCGCTGTATATAGATTGTTGGAAAATGCCCATCTATAAACGCACCCAGGTAGCTGTGGGCCTGATGTTTTTCCAACAATTTGTCGGCATCAACGCTCTTATTGTGAGTATACACTTGATTGCAAAAGGCTACTTGGATGGATTGTCCCTAACTGATGATATGCCTAGTATTACTCGCCAACTCTGTTTGAGACAATGGGCCTAGACTACGAGATGCAATTGACCATGTCAGGTGTCATGAATATCTGCCAGCTGGTGGCCTGCGTCTGGTCTCTTTGGGGCATGGATCGCTTTGGTCGCCGCAAACTTCTTTTGGGAGGCGCAGCGTGCATGTTCATTGCGCATTTTACAATTTCCGTGCTAGTTGGTAAATATAATGGACAATGGACTGATCATGCTGCAGCTGGTTGGGCAAGCGTGGCTCTTATCCTGTTCTTTATGTTGACATTTGGAGCCACCTGGGGTCCTATTCCGTGGGCAATGCCTGCGGAGATATTTCCATCCTCCCTTCGCGCCAAAGGGTGCGCGTTTGGGACGATGTCTAATTGGGGCAATAATTTCATTATTGTGAGTGAATACCAAAATTGTGGGGGTTCTCAACTAATTTTTTGCTTCTACTTTAGGGACTGATCACACCTCCAATGATCCAAAACACTGGGTATGGCACTTACGTCTTCTTTTGCTGCTTCTGCGCCCTTTCGGGCGTCTGGGTATATTTCCTTGTTCCTGAGACTGCCGGTCGTACTCTGGAGCAGATGGACTCTGTGTTCAAAGATAAGACTACTGCTGAGGAAGCTGAAAGCCGCGCTGCAATTCTTGCCAGGCTAACAGGACAGTCTGCGGAACAGCCTGCGAGTTAGCGGGATTGAGTATAGACCTAGAGTTGTGGGGTGTATTAGAGCATAGTAACAACCACAGAGATAGCTGGAGCAAAGGGATTGGCACGATTTCTTTGTTATTTATTATACGGTACTCAGACTAGCAGCGATGAATACACACTCAGAGACAGCATCAAGCGTTTGTATTCTTGTAGACATGTAGAGCAAACATAACTTGATAGCTTGATATCGATCCCTCTCTCTGTCTCCTCCAACATTCGTGTATTTAAACTAAATACCGATGTGTCTGCACCATTCGGGCCGTGCTGAGAAATGGTACTCAACATTCGGCAAGCCCACACGTGACTAACTCAACAACCTCCACATCGGCGGGGTCGTCTGTAAACCCCCGGTCTGTCCTCCCCTTGAGTATGATCATAATCCAAGAATATGACCACTGTCCAGCAATCAACTAAGAAGAGACAGGGCACCATGGCGTGTGCCTCCTGTCGGGAGAGCAAAGTGAAGGTATTCTCCAGGGTAGTCTAGTGAGGTCCCGTGGGTCGGAACTAATAAGCCATAGTGTACTGGAGGGCTACCAGCTTGCTCCAATTGTGTGAGCAGGAACAGGGAATGCCGGTATCAAGTATTTGACAAGAGAAAGTGAGTGAAACAAGCCCTGTATACGAACGTGATGGGTTCGAGATCCAGTTGTGACTTAAGACCGCTTACAAATACCTAGGTTGCCTCTGCGCGTCGCGATCGAGTTGCTGTCATACAGAGTCGATCAATTGTGTCAATTCATTCACCAGAGCGGACACCAGCCTCCTCCTATGCCCGAGGAAAAGGATGTTGCCTTGAGGAAAATTGTCGACACTCTTGGAATTGCAGAGCCAGGCATCCGCTCCATGCATCATTCAAAAGCGAGGCCTCAAGATCCTGCAACGCATGTGAAAGTCTCTGTACCTTCGTCTGCAACATTTGCTATTGGTACCCTTTCAGACGGATCTGGAATTGCGTCCCAGAAGCCTGCTACATGTGTGCCCGACACTAGGCCGGGAAACGAATCCCAGCTTCACGATGTATCTACCCTGCCATCCGCAACACATAATAGGTCCTTTGTTTCTGCTCTTGAAGATGTACCTAGCGTGCCATTGGAAGGAAACCCGGGCCTGTTAGGGCCCGCCTACAGTGATAATGACCCCATCCTTATCGAGGAACAAGCCAACCCATCAGAGATCGAAGGCCTCATCGATGAGATCTCCGATCGGATTAGTACCTTGAAGATTGGACCTGGAGGCAAGACTCGCCTTTATGGGTCAACATCCACGTTCAATTTGACAGATGGGCCACTTTCATTAGATAACTACGAGATTCAACATAGGATGCGAACATACCATTTTGGACCTGACGAAGAAATCCCCGCAGCCTTCGAAAACCACTTGATCAATCTCTATTTCAGCTGGCAGGACCCATCGCTCCATGTCGTTGATCGAGAGATATATGAAGAAGCGAGGACAAAGTGGATCAATATGGAAGAAACTCCTTTCTACTCAGAAGCGCTGCGGAATGCAATGTGGGTGCAATATATCATATCGGAAGCCCAAAAGCAAATCTGACAAAGTTGCAAAGGTGTGCTCTCGGCAGTGCTTTCGAATCGCGGTTCCATCCAACATTTGTTACTTTTCCAAAGACGCTGGTCGATTTCTTCGGCGATCGCGCAAAGTTGTTTCTGGATCTGGAACTGGACTGTCCTTGTGTAGCGACCGTTCAAGCCATGGTTCTGTTAAGCAGCCACGAGATCGGGAATGGAAAAGAGGAAAGAGGATGGTTATACAGCGGTAGGTCCTCATTCGTCCTAACTATCTAGAAATGGAGACAACTGATCGGTTGTGACAAGGGATGGCGCTGCGGCTTGCATTTGACCTCGCCTTGCACCTTGAAATGTCTAGCTATGTGTCCGACGGGGTCATTTCTGCTGCTGATGCCGACCTCCGACGAACTGTCTTCTGGACCGCATACATTGTTGACCAGTTTGTCATCTTGTTTTCCTATTAACCTTGAATATTTTTATCTGACGATCTCATAGTCAGGTGGGATTCCAGCTCGGCAGACCCTTTCGCACCAATATGGAAGACGTGACGGTCAGCAGGCCCCAAGGGAACGCAGATCACTGGAGAAATCGCGGCTGGGTCCCCTACGAACTCTCAATGTCGGTCGCCCACGGCCCCGGCTTGCTGGATTGCATGGAGGCTATTTGTCAGCAGCTTGTTTCCCTCTGCGAGCTGATGGCTCCATGCGGCTATATCCTGTATGAAGCTCGCTGGCTATCATGTTTGACATCAACTAATAATTCCACAGATACGGCACTTCCAGTATCTCGAAAGACGTTCTACAGGAACTGAATGCCAAAATCGTCGCTGAGCTTTGCAAATGGAAAGCCATGCTTCCACCTATCTGTCAGATCAGTCTCGATGATGTCACTTCGCCCTATCTGCCGCATGTGCTAATGCTTCAGTAAGTCAATCGTTATTCTGGTTTTTTTTTTTTTTTTTTTTTTCTACTTGAGCGCGAAGTAACACTAGCAAATAAAGCATGCAATACCATCAGAACATAATTTACGCCCACCGGCCCTGGATGTCAAAAAGCCACCTACAACCACAACCACCAAAGGGTCCCGGATACACCCACGCTCGAGGAATGTGCATTCAATCCGCCATAGCCATATCCAAGATCCTCAATATGTACGACACCCGATACACACTCCGACGCATCAATGTCACAGCAGTATCCATCACATCCTCCGCCGTTCTCCTCCTACTCTTTGCCGCTGTATCGAATTACCCATCTCAGTCAAAGGCCGATATTGCATTGCACCTAAACACATGTTTTAGAGCACTGGATGAATTCACAGTTTCCTGGCAAAGTGCCCAACGTGCAAAAGACATGCTGCTGAGCTTGCAGCGCCAGTGGGAGATTCGCATACGATCAAGCAAGCTGGCGCGCCGATCTGAAGGTGCAATCTATGCTCCAGGAGAAAACTCAAAAGTGTCCAATGAACTTCATCAAATGTCGTCGGTCTCGCACGATCCTACTATGCAAATGGATTTTGATTTGGATCGCATGCTCAGGACGGAGGGTGAAGTACTCTCTGGCGGCTATCATCAGGATCTCTTTTGAATCGATCTCGGATATGGTGGGCCATGAGGCCGGCCAATCAGAGCAGTGTATAATTTAACATACAGTTGATGATAATAATACGTAATGATGATAATGGTTTCGTTTGCCCCGACCCCTCGCAGAGCGATATGCAGCCCACCACAACTATATATATCCTTGTATGTACCTGTGGGATGTACCACTTCCCGAAAACGAACCTTATAACCTCGTCAATGCCTATCGTGACCCAATCGCCATTCTCGCTGTTAGACTTGCCCCCTGCGACGTACTGTAGCTCGTTGTTTTCGCGTTCTCGCTAGCTTTAGTGGGCATTTTCTAGGGACAGGCGGGGTTCGGTTGCGCCAACGGGCAGCTCATGGCAAAGGCGTTTTATAGTTAACCAGGAACATGACGAATATTTGTAAGAGAGAGGATGCGGCAGTATTGACGTACTGCGTTCTGGAATTCCGGCGTCCCCGTCATGAACTTGCTTCCACCTGGGGGCAAACGGGACTTTCTAATATCTGCTCTGCTTCAGGCGCTCTTGCCTCCTCCTTGTCTTACCTCCGGATCTTGAAGGACGCATGATGTTAGAGTATGTGGTCTCTATCATTAAATCCTCAACCTATACCCGCCATTCAACAAGGGAAAAAACAATAAACACTTGGGTGTCTCGCTCGAGTTTTACCTGCGCAACAAGGTGACGTCTTCAAGACAAGAGATAATATTGCTTCAGGTACATTAGCAAATGACCATTTTAAACCCCCAGATACATACATACCTTCGAGGAAATTCCGAGTTGAAGCCTTGGCCCAAAGCACTGCAATTGGCCTTCGCAATCGTGAGCTGAGTGAGAGCAGGACACAGGTAATCCAAAAATTTAGTCCATGGACTATATTATCGTGATTGCAAATTTTAGACTTACCACAGTTACATGGGTTTAAAATAGACTTGCCCCTGAGCAAAGCGCAAGAAGTGACATGAGCAAGTCATGACTGACAAATTATTCTCCAGTGTCCTCCCTCAACTGGATCAATATTGGGCACGAGTCATTCCCACTCATTACGCAAAAATGGCTCTTGGAGAAATCAGTAGATACCAGTCGACTCCCTAGCCAGACTACAACCTAAGGTTTTGGCTTGCCGTCAGGTTTCGAGGAAATTATGTGCGTAAGTATGTGGCTAAAGTGGTGAGTATGTTCAGAAATCTCCGGCCCGGTGCTATTGTTCTTGGAGATATCAAATGTTGATGGCCACGTGAAGAAGTCTTGCTTGTTACGGCCTTCGTCAAAGCATGTTTTTATAAGAGGATCATCCGCAAGATACCGCTTGAGGCTTAGAAGTCGTGCTTAGTACCTCGCGTTGCATTGATAACAGAGACTCATTGACAGCATTTTGTGCCTACAACTTGAGAAGAGATTAGAGAAGACGTTCATTAGAAACATGAAATTAGCCGACAAACTACGTTCCATTTGCGCAAATTGGTTGCTCGAATACATTTTGTAGCCTTCTGTAAACAGAGCTGTATCACGCCGTTCGAAGATCTACCTAGATAACTCCTACTCAAGTATTAGCACCAATAAGCACGAAGAAAAGTAATGCTCAAGACTTACATGAGACGTATCTTCCATCGAGTCTCCCTCGCAGGGCAGTGTACCCCTCCTACCAATCATCCCCATCATCGTTACAGTCGCCGTAGTCCTCATCCGCTGGCTCATCATGGTGATCACCGTGGTGAAAGTCATATTCCTGCTCAGAATCCCAACATGCTGGATATCCTTCGAACTCCGGCTCATCCAAGCCCCATTCAAAATGCGCGTACTCTCCTTCAACGGGGTACGATGTCTCCCCATCCGAATCGTCTTCATTGTCTTCATCGTCTTCATCATATTCTGCGACTGCACCGTGTTCGACGCAGGATTTAGAGGAGGAATCCGAGTCTGAGCTCGAATCAGATTCAGTGTCGGTCTCGCCGGTTTTACCGTCTGCGTGGGCTCTGTCGTACTCCTCGAAGCGGCCGAGGATGTCCTTGGCCTCTTGCACATCGTCATCATTGTGCATCCCGAGGTGCATGAAGCCCTGCATGTGGTTGTAGCCGCCTTCTTTCAGGACTTGGTACTGGGTATTTTCCTCGGGTGGGATGCTCGTGCTTTTGGAGGACATGGTGATTCGAAGGTAGGTTAGTTAAGATGAAGGAGGGAATAGAATGTGATTGTTTTGATGGTGAGAAGGAGGGATAGAAAGGAAGACGGTCAAGGAGATGAAGAGCCGCCGATGAAGAGAGAGGGGAGTCAAGTTGTGGAAGGAGAGAGATGTTAGGTTTGAGCCTTCCAAGCCTGGAGAGTTCATCATTGCAATGCTCGCAAGATTGCTGGCCTGACCAACCCAGCACGTAAGTTCTCAAAACCTTCTCATACAACTTAAAGTGCCGTTTAAATTCTTTAAATAATCCAGGATGTTCTTCCCCGCCATCTCGGGCCTTGTCGTTAGCACTACTCCGTAGGGTTGATGAAATGATCTAGGATACACCCAATATGGCAACTCATCGCGACCTGTCCATACTAGTACTAGTAGTAAGTACTCGTTGATCGGGAAGGCTTCCGAGTTTGGAGATAAAGACCTCCACCAATGAAACACTTCCAACTCGCCATCATTGCCCTAAACCGGTAATCGAAGGCGGCCCCGGCCCGGCCCCGGACCCTGGCCAGAGCATCTTATCGCTCCCAGTATTAACGTATATATATCCTTGACTTCCCACAGCCTGTTTGACCGTAGACTAGAAGCTCAACCATATTCCTAGTGCTATCACCATGTCCACATCCCCGGACGGAATCTACGAACCGGGCATCATCGACCCCGGCCTCCCCAGCCCCTCCCCCACAAGCCCATTCTGGCTCTCGCAACCCTCAAAACTAAGCGCCCTCCAATCCCCATGGCTCAACCAAGCAGATATTGTGATCATCGGCTCTGGCATGACAGCCGCAAGTTTAATCCGTTCCTTATACGCCCGCCAACCGACCCTTAAAATCGTGATCATTGAAGCCCGCGACCTCTGTTCCGGTGCGACAGGTCGGAATGGGGGGCACTGTAAGGTCATGAGCCCTGGAGTCTGGTTTGAGCGGGAGCAGGCGTATGGAACTGCCGAAGCAATGCGGGTGATGCGCTTTGAGCATAGTCATCTCGATGAGATGGTGAAGTGTGTTGAGGAGGAGGGTATCCAGTGTGACTTGAGACTTCATGAGGGGGTAGATGTTTATCACGACGAACACACTTTTAGCCGGGCTGTTAGGGCGCTAGAGGATATGCGGAAACATGCGCCGGATCTTGCAGGTCGGTATACGGTTTATACATCGCGGCAGGATTTGAATGCGCGGTCCTGCCCTGAGAAAAGTGTAGGTGCGATTGGGATGCCATCAGGCTCGGTATGGCCCTATAAATTTGTGACGGGGCTATTCGAAAAGTACGTCCATGAGAATGGACTCTCAATCCAGACGAACACGGTCGTCACCGCTGTGCAAGATACCGAGCAGATCGCCACGGTGAAGACCTCACGCGGAGACATACAAGCTCCCATCGTCGTCCACGCCACAAACGCCTGGATGAGCCATCTAGTTCCTGAATTGCGGCCGTTCGTCTCACCCGTCCGAGCCAATGTCCAGCGCCAGGTCCCTGACTCTACGCTGCGCGTCGACAACTCCCTCTGGCTCCGCTACGCAGAACACGATTATGACTACATGGTGCAACGACCCGACGGGGCATTCATAGTCGGCCGAGCAAATACCGGCCGCAGAGCAACCAGCGACGACGGGAACATGGATGTCCTCCCGCAGACGCATCTACGCACCGTCGTCCCCGCGATCTTCGACTTCAAGACGAAGAATGTACAAACCACACATGCATGGAGCGGCTGTGTTGCGTTTACTCAGGATGGGAATCCATTTATCGGGAAGTGGCCGTCGGCTGGTCGGAAGCATCAGTGGGTTTGCGGTGCGTATCAGGGGATTGGAATGGTTAGGGCTTTTAGATCAGCTCAGGCGCTTGCGTGTATGATTCTGGGGGAGAGGGTTCCGGAGGAGTTTCCGCGGTCCATGTTTATGACTGAGGAACGGCTTAAGGGCTTGCAGAGGTCGGTTCAGGCGAAGCTGTGACTTGGGGCTTGCATAGTTAGCAGACCTACAATGATGGATATGATGTTATGGTACCCATTTGTTCCTCAGCCTGTAGCATGTCAAGACCGTCTAGAGTTCTAGTAGTTATTTCTATCTACCTAGCTAATCGGCTGGTGAGGCACTGTGCCCGACAACGACCTTGCATCCCTTGAAGTTGCACGGGTCCGCCGTCATAGAGATGGGAAGTGATGGCCGGACATTGCTGGCATCGCAGATCGGAGGCCAATTGAAGGTCTTCTGCATGTTGTTCTTTAAAGTAGTTGTTGAAAGAGTCTGTGTCTGCAAGAGCCATCCTTCTCCGCCTTATTAATTATTGGGAAGGGTTGCAGGAAGGGGGATGTTAAGATGTCTACCCGCCCAGGGCTTTGGGTAGTAGTGGGCTGGGAGATACTTGTTCAGATGGAGATATGCCAGTGTTTGAAATAATACAGGTGAGATAACCATGATCATAATGATAAGAAAGAGGATACAGTCTTGAGTCATGTGCTCTATACTCTACTCTGGAGTCGGCTGGTATCCGCTAAGAAAGGAAGGCAGGATAGGTGTCTACTCTACTAGGGAAGGAGCGACCTACTTTAAGTTCGAGGGGGATACACTAATAGTACTAGTTTTGACCATGGACGATATGGGTTGACAGAGGGATGTAGAGGTTTGGAGTCTAGCAGGACATGCATGTATATATACCAGGCAGAAGCTAGCAGGTGAACAGATGGATATCAACAGCGGTGGGGATTGCTCAAAGTTCATTCATTGTTCCTTCACTACTAAATACTCCCGAGTCACCTACTATAGAACGCCTCGTCTATGGTTAAACTATCGCTACTATGAGCATGTTGCTCGACCAGCTTGCGAAGATACGCCTTATCTTAATACGTCGGATACTCGAGTATATTTACAACACCATAACGGAGTGGTTGATCATGGTCGGGAGGTAGAAGGCATGCAGAAGAGAGGCACTGCATGGGCGGACTGGACCAGTCTATGCGCATACATGTTAGTGAGGAACAAATTGAATTCGAGATCCGGGTTAGATTAGGAAGGGTCCGTACAAAGAGCAATAACCTAAGCATTATTGCGTTTAGCAGGATGAGATGAATCCCTGCGTAGCTAGTATTGCGAGCCTAGAATCATCCATTGCGTGCGCCGGGTAGAAGACAGACTACTTGGGACTCTTCACTCATGACCTAGAGTTCGAAATGCAGACGGGGCTATCTTCCTGAATCTTAATCGATGCTTTAAAACGGTCGAGAATGTCTTAGGTTAACTATGTACATAGTTATCGAGTATCTCGCTAACTGCGAGGACGTGCATCGACTAGTGGAAAGATTTGTGTCGAGGGCTATTTTCCAGTACGCCAGGTTAGTATCCGAGGGAAGTGGGTGAAGTAGCAAAGTAGGATAAATTCCAACTATTCGCTATGCTCAAGTATAGATACAAAAAAGGATGCCTGATCCATTATATGAAGGAAAGCAGATTCAATAGTTCAACGACTGAACGGGACCATTGAATGCAGAAAAAAAGATAGTAAGAGAGAAAGGTCTATTTTCGTTTTCCATCGTCCACTTAGTATGTGGAAGAGAGGTCACGAGCGTGGACCTTCTCGTCGGTGACCAACCAAGAGAGGGTCTCCTTCAAGTAGCTGAGAAACTGCTCGGCACTCAGGGAGTTAAAGTACTCGCTGAGGCTGGTGCTATCATCGGGGACGCTGGGCGTCTCGCTGGGGGCAGGAGTAGAGGTGGTAGTGGGGGCGGAAACCACGGGAGTCGAAGTGGAGGAAGCGACCTGGGTCTCAGCGGGTGCAGTGGTAGTCAGGGTGACCTGAGGAGTGGTGGTGGTGGTGGTGGTGGTAGAAGTGGACACAGCAGTAGAGGTGGGCACAGCAGAAGAGGTGGCAGTAGCAGTGGTAGCAGGGGCGGAAGTGCTGGCGCCGCCAGAACCGGAGCCACCAGTCCAAAGGGCAGGACCGGGGATCGGGTAAGAGTCCAGAGCCTGGTAGATGTTGATGAGGATACCTTCGTCGGAGCTGGTGTAGAGCTCAGTACCGAGGGTACCAGCGGGGGAGTCACTGCCACCGCCAGTGATCTCCAGGTTGACACACTGAGGGTAGTTCTGAGCACCGTTCTCTTGGCCAGCGGAGTGGAGGGCAATGATTTCATGACGGAGGACGTAGTTGCCGTCCACGAGACTAGTGGGGAGGGTGACGGTCCAGGAGTTGTTGTTGGCAATCAGCTCGTCAGAAGCCCAGGTACCAGGGAGAACGCTGTCATCGACGAGACCGCGCTCGGCGATCTTGATCCACTCGAGAGTGCTCTTGTCAACGGTGGAGCAGTCGCCGTTGCAGTTGGCGAGGTATTCAATAACTATTATACAGTTAGCCTATGGCTTTCTCAACTGTTTTCACGTTTTAAAGCGCTTTTAAGACTTGCCTGGGCCATGATGGGACTCGGGCCATTCGGTCCACTGCAATTCAATCTCGGCGCCTGCTGCGACGGAGGCAGAGATGGCACCAGGCTCGCCGTCCCTGTGGCAGATGATATCACCGCTGCTGTAGGCGGTACCGTCGACGAAACCCAAGTCGGTGGCGGAGGTCGACCACCCAATGGTGTCAGGAGGACTCGGGTTGTAGGGGTAGTTGTTCACAAGATATCCTCCGTAGTACTCGCCATCAGCAACAATACCGCTGACATATCCGTGACCAGCAACGAGAGCCGAGGAGGCGAGGGCGAAACCAGCGATTCTAGCGACAGACATTTTGGTGATAGTGATTGACTTCTTAACGCACAGCGTTACTCAGTTTTGAAGGATTGGATGGGGTGTTTGAAAAGAGTGGACTTCAATCAATGAAGTTGGAAGAAAAGCAAGAGAATGAATGGATCGAAGATCCAGAGACGAAAAGAATGCAAAGGTTGGTTGGGGAGAAAGAAGAAGCTCAGCACCCCTGCGACGATGAATGCCTTTATATACATACACTCATATCCCGTCTGCCCACATATGCTGGGTGGCGCTCAGACAAAGGAAAGCCTCATTGCCATGCTCGCGAATGAAAGGTTCGTCGCCGGCGGCACCCAGCCGCATCTAGATTGCCTCGAAACCCATGTTTCCCTGTCAAGGTGGTTCCTCGAGGGTTAGGGAACCATTGCGATAGGTCCTTTGAGGGCAGAAGTCTGAAGTAGATGAAAGCATAAGCACCAAGTCCTAGGCGTTGAGACACCGACATCTGGTGGAACTGGCGAACACGGCACCCCGTCAGGAGAATCGACTATTCCAGGGTTAGCGGCACTTAATGAGGTGCGATGGAGAAACAGATGCGGAGACAGAGGTCTTCACCTCTTCAGGGCCATGCCGGCGCAAAGGTGCCTAGTTTCTCAAGGAAGTTGTCTGCGACAGTCCGGGTTTCAACTTAAAGTGTCGCTAGACTCCTGCTCCATGTCCTCGCCCTGCCAAGAGCCGCGATCATTAAACTGTGTGGTGGAGCATAGGAGCAACATCATCCAGGCTGACAATTGACGCTGAATAAGGGCCTAACAGGAGGTTTGCTCCACTTAGGCTATTCTAGAGTCTCTGACTCTCTGCACTCGGAGTGTTAGGATGTTTCATTATTGTTAAAGGTGTTGTTGGGCGAGGATCTGAAGGAAGAGTTTTTCCGTCCACATAAGAATCCAACTTGTCAGTGATCACCACGTGCCTAGTACAATGCTGTCAACATCTCCATTCTTGACATGAATAAATCGATAGCACATCTGTTGTGTTGTCCGGAATCCGAATCGCCTTCATCTTTAAACCTGTGTTTGGGAATAATGAAGCAGCGCTATTCAATCGCTGCTCAATATAGCGAGCCACTACGATACGTCCGAACCAGCGGTACCAGCGCCGGATAGATTGCAGGAGCCCGGACAATAATATAACGCGAGTGGAGGTGTGGTCCGCCTACAGGGATCACCTAAAGCAGGTACAAATTACAACAATATAATATGACGGCATCCACCAGAGAATGAGCCTATCTTGACCCATCATCTCTCCGAATCTTGATTGAATATGCTTCCCTGACTCAGTCTACGACTCTACATGATATCTCATGCAAATAATGTCTTTTGCATATGATGATGAGGTTTTGGGCGGCTCTCATTGAACCACGAAGCGCCCGGATGGGCCACCGATGACTGTATTCGACTATTTTGTGGCCGAACGTTCTGGATATATCATGCCTCGATATAGGAATGTGATTCCAGCTGCAGTCAAGCCTCCCGATACTGAAGTTTTCGTACTCTTTCAATAAAGTGACCTTCGAGGTATGCGAGGGACTGCCCTGCCCTGCCCTGGTGCCTTGACGGAGGTATGTCCGCAATATACATGAAACGTCTAGATGGAACCGATGCCAGGAATCTATTGAAACTTGATTTGCCTAATCCCGTGCCGGTAACTGAGTCTTCTTCCCTAAATCACGCGTTCCTTCATCTCATGGTCGAGCTAAATCAGTTAATAGCTCATGGAAACCCTAGGTAGCGTAAGTCTATATGTTAAAAGACCTAGATCAACCAAAGGCACTTCCTATACTTTGATTCTCTCCATCACCTCCTATAACTGCTAGACAATTGTCGGAGAGAGAGACGTCACCCCTTTGCGCCCGGCCCAATCCGAACCAATCCACAATGCTTTGGGGGACATAAGAGAGAAGGTCGAAGGCTTATTCATTTGGGTTGCTTCAAGTTGTTAGGATCTAGCGGTTACCAACCATCGAGTGCTCGCTTCAGAGGGGCATCAAGTCAGGGAGACCTCAAACGAAAGGTCCAAGATTTCCGTAGGGAAGCTCGTCATGTAATGTGTATCGGGTGCGAATGTTGGTACTGGACTAGGGTGGCTCATCATGTTTAGCCTACCACCCAGTAACTCCGCATCTTTTGACGATGAGAAAAGGGAACTCTTACCACTGAAAGAGCTAGAGGGACCACGTGTTGAAGAGCCTTTCCCGCAGTATGGATTGGGGTAGGGGTCTAGTTCCCTGTAGGACTGAATAACAATAACAGCCTCTAGGATCTGCTGGAGCGATTTTGATTGAAGGCGCGGGGTGACTTTTTGCTCCTGGAAATAACTCTTCACATCGTCATGTGGGTAATATTTGATGTTATCAACCAGAATCTGCCGGGGTAAGGTTAGATACCTAAGACCTCGCGATGAGACGAAAATGGCAAACCTTCTCGTGAGAACCAGTATCCTTGTGGCGCCATGTCGTGCAACTGATATTCTGCAGCTTGGATGAGTTGATGAGAGTTAAGAGCAATCACAGGGGTGCAGCGACGCTTATGGTAGACAGCGGTCAAGAGAACATGCCCGTACCAAAAGTACGCCCGGGCTTTTTGGCCGTACGGAAATCTGGCAATAGAGATGTCATTATAATCAAATCTGCTACTGGACATACACTCAGCAATCCGTGGATGGTTGCTAATAGTATTATAGATTGTAGCTTCGCGGATGATCAGTTGCATATTATCTTTATTCTTACTGCGAGGAACATTTCCGATACTCTTCCCATCTATAAGATAGCCTTCGGCAAATATTCCACTAAGCAAGAGCTCTTCGTTGCTCGGGTGTTTAATAACTCGTTGAGTGATAAAATCACGTGACCCAGTTGCCAGAGAAGCGATTGGTCTATAGATAGAGTTAGTAGGTAGGTAAGGGAATGCCAAAGCAATGGCCTGTATGGCCATTGATGTAGTTCTAGCATAGCAAGTGGGCAAATCAACCTACCGGGGTGTATGGTACGGAGCCACTATGACAAGGATGAGAAATCAAGTGGCAGTATACTCCGTGCTTCAGCCACGTGATGTCACATGATACGTGTAATCACGGCGCATAATTGGTGGTGCTCCTCGCTATCAGACAGGCCACGCTAGTGACTCTTCCTCCTTTTTCCACCTCCCGCCATCATTCTCCGCTAGGCATTACTATTACGCCGGCCGACCGCTCACGCTCATCCTCCCAACAAACGCCTTCACTTCCCCAGATAATACGAGATTACTGATCTGTCCTTCTCGCCCTTCTTCTCGCCAATCAGTCACCAATTCTTGACTCATGCTTTCCATGGTGTCGACCCGGGGCCACTGTTAGTTTTTTCAGACTCGATCAGAACTCAGTGCGCCCGTACAGATCGGACCGACCCCTTGTCTGGTGAGCCGAGTCGTTGCTTTTTCTACCCTCAACCGAACGTCTACAGGATTCCTATCGTGGAAAACAGTACGAGGCCGTCCATTGGGAGTTGGTCGACCGGCTTTTGAGGGAGTCACGCTGGCCTATCCCCCTTGATCCCTTTTGTTCCCCTCAGAAGGTCAAGGATGGGACCGACCTCATCTCCTACATTTCCCGCTTTGGACCCGATCGTCGTGGACGATGATATGGTGAATCCTTACCAAGACACAGACATGGACTTCCTGGATACCGCGGCACTGCAGTTATCGGCTGAACATGCCGGACAAGAATTTGACGATCTCTTCACCCGCGCCGCATCATCCCGCACTGTCGCGGAATCAAACCCACCATGTCTCTCCCCATCAGACCTATCGCTTAAGCGGTCGTACCAAGAAGACTCCTTGCGACATCCCCAAGATTTCGCATCAGACTCCCCGGCTGAATCGCCCGATAACTCAACTTCAAGCTCGAGCTCAGAATCGCCCCGCAACCACCTCCGAAACCCGTCTATCGCATCGACCGCCTCCGCCGTTCATAGCGAAAATCTGGTGATGCCCTTTGCTTATACATCGGAAGATTGGGTGAATCCGGATTTTGACCACGTGAAGGATGAGTCTCTGTTTGGTTTTGATGCTTCGCTCCCGAACCTGGAAGGCCCCCCTTATCCGGCGGAAACGGACCTCGAATCTAGTAACAAGGCCATGGATGCCGCCTTTGATTTTGAAAGCGCTGCTAGCAGCCCAAGCCCTCTAAAGGCAGGCTCCACTTCGCATCCGAGGGTCCAGAAGGCCTCAAGGTCGAGTTTGCGGGCTACGCCTAGCGCCGTGAAACGCAAGTCTGCTTCGCCGGTGAGATACGAAAATCCTAACCCGTTCGACTGTACTGCGCTAATATGTCTATAGCGAATTGCTCAAACAGTCGCCCCGTTTTTCCCCCACAATGTAACGGATGCTTCCTCTCCCTTCCAACCTTCAAGGATGCCTACTCAAGTGAAATCACCGCTAAGCCCGTGGAGCGAACATTCACCTTCATCGTATCTCGAGGAGAGTTTTGGTGGCATTAATATGAATGGTGGTTCTCCGTTAACCTCTAACCTGAACTTTCATCCGAACAGCCTTCCTTTTGGTTTCAATTTCGCTCAAAGACACGTGAACCCGGACCCCAGCCAACGTCCGACCCTAACCGTCCATCCAACCTCCCTAAAATCGCGAGTTGAGACACAAATACCAATTAGGTTGTCCCTGTACCCATTACCACCTGGCGTGAAGAAGATACGTTTGCCGAGCCATACCATCTCGAAACCCAAATTCCTTGCGCCGCCGGATACTGGACGCTCCCCGGATACTGTCGAGTTATATACGAGTCTATTTTGTACGAGTGCTATGCAGGATAGAGAGAAGCTGCGGAACGCACTGGCAGCAGCGAGAGGCGACACGACACATCGTTCATCCAGTTCTACCCCCGTCACTAGCGATGCGGCGCAGGAGGAAGACACGTCTTTGGATGGTGGAGAGGTGAAGATTTGCGCCGGCTGCATACAACGGGAACGGAAACGCGCTTTCCGGAAAAAGCAGAGGAAGCCGGAGGAGGATGAGTTGTTCCAGAAGCATGAGGGCAAGCGTGTTATTGTCTTCAACACCAATGAGATCAAAGATTGGGCCGAACCGTCCAAACCCGCAACCTCAGGTGAAGCTCAAGTTCCCGCGACTTTTCCCGGAGCCTTGCAGGTGGAGCTTCCCATGCGAATAGCATGCTACTGCAGGCACCAAAATGAGAAGCTTGGGTTCCAGTATGCATATCCCCCTGATCTCTTGTAGATAGGAAAGCTAACAACCGCCTGCAGGGTTATCTTCACCATAAAGGATTATAAAGACAATGTCATCTCTCAAGCCATCACAAACTCAATTATGATCACAGATGACCACAAAACTCACGCATCTGCAGCGCCTCCCGCTCCCGGACCCTCCCCATCTTTGCCTGATGGAACACAACTTCCAGGTGTTGGCGTGTTTCCTTCCGGTCCTAGCTTTGACACTGGCAAATCGTCTACTTCTGCAGGTTCACCTTCGGCAACGGATCTGCAGGGGCTCCAGCAAACATTCAATTCACAGTATCAACCTAGCCCTGGCTCTTTCGCCAATCCAACAAGCAGCGGAGCGCCATCCAATTCGCAAGGATCACGTAGCTTGTCACGACAGACGTCTCTGAACGACTTCCAAGGGCCCACGAGCAAAAGACGCAAACATAGCAGTACTAACAGACTGCCTTCGGAGTTGACTATGACGAAGCTCGAGAATGGCCAGTCTGCTACAGGACCTTCCGGCAGCGAGTCTCATTTCCCAGTTTCGCGTAGGTTCGCATTTCCCACCGAGAGACCATTTGTAACCTCGGCCGCCATGGGCAACCAATTCAGTAATGGCCCACCAACCCCAACTAGCGGAGATAACAATCCATTCTTCACGAACATGCAGCAGCAAAATCTGGACAGCTTTATTCAGCAGCAATTGATGTCTGCCCCGAACTCGGCTCAACCCAGCCGTCCTGGAACCCCGGGCGGGTCCGGCAGGAACAGCTTCCAAGAACAGAATCTCAATTTGTCGCTGGGTCCGACTCCGACCACACCAATGTGGCCCCCTCTTACTAGTGCGGGAAATCGGCTGCCCACGGTGATTCATAAGTTGGTCCCATCAGAGGGATCCATCACTGGAGGGACGGAGGTCACACTATTAGGCAACGGCTTCTACCCAGGCATGGAAGTTGTGTTCGGCGATACTCTCGCGACGACCACTACATTCTGGGGTGAAAAGTGCCTCAACTGCCTCACTCCGCCAGCCCTTCAACCTGGACAGGTCGCCGTCGTGTTCAAGCATGAGCACCCCAGCTTTAATCAGTTGCAACAGCAGCCTCAACCATTGCTGCCAAAGCAACAGCTATTCTTCCGGTATATAGATGATCGGGAGTTGCAGATGTACCGTCTTGCACTGGGGATTCTCGGGCAAAAACTCGGAAACCAAGCTGATGCCTTCCATACCGCTCAGCAGATTATGGGCAGCGATTACAAAGGGGCGTTTAATCTTCAGAAAGACTTCCAAGGCTCCTCCAGCGGGCATCAACGGCAGGTTCCTGGCCTGGAATCGCAGGGTAAACTGGGCGATATGGATTCGAAAATGTTGACTTACTTGGAGTTTATCGACCTTGACGATAGCCCACGTCCGCCGAGGTATAACACGCGCTGCACCACCGGCCAGACTCTCCTTCACTTTGCATCCTCCTTGGGCCTAACCCGATTTGTTGCTGGACTTATTGCCCGAGGAGCGACTCCTGATGTGGAGGACAGCACCGGGAATACGCCAATGCATCTCGCCGCCTTGAATGGCCACGCACATATCATTCGTAAACTCCGCCTTGCCGGCGCCAGCCCCAATGTTCGGAGTATTAGGGGCTTTACTCCAGCCGACCTTGCCACCACGCTCCCTGCCCATCAGGCAGCTTTGATTCCTGCGCGCCACTCTCGCTCACGCAGTGCCGGCTCGTTGGCCTCACGACGCAGACACAGCAGTACCGCGTCTCTGCACTCGCTTTGGGAGACATCTTCAACGTCGGGCTCTTTCGATTACGCGGTCGATGATTCTGATGATTCTGATGATGAGGAAGGGGATCTTACATTTTCCACTTCCCGTCGGTCTAGCATCCACCACGATGCTCCCGCACCCCTACAGACCCCTGACTCGACCCCGGCAGTAGGCGATGCGCGACCATTCTCCCCTCCGGCCGCGCTCGTTGCCTGGCGAAACCAACTCCAAGCGCAAATCAATCAGTTCCAACAGAGTGTTGCGAATGCTTTCCCTAACCTACCCAATATTCCAGCTCTACCGCCTATGCCGGCTTTACCAGACTACCAGGCCATGCGTCGCATCACGAATCTTGTCCCGCATCGACCAGCTTCGTCACGCGGGGTTAAAGAAGGCTGGTGGGATATGTTGACGGGTAATGCCTCCCCTACCGCAACGGAACTCCCCTCGTACGAAGAGCTGTATCCGCATAACGAGAACAAAGACGAGGAAGAGCGCGCGGAGAAGGCGAGCATGTTACAGGCTGCTGCTGAGGCGGCTTTAGATCAGCACTTTGAAACGCAAGCCAGCTCCTCCAGGACTCCCGTCTGTAAGGAGAGAGAAGATATAAGGGATATCCGGATTGGTCGGAATATTATCTCCCGGGAGCAGCAGAAGCATCTCAGGGAGCAACAAGCCCGACGAATGAAGGGCCTCGCCAGTGACCGGAATCTGTATTTCTTTTGGGTGAGTGACCGCTTTCTTCGTATCCGCGTCCTACAAAGCCTTCATTACTGACTCGGTCTAGATTCCTCTTCTGATTCTGGTGGTCTTTGCGTGGACTCGAAGCTACATCCCTGGTATATCAAGGGGGATCTCTGAAGCTTACGAGTTTGTAAAGGCCCGCTACACGCAGCGGGCGTTGGATATTGGCGCTTGAACCTATATTCATCCGATTTGTTTGATTGACGTTCTTTCAGCTGGGGCGTTGTGCATACACTGGGATCTTTTCTTTCCTTTCCTTTGTCCAAGCCTTCTCTTGCGTATAATGACGGGATATGACTACTTAGACATTTATTCTACAGAGTACCTTTTCTGTACTTCCTGGTTTAAGGACCATCTATTGGGTCTTCAGAAGCTTCCTTCACCCCTTTCTGGCCACAGAGTTGATGTAACAATGCCCTGTGGCGCTTGTATTTAGTCATGACTATGACAATGTATATATTCCAGAACAAATCCATAGAACTTCGAATTATTGCTCACTCTTCAAGTAGAGTCATACTCCGAATACTTGTTGGTATCTCCATGGATGCCAAGAGTCCAACGCGGAGAAGGCGGTCGTCCACCGAGCTTCCACGACATAGACAACACCTTCAATAATACTCCTCTAGCCAGTCACTTATCGCATTTTTCCTCCCCCCTTCTATTTACCTGCACTAGAGGGTGGCAATTCTTGTTCGAGTTGCTTGGCCGGTATGCTCTCTGGGAGCAGCCAGCTTCCCCCTGAATAGTGACCAGGAATGATGGAATCTCTACCCCAGGCCGCTTCGAGCAGTGTCACCGGTAATTAAACAAGACCCCCAGATTCATGCGACACGCGGTTACTCATAGTGCATTTCTTCTCCATCTTCTCAGTCGAATATACCGATCCCTCGGGCCTGTTCTCCTCCATCCACCCGGTAATCGTCAACAAATTACCATTACGAAACCTACACTGGAAATCTCCCACCCGTCCTGTCCGGTCCATCGAGTCGCTCCGCATCGGGTTCACGCCAGCGAAACATGAAGCTGACGAGCGCAAGTCATCCAGCGATGGGCCAAGGGGCGCCAAAACGCACCGACGCCATCAGATCCCCGGCCTGCGCCAGACACCCTACCTGAAGATCTACCTCCTTCGATGCGACGATAACGAAACCTACAAGAATACGGCGAGGAAGGCATTGCGGGAGTGGATCAAGTCGCATGGCTTGTCGTCGACTTCGAATACTAGCTCCTCCGCAACGAGCCAGGAAAAGCACGATGCGTTCGAGTGGCTTATCTTGCATGTTGTGCAGGACGGTGACAGTCCGGAAAAGGTAGCGCCGACGTTGAAATGGGGTCGCACGACCACGACCGTGTTAGAGAAGATCAAGGCGGATTTCAATGGCTCGTCCAAGTCGGCTGTGGATCGTGTGGCTCAGTTGCGTCTTCCGAAGCCCGGGAGCCCATTAAAGTCTCCGGAGTTGGTTGATCAGATTGAGGACTTTGTGGAGAAGATGAAGAACTCGATTCTGGCGTCCTTTGATCTCCGGGTGGCTCAGTATGAGGAGGATATTAAGGAGAAGGATTCCCAGCGCAGTTTGCCCGGGTGGAATTTCTGCACCTTTTTTATACTGAAAGAGGGTCTTGCGAGGGGCTTTGAAAATGTTGGGTTGTTTGAGGATGCGCTGCTTGGGTATGATGAGCTAGCTGTTGGGTTGGATGCCGCGATTCACGAACAGCTCGAAGGTTCTGGTGAACAGCATGGCAATGCGTTTCTAACGTATAGTAAGGACTGGCACGAGAAAGCAAAAACCGCCCTGGCTGCTAGAGTGGAGCCGAAGGATTCAAATAAGGATGATTATGAGGAGCTCCCTTTGATTCCCGAACTTGATACAGCAGATTTTCCAATTGACCCGGTGAAAAAGGCTTATCGAGAGATGATCCTAGCCAGCAATATCTCCATCTTTGATTTCCGGGGATACATTTTCTCTCGACAATTGACGCTCCTCCTTAGGGCGTCAAGGGCTCCGTCAGTTGTTAGTGAGGATATAGACATGAACGAAAAATCGAGGAAAGGAAACAAAAAGCCAGAAGATTTGATGCTGTTGGCTGAGATTTGCGAGCGAGCGAGCGAGTTCATCAGCCTCGCTGCCCGAACACTCCGGTCTGATCTGGCAAGCGGGCTGCAGGGGCTAGATAATCCTTCCAAGTCAGAGATCATTAGCAATTTGGTCTCGTCGTGGGCGTATGCTGCTGCATCCCAGATCCTACTTCAAACCTTTACTCCAGCGCTCACACTTCCCGAGACTTCTCTACACGCAGCGGATGTTTTTTCGGGGGATAATAAACAGAATCAACCTGTCCCCAGACGCACAAGCTCACTGATCACGGCTGCAAATCGTCAGTCGCGTCCAGTAAAAGCAGACATGATATCTCCTGATGTCCTTTCGTCCGTCCACGCGCAACCAGGATTCGACGGGCCGAAACTCACCCCTAAGACCGGTTCAGAGCAATTAGCGTCCGGGAGGAGTGAATTGCTCTTGATGGCCCGGAGACTACTAGAAGAGATTGCTGGTCGATGTGGATGGAAAGAAACGTGGACAGATCTTGGTCTTCTCTTCGATGATAGAAGCCCTGACTCCAGTGACATGGCTGAAGTTTCTCTCGATAGCGAGAGTTCACAACCAGTGGAAAAGCCTCAACCTATTAACTCTCTCAGTGGTGTCGGCTTGACGGCACTGAAGGCGGCACTGGGATCTCGGAGGGCGTTCCGTGCTCATTATGAAGAGCTCACAGACCGAATGTATCGGCATCATATCGCAGCGAATCGCACAAATTCAACGCATACGGCCCTGGCTGATATGGCTGTCTTGCGCTTTCGACAGAGCGACTACGGTGCAGCTGCTTCGTATTTCTATCAGATCGTACCCTTCTATGGAAATAGGCGTTGGACTATTCTAGAGGGAGTTATGCTAGAGATGTACGCGCGGTGTCTAAAGGAACTGAATCGGAATGACGAGTATGTCCGGGTGGTTGTCCGCCTTTTGGCGAAATATGCCGCGCATACCCAGTCACAACTATCGAGCCGACAGAAGACCCTAGATGCGTCCTCGGTCTTCGCAGAGGAAGACTTAGTCTCTGGGTACGTGGAGGAGCTGTTCAAAACGTCTAGTGCGCTCCAGAAGGATATCTCTGCTCCTCTGACAGACTTTTTCGCGGATCTGCGTGTCAAGCCTGTTGTCCTTCATTACAACGACAAAGACGGATTCCAGCTTCAGCTGTATCTACGGTTCCTGTTAGGAAAGCGAATAGATGTCGATTCGATCAAGATTCGACTAGTCAGTGCTAATAACAGCGCCCAAAGCAGCGAACACTGGATCGAGACACAGGCCAAAGCGACCATCAAGTCGTCGTCAACAAGAGTTTTGGTGGGTTCATCAGTACGTATATGTCATGCCCCTTTGTTGCGCTTCAACTAATCTGTTCAGGTCACGCTACAAGGGAAGTACCTTGTGGACCGCGTCGAGATGCGAGCAGGGAACCTTCTATTCGCTATGAGCGGTGGAAATCACCTTGCCCTACCTGTGGGATTCAGGGAGTCGGTTGATGAAGAAGAAGAAGACACTCGGCCGTACATATACTGCTACCCAACCCCGGAGGGGTTGCAGGCAAAGATCGAGCCCCCTCACCTTGTAAACCTGGAGGCTATGCGCACGCTGGAGCTGGAACTCAACAGTGGGTGGAATGATATCAAGGCAGGAGTTCTTCGAGTGCGGCCTGCCACCGCGGGTCTCCGATTGAGAATTGCGGAGGCCGAGGTTGTGGATGGCGAAATAGAGATCAAAGCGAACAGTGAGTCCGGGAATATTGAATTCACCCGATTAGGCCGAAACTCGATTGTTCGGTTTCGAATTCCATACACGGTCGAGGAGCACCCCGCGACACTCTCTGCAAGGGCGGAAGTTACCTACGAGACAGAGAAAGGCCGGTTCTCCTACTCGTCTGCGCATAACGTTGTCTCTGCTTTACCGATCAGCGTCAACGTGCAGGATGTCTTTAAACAGGATGTGCTCTTTTCCCGCTTCACGATCAGCCCAGCCATGATGATCCCTCTTTGGCTCTCGAAATGCAGTATCCCTAGTTCAGATTTTTATCGAGTTCAGTCCAACGTCGGCGAGGCCGTCGCCATGAGAGTCTTCCCCAAGCAACCTGCGTCGTTGCTCTACAAGATCCAACCGCGGGAGAACGGCGTAGTTTCTCCCGGGTCAAGGCGATCTTTAGGTCTCACTGTCCACTTCACTTGCGTGGACGATGAGTGCTTCGATACAGTGGAGAGGGTATTCAAAGAAAGCATTTTTAGCAGTGAATTTGCGCAGTATACGACCTTACTCACGCCGCACCTTGTCGATGCTTTCCGGAGGCAGTTGTCGATCTCAGACATGGAGGCCATTGGGCTCGTCCGCGAGATCGAAGCCTTGCCTTACGCAGCTATTCGGTGGGATGGGCTACTAGGTGCGCTGAAGGAGCCGGTGGACGGCCTACGGGCTTGGCTCAAGGCATGGCATGATGTAAGGAGCCACTTTCTTTTTTGTTGGGACGCATACTGACTTGTATACAGAATCATCTGATCCTATCTCTCCCTGAGCAGCCGTCAATCCGGCAGCGCCACATCATAATTCCCGTGGACATACCTGAAATCCAAGTAGTCCACACGGCAGAACTACGAATTACAAACTTGTCAGAGCAAGCACCGCACGCCGCGGTCGGACAAACCATTATAGCTGAGCTGCGGCTCTCCCACACGCGAAGATGGTGCTCGCCCGATCAGCGCGAGAACGCAGGAGGACCACTAGAATTCTCATACGAACTACATGCTAACCCCGATTTATGGATGGTCGGCGGTCGAAAACGAGGAAACTTTACCGCAAGCGAAGGTGAAACAAAAACGTTCGCTGTTATGTTACTTCCGCAGAAAGCGGGACATCTCCTTCTGCCGGGCCTAGAAATTCGAAGCTTTGTGCCGCAACCGGCGCAGTTGCAGTCGCAGTCGCCGTCGACCAGCACGGGGGTTCTGCCCGCGGAGGCGGCAGCGGGGACACCAGCGCTGCAACGTCGGGCGATCGCCTGCGAGGTCGACTACCGCAATCACAGCGAGACGGTGCTCGTATTACCTGATCTGCGGGGCACGACGGTGAGTCTAAGTTTATCAGGAGGACATGGAGCGGCGTGGCTGATAGATTCCGAGCGACGGGTTCAAGTATGAGCTATGAGCTGATCAATTCAATTCCCTATCAAATCTACACCTTCGTAGACTCCACTAAGAGTACCATACCTACTCCGGAGTATAGTTTGGTGGTGGCAGTTGTTAAGTTTGAGATATGAAAAATACCCAGGGAGACGATCGGGTATTTTTCCTTAGCGCGCCCCACACCACCCAACCTTGAACCCTCAACAGATTCTCGGTGCCCCAACAAAAAATCATCACCAGATGCCGGAGGTTTGCTGCATCCTGTCACGCCATCAGACAACTCAACCCTCTCTCTGGTATCAAGGGAGTATGACGAGCATTTCTATCTACTCTGTAGTGAACCACGACTACTCCTTGGCTCATGTCGAAGTACAGCTGACTGACAAGCTTGGAGTAGTTGAGTAGACCATCGGATTAAAGACAAGAGGACTCCAATCTATCACATGCAGGACTCGCCAAGTATCTGTCTGTATCATCGCGATTCGAGCTCTCTATCCAATTGACATGAGAAAGATCAGCTGCAAATAAGCATCCCAAACTCAGTCCGCGAGAGGATTGAACCTTCTGACCAGTGACAAGTTACAACCTTAAACCAGCCCTGTGCAGAAGTTCCTCAGCCTACTGTGGCGATGGAAGTGGCTGATATCGTTAAAAAATTGAAACAAACACATGAAACCTCGGAATAATCCCTGCCCTTGAGTCGTACTTCTCCTATCAATATAGCGCCAGAGATTAGGTACCTTACTCTTCCAATCCCGCCAAGACTGTTGAAAAGCCACTTATGATTTTTCCTCCTGCTTGAAAGTGGGTAATTTTCTATTTTTCATATGCACAGTGTTTGATTGGATGAGAGAAGGGCGGTGAGTATGAAAATGATTCCACCCCCGGAATTTGATTTTGAAATTGAGTGTCTGAGAATTGCGTCTGGTATTTTTGAATATGGTATACTCTGTACTCCAAAGTGGACTGGGAGCTGGAGAGTTTACTATAAGCCTGGATATAAGCCTGGATGATGCGAGTGGCAGAAAGGTTCACCACTCATGAGAGCACGGGCAGGTCGGAGGGACTCGCGTTCGGGAAGAAGATCTGTGGTTCCTGAAGTTCCGTAACTTTATTCATAGGTAGTATCCTTGACAGTACAACTTGACAGCTCACACTCGATAAAGGTAGACGACCACTCTGAAGGTCAAGGGTCTTGATAATATGCAAATTTGTCAGTTATGATATTAGTAGGATACTACTAAGTAACTAATCTTAAGTAGAGGTTGAAGCAAGTATAAAACTTCAAACCAAGATTGAAATGATCGCCACGTAAGGCAGAACAAGGAACAATCCTCTCCAGCCAATGACTGTGTCTGCAATAGGTGATATTACACAGCCAGTACTGCAAGTTGATAATTTCAGAGACGTTCTTCATGATTTATGGTCCCATCTGGCCGAGCTTTGTTGAGTGACTGACATTGGGTTTGCAATTCCTTCTCGCCTCTCCATTTCAATGTCGATTTTTTCCAGTCCTCTCATTCGTCAAGCCATTTTGCTGTTTCCCCTCCCCTGTTTCTTTTCCTCCCCTTAAGTTGACCGGTTTGTTGGACACCTTGTCTCTCGTCCTCATCTTCTCCCTCTTTCTCTCATCTCCCTCGTCAAGGGCTTCTGGAGACGATCCTGAAGGTTCTGCCACCCTCCATCTCGGGTCTCCCAGTTGATTGTGTCAGATCCGGTGTAACCAACCTCTATCGATCCCTTGGTAAGTGGAAGCAAGCTCAGCTCCAAGCTTTCCGTCCGTTCACCTCGGATGTTTTCTTCTTTTCCTGCTCCTCTTCTGAGCTCTTCATCCTGCAAGAGTGCACTCTAACAGATCCTTAGCGATCAGCTGCCATTATGTCTTCGACTGCCATTCCTAAGCGCGTTGCGCTTCATCGCAACCCGACCACGGACTCCTCCGTCCCCAGCTCCGTCTCCGTCTCTCCGCTAGACTCTCCTCGTCAGTCTCCCTCCTCGACCTCGCTTTCGTCAATGGCTTCTGAGGTAGAGAAGGAGAACAATGGCAAGATGCTCGATACCTATGGCAATGAGTTCAAGATCCCCGACTACACCATCAAGCAGATCCGCGATGCCATTCCGGCCCACTGCTTTAACCGCTCTGCGGCCACCAGCTTATCCTATCTCTTCCGGGACGTCGCTGTCCTTGCCTCGGTCTTTTACGTCTTCCACAACTATGTCACCCCAGAGACCATCCCCTCGTGCTCGGCCCGTTTCGTGCTGTGGTCCTTATACACCGTCGTCCAGGGCCTGGTCGCTACCGGTGTCTGGGTTTTGGCTCACGAGTGTGGGCACCAGGCTTTCTCCCCCTCCAAGGTCCTGAACGACACCGTTGGCTGGATCTGCCACTCTGCTCTGTTGGTGCCTTACTTCTCATGGAAGATCTCTCACGGAAAGCACCACAAGGCCACGGGTAACGTCTCCCGTGACATGGTGTTTGTGCCCAAGACCCGCGAACAGTACGCCTCTCGCATCGGCAAGACAATCCATGAGCTGAACGAGCTCATGGAGGATACTCCCCTGGCGACTTTCACCCACCTGGTCGTTCAGCAGCTGTTCGGTTGGCCCATGTACCTCTTAACCAATGTTACCGGCCATAACAACCACGAGCGTCAGCCCGAGGGACGCGGAAAGGGCAAGAAGAACGGCTACTTCGGCGGCGTCAACCACTTCGACCCCAGCAGCCCTCTGTATGAGGCCAAGGATGCTAAGCTCATTCTTCTGAGCGACATTGGTCTGGCCATAACCGGATCCGTTCTGTATCTCATTGGTTCCAAGTATGGCTGGCTCAACCTCGCTGTATGGTATGGTATCCCATACCTCTGGGTCAACCACTGGCTGGGTAAGTAACTCCGACGCCAAATACGTCAAAACATAGATACTGACGTGGATAGTTGCCATCACATACCTCCAGCACACCGACCCCTCCCTCCCTCACTACCAGCCTGAGTCCTGGAACTTCGCCCGCGGTGCCGCCGCCACCATCGACCGCGACTTCGGCTTTGTCGGTCGCCACATCCTCCACGGTATTATCGAAACCCACGTCCTCCATCACTACGTCAGCACCATCCCCTTCTACAACGCCGATGAGGCCAGCGAGGCCATCCAGAAGGTCATGGGCACCCACTACCGCACCGAAGCCCACACCGGATGGACCGGTTTCTTCAGGGCCCTCTATAATAGCGGCCGAAGCTGCCACTGGGTTGAGTCCTCCGAAGGAACCAGCGGCGAGAACGCCGGTGTCCTCTTTTACCGCAACACCAACGGTATCGGAGTTCCACCCGTGAAGCTGGCCAAATAGAGCAACGTCTGCCTATTCATACATAGAAAGAATGCACGTTGTGTGTGTATGTGGTGTGGTGTTGTATTTCTCCGGTGTCGGTTTCATCTTGCTGGCTGGTTGGTTGGTTGGTTGCAATTTATGTTTCATTTATCCTCATCTCGTGGTATCTCTCGCGGGAACGAAATGGCCATGATAATACTCTTGTCTCATTGCGTCCATCTATCAAAGCAAAAGCTGCGAATTTTTTTTTTTTTTTTTTTGCTTGGGGCGTATTACGGATGAGCTGATACGATTTTTTGAGCGGTATCTAACAAAAATGGCTGTTAGTCTAGTTTGGGAACTTGATGCTGGGCCTTTAATTTAGACCGTCTCCACCACTTATTCTTTAGCAAAAGATTTTGATCTTTTTGGTTCCATTAGACTTGTTTGTCGTAGTGTGCGGCTAATCTTGAATCTCATCGACTTCTTCCAATGAAGAAAGACTCCCAAGAGCAGAGCTTCAAAGTTCAGGACGAGCGTCAGAAGCAAAACAAGACTGGACAGTGGAAAGGGGGACGAAGAAGGATTTTACCTAGAATGCGGGGAAGTGAGGCTCAGACTCGATCGATTCTTTGCCCTAGAAGTTGAAACTTGAAAGAGCATCCAGCACTTCCGAGTAGGAATCCACCTTTGTACTTAAGTATCTATGGAATCTGGATCTATGGTCGTGGACTGTCGTTACGATTCTCTCACGCCTTCTAAGTGGATTATTACTACTAGCTTGTTAAGGGCCACAAGCTCTATATGTGCTTTCCATAGGTACAATACTAGCAGCGGGCGGTGGTAGTAGTAGTAATAGTACTCCAACCAGAGAAACAATCCCATATCACCTGCACATGGCTTATTATTATAACAGTCCCGCAGTGTCCAAGACTCTCCTTTGTCGTCGTCTAAACAGCCGGTTAAATCCGTGTAAAGTCGACGAGGTCTCGAATTGCCACCAATAACCACCCTTGATTCTCCAAGATGCTCTCCTGCCTTAGGATGTATATAACCTGGACCCCACAGTCCCAAAAAATCATAGAGGGGTCGTGAATAATAACCATCGATACTCCAAGATGAAAATCCTACAATTCCCCCTCCTAACGACACTCAGTATCAGTATCAGTATCAGTACCATAATGTCTCAAGCCAATGCAGCAACCCCAAATTCAACCTATACAAACCCCATCCTCCCAGGCTGGCACTCAGACCCGAGCTGCATCTTCGTCCCAGAACAAGACAACACTTTCTTCTGCGCAACATCCTCCTTCCTCACCTTCCCCGGAATCCCCATCTACGCAAGCAAGGACCTCCTGAATTGGAAACTGGCTAGCCACGTCGTCACTCGGCCTTCCCAAGTCCCCGAGCTAGCGAAGAATACTACATCCCAAACGCAGCAAGACGGTCTCTGGGCCCCGACGATTAGATACCACAACGGGAAATTCTATCTCCTGACCTCGTATGTCTCCATGTATCCGGATTTCGGGTTCACTGGGTTGCTTTTCTCTTCGGAGGATGTCTACTCCTCCTCCTCAGAGGCATGGAACGACCCGCTCAGATTCGAAATCGGCGATATAGACCCTGATATCTTCTGGGACGACGATATCGATAGCACAGTGTACATCACCTACGCCGGCGTCTCCCAAACAACCCTAAACCTCGAAACCGGGCAAACAGGCCCCTCCTACGCTCTCTGGCCCGGCACAGGCGCCGGCCTCCCAGAGGGCCCGCACATCTTCAAGAAAGATAACTGGTACTACCTCTGCATCGGCGAGGGGGGCACTGAGCTCGGACATCAGCAGAGTATCGCTCGCTCACGGAAGGTGTCGGGGCCGTATGAAGCGTATACAGGGAATCCGGTGCTGACCAATAAAGGCACAGATGAGTATTTCCAGACGGTTGGACATGCGGATTTGTTTCAGGACCGGGGTGGGAATTGGTGGGGTGTTGCGCTTGCGACGAGGTCGGGGCCGCCCTGGAGGGTTTATCCGATGGGGAGGGAGACTGTTCTATTCCCTGTGTCTTGGGGGGTGGACGAGTGGCCGGTTTTTGAGCCTGTGAGGGGGAGCATGAGTGGGTGGGAGCTGCCGAGGCCGGGGCCTCGGGCTCGTACTCATAACGGGGATATGATACCCGGTGACGGGGCATACGTCGACGCAGACGATGATGATATCAACTTCGCACCTGGATCTTCGATTCCTTCCCATTTCCTCTTCTGGCGGTTTCCGAGGGACGGAGCGTTCACTGTCTCCCCGTCTGAGCGGCCGTTCTCGTTGCGGTTGGTTCCTTCGAAATATAATATCACCGGTTCTGTCCGTGGGAATGCAGAATCGGAATCGGAATCGGACTTGGAGACAGAGACAGAAACAGAAAAAGACCCATCCATAACCCTCCTCACGCGCCGCCAAAGCCACACATACTTCAACTACAGCGTGGATATTGCTTTCGCGCCGAGAGAGGAGGGTGAGGAGGTGGGTGTATCGATCTTCCTGACGCAGTTCCAGCATGTGGATTTGGGAGCTGTACTTCTTTCCTCTTCCGATGAATCATCTGAATCATCCGAATCATCTAAGAAGAGGAAGGAGAGGAAGTTAGTTCCACATATCCGCTTCCGCACGACTTTATTAGATGACCTGAACACAGCAGTGACGCAGAACGTAACTGTTCCAGAGACAGTCGTGAAGCCGTTGTCTTTGCCGTCATCGTCATCGTCATCAAAAGCGAGGAGAAATGAAATCCAAGCTAGATTAACAATCCAAGCTATCAACGACATGCATTATACACTTTCCGTTACCCTCCCAGACCCAAGGTCTAGCTGTGGTTTCGACAATTTGATTTTCGAGAAGACTGTCGAAGCGGCCTTGGTTAGCGGGGGGACTGGACGGTTTACTGGTAAGTTACCCCCTACCTACCTACCTAACTACATACTCCTAGTACGATATGGTGCGGGGGGTAATTTGGCTGACATGCTGTAGGAGTTCTCCTTGGGGCGTATGCAACCAGTAATGGGGGATCTGGCTCGACGCCAGCGTATATCACTGGGTGGAGGTATGAAGGGCGTGGACAGAAGATTGAATAGCTATAGGTATATAATCCCCTTGTGAATTAGAATCAGTACATATGACCACAGGGTGTGGAAAACAGGGCTTCCTGTCCGCTCAGCCGTACTTAACCCACACACTGGCTGGTTAGTATGAAAGCAGACCTCCAAAACACGCAAAATCATTGATATTACACCCAAATAACGTGATATTGCTTTCAAAATAAACTCTGACATAGCTTAGATACTATATCGTATAGGTCATCGCCCGTGTAGATTCTACGGTATAGGTTCTATCATGGGCGTATATAAAGTAACATGGCGCCACATGACTACGCCATAGTTTCATTAATATATAGTAGAGTAGAACTTGCACCCGAGCAAAGCAAGGGTATCCGGCTTGTATAGTAGAATAGAATATTTATCTACTGGGTCTAAGCGGGGATACGGGCGATTGTTGTTGCGGGGTCAAAAACAGGTCTGACATCAAATCTTTCTCTGTCCCTCGTATACCTCTCCACCTCCCAGCCTTTGCTTGTGGCTGGATACACAGAGCTGAGCCGGTCTGAACCCGATTCCTTGACGACAACACGGCTTCCTTCAACGGCATCATGTTCAAAAAGAAGCCTACTGTGAGTGTCTACCCCGCACCCCAACCTCTCGCTGCACACACTATGCAGAGTTGAAGCTCATACCCAGCTCAACAGATCAAAAATCTCTCCCCCCTGAGATCCTCGGATAGACGCAAAATCGCCGACCAGGTTATCAGCGATTATAGGATCGAAATCCCTACCAACCCACCCGAGTCCAGCAGCGGCGATTCCACCCCCACTAACCCTCAGCCAACCCTCACAGCCATCAGAAATGCTCTCCTCCCCGAAAACTGTCTTTCTGCGCGCTTCACAACCACGGCCGGCCCTGATCTCCGGGAGGTCCAAGGCACGGTGTACATAGGCTCCCATAGCGACAGCGAAGAACGCGTGCTGTGGTTTAGGCTCGACCAAGGTCCCGGCGCAGATAAACGACTCTATCCAACTGTCTACACACTCTGGCATAACCCGAACATCGTACCACTGCTGCGTACACCCGAATTCGTCATGGGGAAACTCCGCGGTGGCGCGGACCTGATGACGCCGGGTCTAGCAAATGAGCCACCGTTCCCGAAGCGCGCAGTGAAGGGCGCGGTTGTTGCGGTGGCGAGCTTAAATAGGGAGACCGTGCCGTTGTTTGTGGGAATTTGTGCAATTGATGTGTCTGCTCTTGGGGAGGTTCAAGGGACAAAGGGGCATGCTGTTGAAGGGATTCATTGGGAGGGGGATGAATTGTGGGCGTGGAGTCCGTCTTCGAGGCCCGGTGTGCCTGCTCCGGAGTATCTTCAAGGGTGGGATGAGGAGGACGTCGAGGAAGGGGAGGGTGGGGAGATTGAAGAGGGGGTTGAGGGGATGAGGCTGGAAGATAAGGATCAAGAAGCTGGCGGAGTAGCTGCAGGGGTTCCGGCTGAAGAAGTGGAGGAAGAGCCAGCTGTTGAGGAGGAAGAGCCTACAACGAAAGGTACGGTTGCTCACCACAAATGTGTATCAGTGCTAACGGGCGCAGAAATCGACAGTGCTTTTGAAAAGGCTTTCCTTTACTCTCTGCATAAATTAAAGCAGGATAACCCTTCTGCTGCAAACCATGGGCTACCGCTCCCTATCACACCATCCGCTCTGATATCGAACATGATCACCCCATACCTTCCTATACATACTGCACAGCAAACCCAGTGGTACCAGATCAAGAAAACAAGCTGGAAGAACGTGAAGAAGTTCATCAAGTACCTCGACAAGCAGCTCCTAGTCAAGTCGAAAGACCGCAACGGGCAGGAGACAGTCATCTTGGACGTGGACTTCAACGACCGTCGCGTCTTGAACTTTGTACCATACCGGCTACCGAATAAGAACGCTCTCGAGAGCACAGGAAAACAATTGAATGCGGCTGGTAAGAAGCCCGCAATCACAGGCGACGACCCGGCCCTAGGCCAAACATTTACAGTACAAACTCTTTACCGGCCAACGGCAAAGCTCACACCGACGATATTCCCTCCTCTATCCAGCACGCATCCCAGCAACTACTATAAATACTCCGATGTCTCCAGCCACATAGATAAGTACACTCAGTCTCAAACCCCCCCGATAGTCGACCCGCAGAACAAACGCGTCATCACCCTCACCCCATTCCTGGCCAACACCGTCTTCACCTCTTCCTCCCCAGAGGACAGAAACACCCTCGCCCGCGGCAAAACAACCCGCGACATGCTCCAGAAGCGACTCGTCGAGGACTCCACCCTCATGGCGCCACACTACGTGATGCTCAAACCAGGCCAGACCCTATCCGACGTGAAACCGAAAGCTGGCGCAGTACCAAAAGTCAATATCACTCTCGAGCGTCGCACGGGCTCCAAGACCGTCACCAAGGTTTCTAATCTCGAGATTTTCGGCATCATCCCAACCCTACTAGCTGAGGAGCTCCAGAAGAAGTGCGCCAGTAGCACGAGCGTATCCCAGGCTACGGGGGCGGCGAAGGGGGTAATGGAAGTTCTTGTCCAGGGGGATCAGCGCAAAGTGTTGGATACTGCGCTGCTTCGGCGGGGGTTGAAAAGTCAGTGGATTGATGTGGTGGATAAGACAAAGAAGAAGAAGTAGATACTATCACATATTGGATACATCACGGACATGAATATTAAGTTGGACTACATAATTCGACAGCAGTTGGCAATGATATTTCGGGTATAATTCACCCGGCAACAGCCGGATATAGATCGGACTCGTCCCGAACCCTCCATACCTATAAACTCCGCACCTCCTCGTAGTCCACTACATCCCCGCAACAACTCTTCACTTCTACATAGTGCACACATTAAACCTACCCCATATATACAACCGTACAACCAATCCCCAAAATGCCCGTCTACCACATCGGTACCCATCCCCCCCCAACCAACTTCCCCATCTTAGCCCCCAACCCTACCCACTAACAAACACCTCCTTAACCTCACAGTCCTCTTCCGCCTAAAGCCCCACGTAACCCCATCCCAACTCCAAACCTGGACCTCCCTCGCCCAAAACATGGTCGGCAAGATCCCCGGCCTGATCTCCCTCAAAGCCAACACCCCCCTGCCGATCTGTGTGCCCCGCGCAAAGGGGTTTGATATGGGGCTTGTTGCGGTGTTGGAAAAAGAGGGCGATTTGAAGGGGTATGCGGTGCATGAGGCGCATTTGGAGTAAGTCTTTTTTTTCTTTTTTCCTTTTTTTTCCCCCTTCTTTCTTTCAATTGGGGTTCTTAGTTTGGTTACTACACTTTTTGAGGTCGAATGGGGGCTAATGGGCTGTGTGTGGGGGGTAGGGTGCAGAAGATGAGGGAGGAATTGTGTGAGGATACGTTGGCTTATGATTTGGAGTTTTGATGGGTGACTGCAATGTTCTTTTTTGAGTGGAATAGATTGATGATTACTTGGAGGTCGACCTTGGAAGTCGAGATACGATGCTGGAGAAAGCAATGGTATTATGACTTTTACCCGTCCGAAACGAAGTTGAATAATGAGAAGAAAAAAAATACATGCAAATGCAGAGAAATGATTACTCCTTATTATCGACCTTCTTCGCGGGATGGTCGCTGTTAACTTCTTCGTCGCGAGTGCGCTTTTGGCCCGTTTCAGCGGTGCTCTGTACGACGGGGACGCCGCTATTATTGTTAGCATGTACTCTTTTCTTGGGTTGATGGAAGCATACCGAGCGTCCTTCTGGGGTTCACGGCGTTCGGTCGGCTGGTCCCTGTCGTTCCTGAACCCGCGCCTTTGATCATCATCCCGTCGCTCCCTCCAGTCGCGGTTGTTGTCACGTCGGTTTCCTCCACGGCCACCACGACCACCACGGCCACGGCCTCCCCGACCGCCGCCTCGGCCGCGGTTACCGCCAGGCCTGATACGGCCAGCTTCAATGTCTCGCACTTTTTCGTCGCAGTACTCCTTCTTGCTCTTGATGTCCAGAGCTTGATCCTTCCATTGGGGCTTCGGGTCAAGTTCGAGGAAGGCCTTCTGCTTCTCCTCGGAGTCAAATTCGACGAAAACACTGCCCTTGAAATGCTTATCGGAAGTGCGGCGGAGGCGGATCGCATTGATAGGCCCGTAAGGGGCGAAGAAGGATTCGATGTCCAGCTGTGTGGTAGGCTGTTCTTCTCCGAATCCCTTGGCGTAGATGCTACGAGACATGGCCTTGTCTTCAAACACTTTAATGATGTTGGAGTCGTGGGTTTCCGTGACCGACTCGGGGAGGGGGACCTTGCGCCGCACATTGGTGTCGTTATCGGTCAGGTCGAGGGTTTCGGAGGTCTTGAGCGCCTCGACGATGGCGCTGAATGGTTGGAAACGACGCATCCGCTTGAAAGAGTGTAGGAGTTCAAGAGATACGGCGTTGTTCTTGTTGCCGCCAACCTGGGAGAAAAGGAACTTGTCCATTGGGAGGTTTGAGTCAGAGAAGTAAAATTCGACCTGCTTGCGGATCTCGACTGGGTCATCGGTCTCCTTCTGGGAGGAGGGGTCGAACTTGCTGTTGTTAGCACGGCGACGACCCCGGTCATCTGTTCTAGTGTCTTTCTCTGTTTTTTCAGACTGTTCGCCAAGCTTGGCGGCAGCAGCGACAATCCGAGCCTCCTCGGTTTCTCCCTTATCTGTTCCGTTGGCGGGGGCGTCCTGTGTCTTTTCGGTACCATTGGCAGAGCCTTCGGCCTCGCCCTTCAGTTCAGCAAGCACGTTCTGAACATCCTTCTCAGCCTCCGCATTAGGCGCTTGAGCGACAACGGGCTTCTGTTCTTCGGCCATTGTGGATAAAATGTGCGACGTAAAGACCGCGGAGTAGAGGGAAAATTGAAGTAGAGGAGAGATAGAATGGAACAAGGCAGCACCACTCGTTCTAAATTGTGACTCAGTCAGCAAGGACGCCCGCTTTAAGTTTGCAGAAGAATAGTTAGGAAAGATACGATGACTCGATGAGCCTCTCGGGCGGCGCGAAATGGTCCACGCGCCGAAGAGCGAGGTCCGCATAAAAGTAACGGAAACATGCAGCAGGATCGGGGTACGTGATGACTCTTACCTAAATCTGAGAGCAATACCTTTGACCCGTCTGAGAATCGACTGGTACAATCTCAATTATTTTCTGCAAGTGGAAGAAGTAAACTCGAAGAATTGCGGCGGGGGAAATTTTCTGAGCAGCGGAGCTCAAAATATTGGCCTGAGGCAGGAGTTAGCTGGATGCTAACTGGAATAGGAAGGGCTTTACGCTAACCGACTTGGGAAAGCACCTAGCCTCTTTCCGAATTCGTCCTCACTCTCACTTTGACTACTACCTGTATATGATCATCATTGAGTATCAAAGAAATGTGATGGGTATGTAAGTCACTGAGATATCTGCTTGGAAGTAAGCAATCACTAATACATAGAGACCATCAGCACATTGAACCTCGGTCGGGTGTTAAGCAGCATGACCCTCTACAACCAATGTAGAAGCCGTCGCAGGCTGTCCAGAGCACCTGCCTTGTACTCACAATGGCACTCGGCACCTGACAAAATTCTTCAATACCCGTGGACCTTGGACAACCCCCATCCTGTCGTCCTTTGCCACTAATCTCATCATATGCATGGATAACTCAACAGTTTATCTAGTCAACATCAGTTATAGCACCGTTTCCCGAGCACGCCGATGGCAACGGTAGCGGTGAATCCCTACAGAGCGTCTGTTTAGCCAAAAATCAGCATTGAGTAACCCCCCGACGTGTTCGATCAGATCCCCTACAAGTACGCAAGCGACCACTCAACTTCCGTACTACAGTGTTGCTGGAATACCCCTGGCTGCCAGAGTCATCATGGAAGATGTCAGCAAACAGTCATCGAAATGGCCTGTCAGAGATGTAAGTCTATGGTCATTGACGTGAGAGACCTTCTATGAGTAACTGGGAGTCCATAGGTAATCTTCATCGCTACTATCAGTCCCTTCATGCTGGCAGCCTTCATAGAGTGGGTACTCTTTCTCGCTGCCTTTGTGTACTGTCTCGTCAAGGTGTATCAGAAAGCCGACCACTGGAGCATCAAAACTCTGGCTGTTGCGATGATCATCATTTTCTCGGTACTGAGGTATGTCTTCCACTGGATGTTATTGTACAAACGTTAGCTGACATCTTCCAAGAGGGGTATTTCTCCCTATCATGATTACTACGCTTCCACTTCCTCCGCATATAGACCGACGCTTCCCTCCCGCTCTAGTTTCATTTCTTCAGTGGTTTGCATTCTGGGCGTTTGCAGGGCTCCTCACAGTACCATGGCTGCTTTGCATTTACCGGCTCGTCACAAACTCGATAGGGAAAACACGGAGAATACAGGAAGTTCTAGACGATAGAACGGCCCCAAAGGTCGTCATCATAATGCCAGTTTATAAGGAAGAACCGGAAGTCTTGATCAAGGCAGTCAATTCGGTCGTCAACAGCGACTACCCTGGGTGCTGTATCCATGTTTTCCTTTCCTACGACGGTCATCTCATTGATGAGCCCTATCTTCGCATGATTAACCATCTTGGTATTCCAATCGCGCTGCGGAACTACCCACAGAGTATCGACGTGTCATACAAAGGAGCGAGGATTACTGTGTCCCGCTTCAAGCACGGGGGCAAGCGACACTGCCAAAAACAGACCTTCAGGCTTATCGATAAAGTGTACACGGATTACCTCAAGCAGCACGACAATCTCTTTCTGCTGTTCATCGATTCCGACTGCATGCTTGACCGATTCTGTCTTCAGAACTTCATGTACGACATGGAGCTGAAGCCAGGAAGCAAACACAATATGCTAGCTATGGCCGGCATCATCACGTCGACTACCGAGAAAAACTCTCTTATCACAGTGCTGCAGGACCTGGAATACATACATGGACAACTCTTTGAGCGATCCGTGGAGTCCGGCTGCGGTGCTGTAACCTGTCTTCCAGGCGCGCTGACAATCCTGCGCTTTTCTGCCTTTCGCAAAATGGCCAAGTACTACTTTGCAGACAAAGCTGAACAATGCGAAGATCTGTTCGACTACGGGAAGTGCTACCTAGGGGAAGATCGTTGGCTGACGCACCTCTTCATGATCGGAGCGAGGAAGCGCTACCAAATTCAAATGTGTACAACAGCATTCTGCAAGACAGAAGCGGTGCAGACGTTCCGCAGCCTCTTGAAACAACGACGTCGGTGGTTTCTAGGTTATATCACCAACGAAGTGTGCATGTTGACTGATGTTCGGCTATGGAGACGTTATCCTCTTCTGTGTCTGGTTCGCCTTTTGCAAAATACCATCCGGACGACTGCACTTCTCTTCTTCATCCTGCTCATATCGATCCTCACAACTTCTAGTAGAGTGGATGATCTACCTGTGGGCTTCATTGTGATATCACTTGGCCTCAACTACACGCTCATGTTCTATTTCGGCCTCAAACTCAAGAGATACAAAGCCTGGCTTTATCCGCTGATGTTTATCCTGAACCCATTCTTTAACTGGCTGTACATGGTATACGGAATATTCACAGCAGGCCACCGCACATGGGGAGGACCCAGGACCGATGCCGCCAGGGCTGACGAGAATACCACTCCCGGGCAAGCCGTAAGGCAGGCGGAAGCCCAGGGCGACGAATTGAACGTCGAGGTCGAGACATTTCGATCAGGAGTTGAAGGGAAAGGAGTGCCTGTCCGCCCACCGGAAAAGGTTACCGGGCGCTTTTCTAATGAGGATGCTGGACCTCAAACGCTTCTTGACGCAATTATCGACTCTGAAGCAGGTTTGACAAAGTGCTTGTCCCCTTTACCCGAGATACCTCGAATTGGCCTTCATACGCAGTGGTCGGCCGAGTCAGTTCTGTCGTCCGAGTCTGGCTGGGAATCGATCGAGATGCCGCAGAACGTTGAGGTTTTAGTGAACGAAGAGAAGCTCTATCTTAGCCGTAAGGTCCAGGGAGCCACGGCTTCTCGCCGAAGCGTTGATGCATCTCATCCTATTCAGACTACGGAAGATTCCCAGTCACGGCCAAACGATAGTATTGAGGGCACCAGAGCAAAGAACGAGCAGGCAATCCAAGTACCTCTACAAGGTACGAATACAGTGGCGGAAAATGCGGTCGAGTTGGATGAGTCACCGTATAGTTCTCTGACGGCGGAGTCGTCTTACACACCCAAGAGCTCATACGACTCGACTGAACCACTTATGATATCCAGGAGTATCTCGAGCGTGGATACATCTCAGCGACAGCGCCTAAGCCAGTCTCCGAAAATGGCACAATCACGGAAACGGGGAACCATTGGCTGAGAATTGGGTACAAAGTGCCTTGGACGAGGCACCGGTGCGGCGGTATACTTGGTAGTATGTAGCTTTTACGACATTGGCTATGGAAAGAACCAAACCAGTTGCAAATTATCCTGGAAGTGTATATTTAATATCCTGTTAGTGAATACGCTGCCCAGGTTTATCTGGATTGATACGCCAGAAGGTGTAGTCCTCCGTGCAGCAATATCCTCAACGTTTATAGAAGGCAGATCAGATTCCTAGATCTCATTATGTTATGCAGCATGTTTTTGCAATACAGTGTTAACCCATTTCCCTCAACGACAGTGGTTCCTTTCCCTCATCTCAACTCAACACCGACCCTACCACTACACACGATTTGCAAGTTGAGACGACGCCTTTACCGAGCTTCCTAAACCAATGCCTACCTTTATAAATTCCCCTGCCGGTAACGCTTTACAGATCAAGCACCCAGGCCCAGGGTTCTCCACATCCGAGCTCTCCGTCCAAACCACCACCAGCCCTTCCAACGACTTAGTTATAACTACTAACTACACATCCGATCTCTCCGTCCAAATCAAAACAATAGCAGTGCATTGCTTCACCATCTGTGAACAATGTATCAACCGAATCCAGTGCCATAGAGCCCTCGGACGGAGAAGCAAGCTCCTTTCCAAGCCCTTGGATCACGCACCAACCATATTTGCAATCGCCCCGATTGCGGCCCAGGGGCCGACCACAAAGCCTTTGTCGCTGGTACCTATCCAATTCTCGACCGCCGCCGTGTGAGTAGGTAGCTCCCACGCGCGTGCAAGGTCTTTATGGATGTCATGGCTCATGTCTAGGAATTCGGGGAAACGTTTGGACCACTCCTGCAATGGCCCTTCGCTTCCGAGGTAAAGGACATTTGCCACTGTAGGATTTTGTCGAATCCTATCCCCTCCATCTCGATGCCCTCGTCGAGTAACTTGAGGGTATGGCTTTCAGCCGGGGCTGGTGTTCCGCTAACGATACGAATCCCATGCTAAAATCTGTGTCCGATGGCTCCTCTCCGAGGAATAGACAAGCGGAAAAGTCGCCCGCGTTGATGGCCTGGCGATGTAGCTCTCTCTATAGGCTTCTTTGCTCTAGGCGGTAATCGACAATAGGGTGTGCCTTTTTGCAGAATTCCGTTGACTCCTAGCACCCGATCACGGTCAAGACTACATAACCTCGAGCGTATGACTTGTACAATGTGCCGGAACGAAATTTGCTCATTTGCGTAGAGTTGGCGCGGCTTTAGAATTTTGTACAGTTCGGGCTCTTGTAGTTCCTGCATAAGAACCACCCCCTCCATGGCTCCTGCATCCAGCATCGCGGAGGCGATCACCTCCACTATTCCCACCATCTGGAGGAAGGTACTACATGGAGTCATGTAGCGCTCAGGCGTGCAGAATAACATATTCTTGGGAATGACGCCCTTCTGGAGTGTCCAGATACGGCGGAACCAGGGGCGTGTTCGATCGTCCGAAGCTTCCGTATCCACTTCAGGCCCGTGATGCCTGTGAATGTTTAGTTGATGAGGCTAGGGGCGTTGGGTCCGAATATCTCCTGTACAGGGACATTCAGCATATTATTCGTCTAGTTTGAAGAAGCCATTGACGGCTTTGAACACCTTTAGCACTCCGGACCAGGGAGAATCGTTGTACGCGTTGTCAAGCCAAATCAGACACCCCGTTGCGTTGCGATACGATAGTATATGCCCATGAAGACCGTGAACGAAACCATAGAGTTGGGATCCTGTAGCGACCAGCGAGGGCTAGCGAAGTCAAACGGAAGCCACGAGATGGGGGCTCTCGTCGTCGCTATCTACATCGGTTGTCCCTGGTGCTTCTGACTGTTTTGAGCCTGTGCTTTGGACGAGCCCGAGGATCGAAAGATTCCGCAGAAGCGGTCCTTAAAGCGGGGTTTATCAGTCATTGTGTTTGATGTGATGTATGCTGAGACACAGGCAAAGGAAGCCATCAGGCAGCGAGTTTTTTTATATAGCCACCCACTGTATCACAACTCAGCCTCGTCCATCCTGGAGGATGTCTGGACACGAGCGAATGTGTTCATTGTTAGATTGATCCTCGCAGAGTTGCGGCACTGAGTGCGGCTCGTATTGGTATTGCCAATCAACTTGGCTGAGAGGGGGTGTTGGGGGGGGTGGTGTTACTGGGCCCAAGCATTCGACGTGATCTGCCCGTTATTGGTTTGTTGAATTTGGCTCGGATGGAAATAGATCACAGGACGCTTCTGATCCTAGGCTGTCAGGTAAAAACTGTATCCTCTGTTGTCCTCTGAATGAACTAAAACTTGATACGAGCTGATAGTGGATGGTTTATCCTTCCAGTGGTCATGGTGACAACTCCCGCTTCTGTTCGTTTCCATAATTCTTCTCTTAACTGGGATTGTGGTTTGGTGTATATCCCCAGCGTGCTGTGTGGCTCTCTAGAACAATGCGTCAGTAGCAGAAGGCGCGGGTCGTTGGATATCTCTTGATGTCTTGGTCGGTCTTTTACCCAGTTTCCGCCACCAGGGCGCAGCCGCCAGAATACCCCAGATATGCAAGCACAAGAGCACGGCTACCTATGTAATAGCACAGTTTATATTAGGTTCGTTCCTTCAGCCGCACTCTCCTCCCAGCTGGTACGAACGGGAGAGGATAGCGGTGGGCCCCGTTGGTGTCCCACTAAGGTAGAGCTGATGATTGCGTGTACGTAGGTTCCATGCGTAAAATGTTCCTGATCCCGGGTTCTCGGTGCATAGCCAGTACTGTGATAGACCATAATCAGTGGCCGAGTACCAGATGTTTGTATGTTCGCGAATATATACAATTAGTGGAGAAAGGCATGTGTTTGGAACCCCCAAGAAATAGAAAGATAGTGGTCTTCACCCCTTCACCCCTTTACGCCATTTGTCTTTGTAGTGGGCACTCCGGCAACAATGCTGAATTGGCCTCCAGCAGCAGCAAATGCCAATTTCTTTCCGTCAACGTGTTTGTTACTCAACAGCGTTGGAAGGACAACTTCATCAATATCACCGGGCTGTCCAGTTTGCTTTTGGGCATTGAAACCCCAGCTGTAGGCGTGTCCATCTTTCGTGATGGCGAAAGAATGATCTGTTCCTATTCCCAGAGCTTCGACCGGTTTATCGATGTTGCTGACAGCTGTAGGGACCTTCAGTATCCGTGGTTTATCGTACACATCGAAGATAACATCGGAAGAAGGGAGGTCTTTCACGTCAAGTCCAAGTGCCTTGTTATCGATTCGGCCCCATGATAGGCACTGCCCTTCTTTGTTTATGGCGAGGCTGTGGTCTTTACCACCATGTATTGATATAATTTTGGATTTCTGCTTGAGTGACTGGACTTTTGTGGGGTATACCACGACCGCATCACTTTGGCCAGCACTTGTAAAAATCGCAGTCTGTCCATAGTTATTCGAGCCCCAACCATAAACAGTACCGGTTTTGTGAATCGCAAATGAATGATACTGTCCAGCACCAATATCAATTATGCCGGAGGGAAGAGCGCACTCTCCTGGGACAAGGGAGTGGGATGCATTGTGGTGTACTCGTCGTCGCCCAAGCTGGTGTTGTTCATCACAACCCCAGGAGAAAACAGCGCCCTCTGATGTCAACGCCAGCATGTGCTGGGCACCAGCAACAAGCTTTCTAACATTGCTAGGGCCGGGAATCGGTGCCGGTTTTCTTTGCTGTTTCTTAGAGTTGGGCGAGAACCCTATCTCCCCGCTATTTCCCTGGTCTTTATTAATAAACCATACGAGAGAAACATGGAGTGCTTACTCTAAAGGTACCCCAGCCGAATACCAGGCCGCTCGTGGTAAGCGCAAATGTTGCGCTGTCGGTGGCTGCCAACTGCACAAAGAGGGTGTCACGCGGGAAATAAGAGGAATCCACTGGCAATGGAGTAGCCTCTTTCAAGTTCAGATTAGCCCTCTCATCTTCATCGCTGTCAGATTCGCTATCGTTGCGCGACTTGATCTCCCTAGGATCTTGCTTTGTATCCCTTCCCAAAGCCCCCTCGTCGTTGACGCCCCAAGTTAGAATCTTATTATCGTGTGTGAGTGCTGCGGAGTGAACTCCACCAACAGCGAGATAAACCACTCCAATTGTCTCTACCGGGAGCTTTGGGTTCAGTACAGGACGCGGAATTTCAGTTTTCGTGGTTGCATCTCCCAAGCCTAATTCCCCGTCGCAGTTGGTTCCAAACCCATACAAGTCCAGTCGCTGGGTCGGCGCGATATTTTGACTTGGTGAAGATTCTTGATGGCCTGTCAGACAATAAAAAATAGCGGCATGTAATTGAGCCACCTACCACTTTGTCGTTTCTTTTCCCTTGGCGAGTCCGTCGAGGTTGCCCCGGCTTTCCTTTTCTTTTCCGTATTTACGTGGTTCGTCTGGACAATGGCAACTGGGGCGTTCCGTTTGCGACTCGTGGGTGCTAGTTTAGGTGGCATCCCGACTACTTAGCGCCTGCATCAATGTGCCTGGATAAATAGAAGATAAATCTTTTTGATATCGCCAGGCGGATTGTTTTGGTTTCCGAATTTAGAAGCATAACACGTTAATGCTTGGCAAAGGTCATGTGACTATATTTCATCACATGATAGACCCCTTGGCAGCCTCGTCCGCCATCATGCTGCTCAACCTACCATTTGAATCGCTCGGCGGCATCTGCGCCAAATTGTTATCAACGGGTGACAATAACGCACTCATTCTAACATGTCGCCGTCTTCACTATACGCTCAACACCGACTTGTATTGTTATGTGGTATGGTCAGAAGCCAGAGCTAGAAAGGCATTGTTATGGGCAGCATTTAATGGACGAGATGCTTGCATGCGGAGCTTGCTGTCCCATGGGGCTGATCTCAAAGTTAATTAACTTTTAGCCAAACTTGATAGCGGGGACGAGCATTTCTTGCTAACCCCTGACAACCAAAAGCCTGATCTGGACGGCAACAATATGCCTATGTCGACTCCCTCACATGTGCAGTGCAGTGTGGCCATATCGGCGTGGTCAAGCTCCTCATTGACGCCGGAGCCAGTGTCAACTCTCACGGAGGTCTCGGTGACCTCCCCATCATTTGGGCGGTTGGCCAGGGACATGCGGAAGTATTGAGTTTAAGCCACGGGTGTTTCCATACACATAGACGTAGGAAGCTTGGGGACTCTGCTTGCATACGCTGCCTCATATGGTTACGCTGGGATAGTCAGGTTGCTTCTGGCAAATCATGATTCGACTTCTTTGGCACAGATCGAAATTCATGATGCTCAAGTAGAGGCAATACGACACGGTCATGAAGATGTGACCCGCGTTTTCATCGAGTGGGGTGCTGATACCTAAATCCTGGTGAATGGCAATCAACCCCCTTTTGATGTTGCCGGCGCCGCGGGGTCAGAGAAGATAGTTGGCTTGCTTCTTGATCTTGGAGCGAATATGGAGACACTCAATTCCCATGGCACGCCTCCCCTCCACCGGACAATTATTAATGGAACTCTTGTTACTGTGGCTGCTTTGTTAGAAAGAAATGCTTAAATTGAAATCCAAGTCAGCGATGGGGATACATCATTGGCGGTAGCTGTGTTCTATGATCACCTTGAGATAGTCAAGCTGCTGTTCTCGCGAAATGCGGACACTTAAGACACGAACTCATAGTAGCGGTACCTCTCTACTACTTGCAGCTGGGTGTGGCTTGGAACAGATTTTAAGGTTTTTATTGCACCAAGAGAACTTAACCATTACAGACTACGACGGACGTACTTCACTGTCATGCTGTATTGGGGGGCATCGAAGGCAACCCTGGACACGGGTATGGCGCATAACGTATTCGTCAATGAAATATATGCGGATGATCCAGTCATCTACTGTATGACTTGCTTAATGTTGATATCTGACTACGACGAGAAATGTGTTTGTTTGTAGTGTTGAAGAAAATTAGTAGATTCAGCAATGAGGACTAGGGATTTGTTTCTACAGGGACCGACCAATTTCTATTATCATCATGTGGACGTTTACTTTCAGGTTGATTCTGACACCAGCTTGTTGTTGAAGGTTATACTCACACTCTTAAGTGACAAAATAATCAACTTAAGTGCTTGCACATTAGTAAGATGATATCGATAAGCGACCCCTCCAAACGATAATTCTGCCGGTGATGCGTAGGCGGCGAAGGAGGGGAAATGTCCAGCGGGAGCCAGAAGGTTCGATGGGCACCAGCCAAGGGCCTGAGGCTGCACAAAGAACATTTTATCAAGACACGGAGTTGCCACAAATATAGTATCTTTCGCCTTGAAAACTTTTATCTTGAACACAGTCAAACCTCGAGATTCTTGTCCTGAGACAAACGTAATTCTGAACGTGGAAGTGGACCAAGAAAAAAAGTCTTGACCGCTTGACGACCCAAAGCAAACCACGTTTTTCGCCCTAGCCACATTTGATTATTGATAGAGAAGACCTGTTGCTCCAGAGTGGCGCCGCTGCAAATTATTATTACTATCACCTTCGCTCACCTATCCTCCCCTGTCATCTTTCGCTCTCTCTTTCTCGAACCCTCCTCCATCCACCCATCTTCCCATACCCCCTATTACTCCTCACAATGTCTGTCGTCGGCATAGACTTCGGTGCTCAGAGCACCAAGATTGGTGTCGCCAGAAACAAGGGTATTGACATTGTGCGTATCTTCCCCTCTGCCTAGTTTAACCATCTCCCTTCTCAGCTTCGAGGAATCCGATGAACTGACATGATATGATATCAATATGATTAGATTGCCAACGAAGTTTCCAACAGACAAACTCCGTATGTTTTTTTTTTTTTTTTTTGGTTTTTAGTTTCTAGCCACCTCCCCAGTTTCCTTACTAACTTTATCCTGCGATAGTTCCCTCGTCGGATTCGGCGCTAGAAGCAGACAAATCGGTGAAGGCGCAAAGACACAAGAGACTTCCAACCTCAAGAACACGATTGGCAACCTCAAGCGCTTGATCGGCCGCACATTCAGCGATCCCGACGTTCAGCTCGAGCAAGATTATACTTGTGCACAGATTTGTGACGTCAATGGCCAGGCTGGTGTTGAAGTCAACTATGTCGGCAAGAAGGAAAAGTTCACTGCCATCCAGCTGGTCGCCATGTACCTGACCAAGATTCGAGATATCACCTCCAAGGAATTGAAGACTCCCGTTACAGATGTCACAATCAGCGTTCCCGCTTGGTTCACCGACGTCCAACGCCGTGCTATGCTCGATGCTGGTGAGATTGCTGGCCTTAAGGTCCTCAGATTGATCAACGACACCACCGCCACCGCACTTGGATGGGGTATCACCAAGCTTGACCTTCCAGGCCCTGAGGAGAAGCCCAGGCGAGTGATGTTTGTCGATATCGGATATAGCGACTACACTGCCTCCATTGTTGAATTCCGGAAGGGTGAGCTCAACGTCAAGGCCACCGCCTACGACCACCACTTCGGTGGCCGCAACTTCGACAAAGCTCTGACTGAGCACTTCGCCGACGAGTTCAAGGAGAAATTCAAGATTGACATCCGCACCAACCCGAAGGCTTGGTCTCGTACCTTTGCCGCTGCTGAAAAGCTCAAGAAGATTCTGTCGGCTAACCCGGCCGCTCCCTTGAGCATCGAGTCTCTTATGGAGGACGTTGATGTTCGGGCTCTCGTCAAGCGGGATGAGTTGGAGTCTATGGTGCAGTCTCTGTTGGACCGTGTCACAGTGCCTATCGAGCAAGTCCTTGCAGAGGCTAAGCTCAAACCTGAGGATATTGACTCTGTCGAGATGGTTGGTGGCTGCACTCGCGTGCCTGCCATCAAGGAGGCCGTCAGCAAATTCTTTGGCAAGAACCTTTCCTTTACTCTAAACCAGGATGAGGCCATTGCCCGCGGGTGTGCCTTTGGCTGTGCTATCCTGTCCCCCGTTTTCCGTGTCCGTGATTTCTCCGTCCACGACATCGTGACATACCCCATCGAGTTCACCTGGGAGCAGTCGGCCGATATCCCAGATGAGGATACCAGCTTGACTGTCTTCAACAGGGGCAACGTCATGCCCTCGACCAAGATCCTCACCTTCTACCGCAAGCAACCTTTCGATCTTGAAGCACGTTACGCCAAACCGGAGATGCTTCCCGGCAAGATCAACCCATGGGTCGGCCGTTTCTCCGTCAAGGGTGTCAAGGCCGATGCCAATGATGACTTTATGATCTGCAAGCTCAAGGCTAGGCTGAACCTTCACGGTATCCTAAACCTCGAGTCCGGGTACTACGTTGAGGACATGGAGGTTGAAGAGCCCGTCCCTGAAGACGGCGAGAAGAAAGAGGGCGATGTAAGTTTCAGCTCTTTTTCCTTTTTTCGTTCAACATAGATGTACTAACTTTGCTAGGCTATGGACACGGACGCAAAGAGTGATGAACAGCCCAAGAAGACCCGCAAGGTCAAGAAGCAGGTCCGCAAGGGCGATCTTCCCATCTCCTCCGGCACAGCTTCGCTCGAACAAGGATTCAAGGACAACTGGATTGAGCGCGAGAACTCTATGTACATGGACGACAAGCTGATCGCTGAAACGGATGAGAAGAAGAACGAGCTTGAGGGAACCATCTATGAGATGCGGGACAAGATTGACAGCATCTATGCCGACTTTGCTAGCGACGAAGAGAAGGATAAGCTCAGGACTAAACTGTCAGATCTTGAAGTAAGTCTCTTTCGGTTCACTCTTCGATGATGATAGCTAATTGGATGATCAGGACTGGCTCTATGAAGACGGTGAAAACGCTACCAAGTCCGTCTATGTGGCTAAGCTGGATGAGATCCGCTTCCTCGCCGGCCCCATCGTTCAGCGTCACCGCGAGAAGGCCGACGCTGAGCGCCAGGCCATCCTGCAGGCCCAGGAAGAGGAGGCTGCCAGGAAGCGTGCTGAGATAGATGCCAAGCGCAAGGTCGAAGAGGAGGCCAAGAAGACTGCGGAAGGCACGAAGGAGGATAAGGCTGACGCTGAGATGAAGGATGCTCCTACTGAAGGCGAATCTACTCCCGAGAACGCCGAGACTGAGAAGCAGTAAACGGCCTAGTATGACTCTACAGAAATCTCTCGTCTCCCGCCATTGAGCCTGCACATATACAGCTTGATGATAACGCCATGAATAAACACTCAATATACCGGCTCTTCTTTCTTCTTTGTTTCCCTACTCCAATGAAACGACCAACGGCTGTAGCACGATTCTCATTTGCCCAACACTTTTGAAGCTTTTGTATGACTTGCTTGGATTCCGAATACGGACGGCGTCTAACACGAATTAACAGGACTATATATCAGATATGTGGATAGACGGAGACGAAAAGTAATTATAGTTTGCTAATAGAGGATTAGTGCTTTCTCTTAGTACAAGAATACAGATACCTCGCTAGGTACGTAGAACGTACTCCAACTTGAAGTAAACCCCACTAGCTATCTTATCTGTGCTAGAGATTCCTAGCTGACCTCAGGCGGGCGATGTTTCCCGTCGGGGGACGACCTCAGGAACTTGCTCTTTTCCTTTCCATCTTCATCGTCCACGGTCCATCGTTTATCACCCTTCAGGTTTACTCCATAGAATGCCCACGAATACAAACGATTCACCTTCTGCGCGCCCTTATCGCTCGCATAAGATTCCCGCCTGCGATTTCTGTCGGAAACGGAGAAGCCGATGTACGCAGGAGACTGCGGGTCAGCCATGTCTCCTGTGTCGCATGCATGGGGCAACCTGTTCAAGAGCCAGCAACAGGCCCACTGCGAGCGCAAAGAGGCGGCGTATATCAGACAACAATATACCTCGGGACAACCAGGGGCAACAGCAGAGATCTTCTACATCCCCCACAAGGCATCAGCCATCGCACACCTCCCCAGTCGAGGACCCGCCTGTATCGACACCTGAGTTCACCCAGAATGACACATCCAATCAATCTGGTCATATTGTCGGTCCAGCAATGGCCCGTGACGCTCAGGTTCTGGAACGGTGTATGTCCTCAATACCCAATACAGCGGTCTCCTACGCCAGACCCAACCCGTACAGCGTCTACTCCGATGACACTCGCAACCCGGTCATCTACATGAAAGTTCCCCGGCAACGGAACATCGCCCCTTCAGGAAACGGTACCGCGGGTTTCAGGCAGTTCGAGGCGATGGAGAAGGTCGTCGAGCCATTAGGGTCCGAATTATGCAGTGTCTACTTTAATAACATCCACCCGCCATTTCCGATCCTAGACGAGAAGACGGTCCTCGAAGCTTACCAGCAAGATAGCCTCCCATATGCTCTCGCCTGTGAAATCTATGCCTGCTCGTTGCTTCTCTGGAAAACGTCGCCCAAAATTTCCGTCACTGGCCGTCCGGCGCCAGATATTCGGTACATGTGGAATCTGACCGTCAGTGCGATGAATGATGATTTTCTCAGCCCTAATTTCTCTACTATCCTGGCTTGCATTTTGGATCTCCTGGGTCGACCGATTACTTCCATTACGTATAATGCCGTCAACGTTGGTCGGGTTGTTGCTTTATCTCAGAGCTTAGGGTTGAATCGCAATCCCGCCAGCTGGGGTCTTGATCGTCGGCAGAAGAGCTTGCGGATTCGAACCTGGTGGGGGATCTTGATTCACGATCAATGGTATTTGCCTGGCCTGGCTCGTTAGACCTAGCATATTAGAAGTAATGCTGATCTTTCTAGGGCGAGCCTCTCCCATGGAACACCTCCTCATATACATAAATCGCAGTGGGATGTCCCACTGCCCGACTCGGACTCGCTTCTGGTCAGCCTTGCCGGCCAGACACTTCCATCCGATGCGCGGGTACAAGGAGGCGACTCATTTATTGCTCTTTGCTCTCTGACTACTATCCTTGGAGAAATCTTGCCTCTAATCTACGCCTTGGAGATCCAGCCACTAGAGACCTCATTCAGGGCTTTGCGGCGACACGAGACCACACTCAACGAGTGGGAAGAAAGTATACCATCGTGGCTACGTCCTACCTCGCCAGCCTTTGAAAGGAAAGCAGCCGGGGCTCTTAATCTACAACTTTCATTTCTGGCTGTCAAGCTCTGTCTTTCTAGGATTGCTCTTTTGGTACGTCGCCTCAAGTCATTATATTTACTACATCTCTAATGCAGACTAGGAGATGCACCGAGCAAACGAGTCTGCTGCCGACGAAGACAAACTATATTACCGGTCGAGATGTCGGAAAGCCGCGCGAGCCGTAATAGACTTTGTCATCAATCTTGCACAAGACGAGACAGATGCCTTCTGGTTACCTTGTAAGGCGCTTCATCATCCATTCCATTCATTTCTAATCCTCTTATAGACACAGCATATCATTTTACCTCAGCAGCAACACTAATGCTCCGCTGCGCACTCGAAGCCGAAACCCCCGAAACCGCACAGGAATGTGTAGCCCACGCAAAGAAACTGATCGATTTCCTGCGGCAGATGAAAAATGATGCGAATTGGGATCTTGCTGATATCTGTTTAGGACAGTGCGAGGCTGTTGTTGATAGATTATGCGATACGCATTATCTAGAGATGTGGCGGAAGAATCCCCATCCTCATCCCCACCACTCTGGAGGACAACATGCACCAAGTGAAAGGGTACATATACACCAAGGGATAGGTAATAATACTTCAGCAGCTCGTTTTCCCGCAGCCTCTGCGAATACACTAGATTCTGAAGTGGCATTTCAGCCCACCCAAGCTATGACTTGTGAATCTGCCGTTGATTCAGGAATCGGAGCGGAAACCACATATGCAGAACATGGCCATGGTCATGAACATACAAACCCGCCAGGCCAGGGATTTCTCCAAACATTTATGGCATTCGGATCCATGCCTGGGTCATCGATGATGGCTGAGTATCCGGCGTTTCCTGATCTCTGGCAGATGCCGTTTTCGGATGAGTATAGCTACCGCGGGGTCTAGCAGGCCTAGATGGAAATGCGATTTACGATTTGCGTACGGGTATAACGCGAAATGTTCAACGTAAGTCTCATTACATGGCAGCCCAGTGCAAATTATCAATCATCCTCTCTCTATACGTATCACACCCGTTCCCTATTTCAGAGGACGTACCGGAACCGAGGGTTCTTTTATGACACCTTGTCAGTATCTTTCAAGGAGACAAAAATGGATGGAACACAAACCTCAAAGTCAGTCAAATCTGTCAAATCTTCTCCTTCGGCTGCTCCGTTGGCCGCCGCAGCCGCCACAGCCTCATCTCTCGACTTATTCCGTCTCATCAACAAAACCCTCAACCCAACAGCCAATACAGCCTGCGCGCTCGAACAAGCCAAAATAACCCTACATCCCGTCTGATATATCGGCGCCTCCTCGGCCAGGAACGCATGCGGGCCAATGATATTCCCAGCACAGTACGCCAGGAATACCAGTGCCACACTGGTAACCCGCTTCGTGTATCCGCCTAGATTCGTGGCAGGCATTTGCAGCGCCAGGACAAGCGAGCAAACATACGCCCCCACAATATAGTACCCGAAGAGCACAGCAATTTTCTGGGTGTCGTGGGATAGTTTCCACATCATGCAGACGCCAGCAATGGTTGGGAGGAGGTAGACGAACATCACGATTGTGCGGGTGTTCGGGATCCGAGACGCGATGAATGTCCCTGAGAGGACCCAGAAGAGCTGGAAAGCGCCGAAGGGGATTCCCAATGCGACGGTTGAGAGAGGGTCCCCTGTTAATCCCTTGATGATGAGCTTGGAGAAGCTAGCGATGCCGCCGTTGATGGTCTCGTTGAGAAGCATGAAGAAAAACAAAATCCAGACTTGCGGATCGACGAGGGCTTCGCGGATCTGATACCATTTTACCTGGTGGTTGAGGATTCCTGTGTGGGACAGGCGGCCGCGGGCGATGAGGTGGGCTTTTTCTTGTAATGTGAATCGTTTTGCGGAGACTATGTCGTCCGGTAAGAATATGAGCACGACAACGCCCCAGATGATAGTGATCCCGCCGAGAATGAGGTAGATCGCCCTCCAGACGGCGATGGTTTTGATCTGTCCGATGCCAAAGGTCAACAGGCCGCCCATCATGGCGCCGAGCCCGTTACAGCTGTAGAAGATCCCCGCGCGGAACGGCTGCTCAGAGCGTGTATACCACATCGCGACGATCATCATGAAACAGTTCGTGATGGGTGCTTCAAAGGCCCCCAGGAAAAAACGACAGATGGCCATCCCCGTGAAGGAAGTGCAGGCTGCGGTTATCATGAGCATCACGCCCCAGGCGATGATATTACCGGAGACGACTTTCGCCATCTTTGTTTTCTGCGCGAGATATGTCCAGGGGTACTCTGCGCTAAGGTAGGCGAAGTAGAATATACTCGCCAGCCAGCTGTATTGCTCGCTGCTCATGTTGGTTGAGGGGAGCAGATCGAAGACGGCGGAGTAGGCTAGGGCTGACTTGTCGATGTATTGGAGCATGTATGTCCCTGCTAGGAGGGGGAGGAGGACGAGGTCGACTTTGCGTACGACGGCTTTAGTGAGGGAGGGATCGTTTAAGATGGATTGGAGGTCATTGTTGGTGAAGTTGTGTTGGCGGAGGAAGAGTTCGCCTTCGTCGAGGTCTGTGATTGTTCCAGTCTGGACATCTTTCTCTGCGGTTGTGTGTATGTCTTTCTTGTCTTCCATGATGACAATCTTGATGGCAGTTTTAATAAGCTCAGAGTTAAGTATATTTTAGTCAAAGGGTTTACTGTAATCTAGGAGGAATATATACCCCAGACGGCCCACTCCTCAGACGATCCCAGATAATAGCTTCAGATAACATCCTGTAGATACCAATAATTACCCACCAGTAGACTCAAGTCTTATCAGATTGCGCACCGGAGAACTGATAAATGTTTCCCGATGTCTGGGGTATCAAATCTACTCCAACGGACTCTTTCCGAGTGTGAAGTAACAATTGGAGGATAAGATGAGTAGAACTCTTCCCTTCACACTGTTCGGTCGCTACTTTTGACTCCGAGGTCTTGAAACAAAAACATATTGACATCCTTCCACCACCCATACCAACACATCACCAACATGGCTACACCTTCAGTAACTCTCCCACAGGGCAAAGTCGTCGGCATCCAACTCGAGAATGAATTCCCCCAGCCCGTCGACGCCTTCTTAGGAATCCCATATGCTCGCCCTCCAGTGGGAGATCTACGCTTCAGACCCGCTGCCAGACTCCCCTCGTCAACAGAGACCATCGACGCCTCAAAATATGGCCCCGCGGCTCCAGGAAAGGCACTGCTGGCTGGGGGCCCGGACCTCGAGCAGAGCGAGGACTGCTTAACAGCAAATATCTTCCGGCCATCTAGTACGCAAACCACTAAAAAACCCCTCCCCGTGGCAATCTACGTCCACGGTGGCGCATTCAATCGCGGAGCAGCAGCGATGCACAAGACCGCCTCTATGGTCGCTTGGTCACAGGAGCCTTTTGTGGCAGTCAGTTTCGGGTACCGTCTAGGTGCTCTAGGGTTTCTACCATCCGCTGTGGCGAAGAAGGAGGGGATGCTGAATCTAGGACTACGTGATCAGGTCTTCTTGTTCGAGTGGGTGCAGGAAAATATTGCCCGGTTTGGGGGCGATCCGGACACTGTTACGCTGTTCGGTCTTTCTGCTGGAGCTCATTCGGTGAGTCCTTTTCTTCCTTTTTGTCTGTGGTTGTCCTGACGCAGAATAGATAGGTCATCATCTCCTTGACTACACCTCCAATAAACCACCCCTCTTCCATCGCGTGATCCTCGAATCCGGCGCGCCTACATCCCGCGCCGTCCGCCCCTACGATGCCAACATCCACGAAGAGCAGTTTCAGTCTTTCCTAGAGGAAGTCTCCTGTCCGCATACCACGCCAGAATCCGAATCCAAGATCTTCCCATACCTCCGCTCCCTCCCCAGCTCCGTCATAACAAACGCCCAAACCGCCGTATTCGACAAATACAACTCGTCCCTCCGCTGGGCGTTCCAGCCCGTCATCGACGGCGAGGATGGAAAAGAAGATGAAGATGGCATCGTAATCCCCTGGAAACCTCTCGACGCATGGACATCTGGGAAATGGCACAAAAACATCCCAATAATGACAGGCTTCAACACAAACGAGGGGACCATGTACGTTGATAAAACCATGTCAGAACCAAGCCAGTTCCGCGATTTCTGGCACATGCTCCTCCCGCAGCTTTCGGCTGCGGATCTGGATACCATTGAGCGCCTTTATCCGGATCCTAGTGTGTTTACCGACTCACCTTATATCGAGACGAGAGGCGCAGAGCACGGATTGGGTCCGCAGTATAAACGCATCGAAGCGGCTTATGGACACTACGCGTATGTCGCACCAGTTAGGCAAACAGCCCACTTTGCTTCTTTGCAAGGCACACTGGTCTATCTATACAACTGGGCTCTACCACGGACTATCATCGGGCGCGCGAATCACGGGGATAATATGTACTATGAAACATATAACTCCGAGATAACTAGTCTTTCCGAGTCCCAAAAGGAATTATCGGGTACATTACACGCATATATCACTAGTTTCATTACGAGCGGGGATCCGAACGCCGTGTCTGGACGGTATGGAGAGAGGCCCGTGTGGAAGCCGTATGTGGCTGATGACCCTAAGGTGCTGGTCTTTGGGGAGGAAAATGAAGAGCTTATTGGGGGGAGTGTTGGCCCGGCTGCGAAATTCGTGGATGATTCTTGGGCGAGAGAGGAGACGGGGTTTTGGTGGGAGAAGACTGAGATCAGCCAGCTTGCGTGATCTAGGCATCTGGTGGCGCCTTCTATTCGTGGTTTAGCGTACCTTGCTCTCCCCTAACTTACCAAACAAGCGTAGCTGTCTTAACTCAACCCCTCATTTCTATAGCACGACATTAGGTCAGGTGTGTGGTTACAATTCGTGAAAGCCAATGGATATACTGATATCACGAGTGAGAAATCAAAAGGTTCACCATGGAAGAGTGAGAGGTCCTAACCATGCGCGAGGGGAGAAGTCAATGGGAAAGAAACCTCGGAGTTCTATGATGACGGCCACGACGCAATGATCAAAATAGTGCGCCCAAAGCTGTCCTTTCCCAGAAAGCGCATGATCGGAATCTTTGTATCTATTCCATGGCTTCTCATTGAGGAGATTGTGCCCGAAAAGTATAGAGAGCAGTGGAAGCCGCGAAAGGAGAATACACAGGATCCGGCTGTGAGCAAGGAATCGATCAAGAATATCCTTCAAATGTTGAATCTGGATATCACCTCGCCGTTATTTTCACCGTTCAAGGCCTCAAATCCTCACAAGGGCCTGCCACCTACTTACGTACAAGTTGGTGGACTTGACCCGCTGCGTGATGGCGGCCTGATCTACCAGAGGGCTAAGAGAGAATGGTGTTCAAACAAGGCTCGATAACTATTCGGAGTTGACGCACGCTGCCTGGACAATCTTTGCCGATGAATCAAGCCCGAAGGACCTAGGTCATACCACTTTGATGGCCATGGATGGCTTCTAGGGAAGAGTTAGAATGTACCCAGTAGTGGAGCTCTCTATCATTGTATCTAGCAAGGGTGCCTATCAACCACTGATATTTTCCAAGTTGTATTAGAAGTACTAGCTGTTGGCCGCTACAAAATAGATCATATACAATCATATTTACATCTACATTACATAGTGTACCATAGTAGTAGGTAATGTCTGCAAAATAGATCAAGTTTCCGACGCTAAACTCCCTATCTGATAGGCGGATACCCGGATAAGACACGAAGTATGTACTCCGTAGGTAAGTAGGAGAACTTCTCCGACGGAGAACCAAATTCCCCGACCAATATACCCCCTCATTCAACTTGAATTAAACTATATCATCCACTAACCCCCCAAATCCCAATCTCAACCATAGTCCTCCTCCCCAATCACTCATCAGAATACCTAAGAAAATGGCCACAATCACCCTCCCCGAACCCTTCGCCAGCATTCCCCGGGAATCCTTCCTCTTTGGCCCCTCGCCAATCCAACACCTCCCAAACATCACAGCAGCCCTCGGCGGGAAAGTCGCCATCTATGCGAAGCGCGAGGACTGTAACTCGGGATTGGCGTATGGGGGGAATAAGACGCGGAAGTTGGAGTATGTTTCCTTTTTTTCCCCTTGCGTTTAGTTATGCTTGAATTGGAATAAAATGAGCCTAACGGGGTTGGAATGGATAGGTATCTCGCATCTGAAGCTCTATCTCAAGGATGCGATACGCTGGTTAGTATCGGTGGATTCCAATCAAACCATACGCGACAAGTCGCAGCTATCGGCGCGAAACTGGGAATGAAAGTTTCCCTGGTGCAGGAGAAATGGGTCGACTGGACGGATGTTGTCTACGACAAGGCAGGAAATATCCAGCTCTCTCGACTAATGGCCGCGGACACAAAACTTGATCCGTCGCCATTCGGAATCGAGCACAAGGATACACTAAAGGAGCTAACGAGGGAGATCACGGAAAAGGGTGGGAAGCCGTATTATATCCCTGCGGGGGCGTCGGATCATCCGCTGGGGGGGTTGGGGTTTGCGCGGTGGGCGTTTGAGGTGGAGGCGCAGGAGAGGGAGATGGGGGTAGTTTTCGACACGGTGATTGTATGTGCGGTGACGGGGTCGACGATGGCGGGGATGATTGCTGGGTTTAAGCTGGCGCAAATGAGGAATGGGTCGCCGAGAAGGAGGGTTGTTGGAATTGATGCGTCAGCGACGGTGAAGCAGACGTTTGAGCAGATATTGCGGATTGCGAAGGCGACTGCGGTGAAGATTGGGTTGGAGGAAGGGGATATCACGGAGGCAGATGTTATTCTAGATGACCGGTATCATGGGGGCGTGTATGGGATTCCGGATGAGCGGACGATTGAGGCGATCAAGTTTGGGGCGTCGACGGAGGCGTTTATTACGGATCCGGTTTATGAGGGGAAGAGTCTGGCGGGGATGATGGATTTGGTGCGGAATGGGGAGATTGGCGCTGGGTCGAATGTGCTTTATGCGCATTTGGGGGGGCAGTTGGCGTTGAATGCTTATACGGGGATGTAATTGTCTCTCATATACCTATGGGTAGTAGATACTCGGTATAGGTAGATCTGGAACCGATCTTTGGGCAACCCTAATCTCGGCTGGAGACAGGATTTGCTGCAACCTTAAACCAAGTTTTTGTCTTTCTTTTCTCTCTCTTACTCCGGAGTACATACCAACAGCACAGTATATTGTCCACTATGCCTGAGAATAAGGTTATACTTGCATCATGTTATGGTAAGTAAATCATTGTGTATGGCCAGCGTCGAAGATTTTTCAGCGGTACTTATACTTACTGAGATGGCTACCACGAAAAACGAAAAGAGAGAAACAAGATTTCACACGGGCTACTTTCTACAAACCAACGTTGGGGATTTCAAGGGAAAGTCTCGACATCAATCGACCGATAATTGAGAAATATCGATGAGAGATGAATGGCATTTAGTACTCACTAAAGACTACTATATAAACGATATGGAGCAAATTTCGATTATACGGTCCCGTGGCTTAGTTGGTTAAAGCCTCAAGCTTATATAATTCCTTTCGGGAGTCTTGGAGATCGCGAGTTCGATCCTCGCCGGGACCATTTTTTTTGGTTTTGCTTGAGGTGCCACATGATTACACTCACATCTTGATAGGTTCCTAGATAGAGAACGATCAGAGATCTTGCCTTATTAGATAGTATCTTGCGGAATTCCGGCCTGCTAATAACTTCAAGTAGAATATAATGCTAGGTTCCTGAGATATACCATGCATAGTCATATCACCCCCCCGAACGCGGGAAAGTGTGAGAACAGGGTGGGTCTATGCATGGGTTGCTCCGGCCCATTCTCCGCTCACCATAGCACACACCTTCCCTGCTGAGATACTCATCCTTGGGTGCATGGGAAAGATCTATAGTACTCGGAGCTGGAGAGTTGTACTGTATACCCCTGGTTGCTCCCTGCTAAGCTATGTGTCCACCAAATGTGTTATCTAATGATCTACACTTGACGATCGAACCAAGACAAGACTGTCGGTGCCCGGGCAAATACGGACTCACGGAGTGAGCTGGGCGCAGCCTCGAGATGAGCATGGTTATTAATCCCTTGGTCGCTTTTTGAAATGTTAGTTTCAGCCAGTGATAGCTCTCAGTTAGGGTGGAGGCAGAGAATCACTTCCCCGGGTACAGGGCACAGTGGCCCACAGCCCCTGCCACCTGGACACTTTTGGGGCCAAAAATCCGGGGCTGGAATGATAGTAGAATCCCTGGGCATTGGGGAGTGAGTGCCAAAGCGCTGAAAGGAGGCTCAATAAACCCTAACGGGAAACCTTCTCCCTGATCTGACCGACTCGTCTCTCCTTGCAATCACTCCTTTATTGTAATTGAGGTGACAGTCGGACGCCAACATGGTCTCTGACGCGCTTAACCACGATCAGGAATTGCTATTGATCAGCGGCAACGGGTGCCTCTCGCAAAGCCTAGGTCAAGATAAAGAAGACCATCCGAAGCGAGGTCAACTGCGCAAATGGCTCTCTGGGTGGAAGTTTACTCTATCCTTAGCATCAGCGGGGTGCATAATTGTTCTATCGTTTAACCTTGGTTTTCTCTTATGGGCTGTTGCGCGCGATCGTCTGAAGAAAACCCGCGGGATTCTTTATGAGGTGGATTGTGATCAAGTGCGGCATCAGAGCACAGGGTTACATTTACTGATCAATATCCTGAGCACCACTCTCTTAGGTGCCAGCAACTATAGCATGGTACGTGAGAGACTCCTAGCTGATAGATGGCGCTGACCATGCTGTAGCAATGCTTATGCGCGCCCACAAGGGAGGATATTGACAACGCACATCTACGAGGAAACTGGCTGGATATCGGTGTGCCTAGTCTTCGAAACCTTTTCCATGTTTCCAGGATACGGTCACTTATGTGGATATGCCTGGCGCTCTCATCGCTTCCTCTCCACCTTGTGTAAACATTCCAAGTAGTAGCCCTGACTGCTTCTGTTTGCTGATAGGCCCTACGTTCAGTTATAACTCCACGATATTCTCTACTACAGCGGCCTACCCGTATAACGTGTTCGCCGGCCACGGTTCTCTCGGTAACGAGACCGCGCCGTTTCTGGTCGGTGGAGTAATCAATGAAGACGAGCGTGCTTTCCAACGGCTCTATCAAGAAGCAGGAAGTGGATATTTGAAACGATTAGACACTTCGGAGTGCATCAACGCCTACGCAATCACTTATCAAACAAAGTACGGTGACCTACTGCTCGTCACAGAGGACGTCAACACGACCAATCAATATGATATGGTCGGTTTCCAGTCGGTTTATGACCCCTATGCGGGTTTGCAACCTCTACCGTTGGGCGATCCTTACGAGTGGCTTTGCCCGCCAAACCCTAATTCCTCGTGCAGCACGTATGTGCCCAGCATTCAGTCCCAGGCGGAGAAGAATAACTGGGTGGTATATCGAAACTCCGGTACCTATCGCGTGGACTCCTGCCTCAGCGGGAGACTACCGGAACACTGCAAGCTGCAGTACTCTCTGCCGCTTACCATAGTTGTGATCGTTGTCAACTTCATCAAATCGGCTATTATGTGCTATATGGCTGTCAAAACCACTGAACCTCCTATGCTGACGACCGGGGACGCGATTACCTCCTTTTTGAAGCTGCCCGACAAACGCACTCTGGGCAGATGCTTGGTGCCCGGAACGGAAGTTAGAAGGATATTCTCTAGGTACAATGTACCTAGGCGCCATTGTAGGCCTTCGGCGTACGACAAGACACCAAAGCCGTGGTATTCGGCTGTGTCCCACCGCAAATGGGTGGTCATTCTAATACTGTAGGTAACCCCAGGCCCAATGACATAACTGAGATAACTGACCACTTGCAATAGTTGGCTGATAGCTATTGCCATATGCGCGTTCCTACTGCGTTTGGGCCTGGTAGAGGACGGTGCCGGGGTCTGGGATGCCGACTTTGGGTCTATAAACGCCCAAGCGCTGATAAAAAGCGACAACTGGCCGAGGTCCCTGATTAGCAACACTATCATAGCCAACATCCCGCAGGTCATCTTCTCAACACTCTACTTTGTCTTCAACAGCGTCATGACCAGCATGACCCTCGCCGCAGAATGGAGTGGATACGCCTTAACGCGAAAGGGCGTTCGCGTATCCTGGGATCCGCAATCCGCCCAGCGCAGCAGCTATTTTCTCTCGCTGCCATATCGCTATGCTATTCCGCTCATGGCATTCTCTGCCATCCTCCATTGGCTCATATCTCAAAGCCTGTTTCTCGTTGGCATCGAAGCTTACGATCAAGAGTGGCGACGGTCTCCCGATCGCGACCTTATGACCTGCGGGTATACACCTGTTGCAATCGTGAGTTCAATGTCAGTCGGGGCATTCATGTTTATCTGTTTGGTTGGACTGGGTTTCCGGAAGTTCGCTTCTGGCATGTTTGTTGCTGGGAGCTGCAGTTTGGCGATTGCTGCTGCGTGTCACCCGAAGTATGATCCCAATCTGAAGGGACGGAACCAAGAGTTGGACCCCCCGGAAGGAATTGAATTTATGCCTCTCAAATGGGGCGCTGCACCTGTTCAAGGTGAGCTGGGGCATTGCACGTTCTCGTATGAGGAAGTCTATATACCCGAATCGGGGCATTTGTACCAATGATCTCGGCCTCTTGGATGTACATTAATTTTGGAGGGTTTGGTCCATTTTCAAAACACCAAAATTTGGTTATTTATTTGGGCGCGAAATGGTTGATTGTACGCTCCCAAAACAAGGGTACCCGCATTGACCACGTCTCTGCGGCCCTGGAAAATATGGATGCTGCGTGAAACCTGTACATAGAGCGCTCTTTGTATAGCCACCGTAAGCGGAAACCTGAATCCTGGGAGCTCTTTTGCTTGGACGACAGACCGTGTGAAGATCAAACTCACCGAGAAGGATCTCCAGTTATACGCTGACTCAAGTTTCAGATATTACTCGGAGAAGAGGTAGGAGATATTGAACATGACCACCAAGTAAGAGGAACCAGATATCATGGTCCTGCGTCCCGCGGAAATTGACTCATGTGATGCCAGGGTGGATGTTAGTTAACCGTCACGTCAATAAATAGAGTATAGATGGATATCTAAGATGGCTGTACAGGCTGTACAGGCTGTAAATTAATGGCCATGGTATATACGTACCTCAAGGGCCTTCTGTTATATAGTTAGGTAAGAGTAGATCTTTACCGAAGACATTTGGCCCGACCCTTAATTCCATCCTTATACTCCATAGAGAGATTACTCTTAAATGGACCCGGGTCGCTGATGTCGTCGATCTTTCTTTGTCTTCTTTTTTTTCCTCTCTTAAGTTTCAACCTTATTCCACCGGCTCTACTTGTCTTGATATCTTGGGTGTCACCACCCCTCGTTGACTGGCTGGTGGAGTAGCCGGTGGATAGGCAGTACTAGCGCTAGTCCTACGGGGAAGACTAACCTCAGGGTGACTGCCAACTTACAAGATCACACCCTAGTTGTTTTGACATATACCGTTAGGGGAGCAATCTGGATACAAATGTCCAGTATAAAATAACCTGATGAACGACGATTCCCCTGTGGTACCATCCCTGGATGCCTCGGAACTTCGGAAGTGGAGGTCAAGGGTCAAGGTAGAGTGGATGGATGGTTCGGGAAGGATAGCACGCGACCCGTTGGAGAATTCAGGGTATCAAAGTTTCTTTCGTCATCTTTCACCCTGTTCTAACTTCTAACTTCTGTATCATTCTACCTCTCATTTACATGGAATGTCCCGTCCCCCGAGCAATGAGCACCCCTTAGCACCTGCACCTTGCTCCCAGATCCGAGGACGTTAATGGAGCAGCCTAACAGTTCCTGAGCTGTCTGTGGATCGTCCAGCTTGATCTTTCAATTGCCCCGCTCTTCCAAGGGATTGGCAAATTAGCTACCGAACCTATCCATATATTGCTACGGAGTTGGTTAGAAGCGGATCGATCGGGGCTTGACTTGCAGTCCCTGTCGCTCCAGGCACCCACCCCCCCTCGTGGCCTTTGGCCTTCCCTTCCCCTGTCATCCCATCTCCTCTCTCTTCCCTTCCACTTCTTTTTTCCTCTCTCATTATGCTTGATCTCTTATGCATCCAATCACATCACCTATAGTGTATCTGTCACTCTCTATTTCAGCCTCTCACTGTGACCTAAAGCGGTCTCTCCGAAGAGTCTGATCGATTTTACGCCTTACTCATTCGCTTCAATTTTCTATCTTTAACTCTTCATTTATATCTATTCAACGATAACAATCAGTATTTCAGCTTCATATCCCCAGAATGCGAACGGAGGCGTGAATACCCTTCGACTCCGACTCCCATACGGCTTTGTACCGACCCAAGATGATTCCTCGGGGCATGCTGGCTTTCGTCAGTGCGATTTCATCTGCAGCCATAGCCATTCCCGATCCTGCCTCCGCCAATACGCCGTCACTCAGTGCCCACGGAACCGTCATAGACCACACTGAGCCCTATTTCCTATGGACACAATATGGTCTCAACACGTCAGAGGAGTATAAATACTTTCAGGAGCCGGGGAACGACGAACTTCATGCTCACTATGACTCGCGATTCTTCAAAGAGCCGGTACCGAAGGAGAAGCGTTCGCAGACCTTGACCCATATCGTCCACTCGTATTTCGAGTACTTCAACGACAACGGTTTAGAGACCTGGATTGCGCATGGGACATTACTAGGGTGGTGGTGGAACGGAAAGGTACCCTCGTACTACCTCGGCGGTCGTCATACATTCCAGCTTACATATTTGGTGTAGATTATGCCCTGGGACTGGGATATCGATACCCAGGTCTCGGAAGCCACGCTGTTCCGTCTCGCCGACCACTTCAACGGGACCGTTGTCCAGTATAACACCACCCACCCCGACGCACAACACTCCTACCTTCTCGACGTCAATCCATGGGCGCGCCAACGTGATCGAGGGAAAGGTCTGAATATTATCGACGCTCGGTGGATCGACATGCAGACTGGCCTCTACATTGACATTACGGCATTGAGTCGACTGGACAAAGAGAAGCCGAACGAGTGGGGATGCAAGAATCACCACAAATACCTAATCAACGATATATACCCGCTTCGCCAGACCACATTCGAAGGCGTGGCAGCCAAAGTTCCCTTCCGCTATGAGCAAGTCTTGACGGATGAATATAACGAGAAGGCGCTGACAGAGACGCATTATAACCAGTGAGTACGAACTGAGACGGGATAGGAAAATGACTAACCGAGTGCAGTTTTACATGGGATTCGCAAACCGAGGAATGGACCCCAGACGAGGTGTTTGCTGCCGAAGACGACAAGAAAGATGAAAAGGACGATCGACAGTACGAGTAGTATCTCAGAGTCTGCCAAGTTCACTTCATAATTGCATATTTACCCTGCCTGTACAAAATGTGTTTGTCGGAGTTGCTGGGATTCGGAGTTTGGGTCAAGGAGCATTGCATGTTTATCATTAGAACCAGCTAATATTAATAAAAGCTATCATTATTTTGTCACATGATCGATAAATTGGATGGTTAACAGTGATGATGTTCTGGCTTTACACAATTAGTATGAGCTTAGTATTGATATTATACAATTCATATCTTCTACTAATGAAGTCATGTCATATTAATGACTATTCTGCCTCCTCGTCAACAAGGAACCCAGCCTTTTTCTTCAAAAACCGCACCACATCATCATTCTCATCTGGGGTTTTATACCAGTGCCCAAACTCCTCATATACCTTCCACGTCACATCCATCCCAAACCCACCAGATAGGACGAACGCCATCCGATGTCCCAAGTCTACCGACACCTTGGGATCCGCAGACCCATGGCCCAGGAATACCGGTATTTTCAAAATTATCCACACGGAACGCATTCTCGGGTCATCAGTCTCGGACTAAACAGGTGACAGATCGAGATAGCCCGGATATGGTTGACTGCTTGGACGTGTCGGGGGAGGGCATTGTCATCGTCTGTATCATGGGCGAATGGGTCGTCTTTGTCTTCGTCTTCTTCGGATTCGGATTCGCTCAATAAGCTAGAAATCTCTCCTTCAAATGGTAACCATCCACTCATCTCAACCAATCCCCCAAGCGTTTTGTCCTCCCCACCCTCCCTCGCAGAAAAGAACCCCCCAAAAAGACAGAACACAGAAGGCGCACACCCCTGACTCACCCCCCCAACAACTACCCTCCTATACCCATCGCCTCTCACCGCAGGATCATCATCATTCTCGAGCTCCGCAGCCTCCTGCTCAACCAAACCTCTCAGAAACGCACTACTTTCCTGTAACCCATCAAACTGCAATTCCGCGCGGGTATTCGGATCTTCAAGCGAGTAACTGTCGTGGTTGATGGGAACTCGTTTTAGGACTGTAGAGCGCCGTTTTTTTACAGTTGGGGAAATGAATTTGGTTGTTGGGAGGCGCTGGACGATGCCTCTTGATTCCAGGAAGATGTGGCCGAAGCGTGAGCTGTTACTACCACGGCCGTGGAGGAGGATGATTGTATGCGTGTGTTGATCTTTCCTGAAAGATGTGATGATGAGGGGAGGAGGGTAGGGTTTGGAAGGAGGCATGATGCTAGTAGTTAGAGTCGGGGAAATGGATGGATGAGAGAACGGGTCTGAGAAGAAAGCGCGTATTTACTTACCTCTAGATGTCTGTCCTCCTAGTGATCATCGAAAATCAGCGCTGAACTATACTCAGTGACTCACTCCAACACTGCAACCAATCATTCTAATAATATATCTCAGTGCAAACACTAGAATGGGCAATGCACATTATCTACCAACCTAGAGACCTTTCAGCATGATATAGCCACTTGTTGACATACTAGAGATCTGGTTCAAGTCAACAGTATGCGAGTTCGTCCAAGATTGGAAACAGTCGCAATTAGATAATCAGTCATCAATCCACTGCTCAATCAATGATGATAGAACACAACTGCCCATGAGTATAAACTAGAAAGTATTTGGCCCCGGCAATCCGGAGTAACGCCCAGGAACCAAAAACCCATGGCTGCCGCGCCCGCATAAGATCTCTTAGATAGTAGGGCTAGTTAGCCCAGTAAGACCTCTCTCATAGATGGTTAACCCCTTGTCTGTCGTTCAGTTATTAGGGAGTACAAATAAATCAGAAGATTTATATAGTAAACACCTACCCAGTGGTTATAGGTAACTTGGTAACTTTACTGCATCATATTTTGGATAACTATTCCTCGGTCTATTCATCTTTGAAAGAGCAGTTGAGTTATAACCCTATTTATTTGCCTATATAAGTACTACCTACTCCATCATACCCACCTTAACCAGCAACGTATTCTAGCCTTTGAATGTTTTTACCTCCACGATAATAATCATCCTCCTTGCCCAACTCCGCAGCCTGCCAGGGGTGCTGATTAGCCATAATCTAACCATGATACCAAACGGATGCTTCATGCATTGAGACGTCTACCTGAGGTGCCCCAGGTGCTCAGACTCAAGGTCTGCCAACAGATTCGTTCAACTCCCATTGGTTCACTCTGGCCCTTTAACTCTGGCCCTCAACATGTATGAGACTAATGAGGGAATCATAAAGTCGACTTGGCATGACCAGAAAAAAAAAACAGCAGTTTGCTCCTTCTTTCTTTCTACTACGTAGCTTGCCACGAAAAATCTGATTTTCTGCATTGCTAAGACTTGCTTGTGTTCTGAATCATGTAAGATTTCTTGGTTCAGGGTCAACATAGTTCAGAAAAGGTGACAATCTCCGCGCAATCTCCGGCTGACTAACCCCGCATGGAAAGTGATCGAAGATAAGCGGATTCATCATCAACCTGGACGCCTACGGAGTACATCCTCTTCATAAAGCCATCATGTCGCCTGCACCTTCATCGCGATTTACCAAGAAACAAGAACACCCCAGATCAAAATGGCTGACCCGGCACAAATCACCCTGACGGTGCACCACCACGGAAAAGCTCACCCCATCTCTCTTCTCGCAGAAGCAACCATACAAGACCTGACCACAACCCTCGCATCAACCTTCCAAATCCCAATCGAGAACCAGAAACTCCTCATCGCCCCAAAACCAGGCATGCAAAAGGCCCCCTTCCCGCCAAACCGGCTTTCCGAGATCCTCCCGCTCTCCTCCCCAAAGCTCAAAATCACCCTCCTCGGCACACCGGCCACCGAAATCAACGACCTAAAAACCCAAGCCGCAGAGACCCGTCGCCGGGACGAAAAACGCGCCTCCACAATCGCAGACGCTCGCGCTCGATCCCGCACCAGCACACCCCGTGGAAGATCAGGAGGAATCCACACCCTTAACTCCTCAGATAGCAACAACTACACCTTCCACCGTCTAGAACCCCTTGCGCACCTCCCCAACCCTTCCCGCAGCTTAGCATTCCTCGCCCGCCTCCGCGACGACCCAGGCATCCGAACGGCAATGGCAAAACACGAGTTCTCCGTCCCGCTCCTGACAGAAATGGATCCAGCTGAACACACGACCTCGGAGTCTCGGACGTTAGGGCTGAATCGGAATAAGGGCGAGGTTATTGAGCTGCGGCTTCGGACGGATGCGTATGATGGGTATAGAGATTATCGGACCATACGGAAGACACTGTGTCATGAGCTGGCGCATTGTGTGTTTAGTGAACATGATCGGGATTTCTGGAATTTGACAGCTCAGATTGAGAAGGAGGTTGAGAAGGGGGATTGGAAGCATGGTGGGCAGCAGGTTGGTGGGGGGGCGGAGTTTTATAACCCGGGGGATTGGGAGGTGGAAAGTGAGGGGGGGCACGTTCATGATGAGAGGGGGTGGGTGGGGAGTGAGCAGGTGTTGGGGGGGCAGAGAAGCTCTCATGGTGATGGGATGAGGGAGGTTTTAGCGAGAGCGGCGGAGGAGAGGGCTAGGAGGGCCAGGGAGGGGAAGCAGGATCCTTCTTCTTGATTATTTCTTTTATAATATTTACGTACATATACCCCCAATTGCATAGAGCCATGAACATTTCAAATCATTCAAACCAGTAATCAACATGGATACAAATATCTACACCTGCTCATTGACAAACAACCCCGCCATCCCCTGTCCAGTTCCAATACACATGCTCGTGACAAGCACCTTACTCTTTGTCCTCCTCGCCTCACTTAAAATCGTACAGATCTGCCGCGCCCCCGTCGCACCCAGTGGATGACCCAGCGCAATCGCACCACCCCGCGGATTCACCTTGCCATGTTCCAACCCAAGGTTATTAATACAGTAAACTGCCATCGACGCAAACGCCTCATTAATCTCAAAGAGATCAATATCTTCCTTCGACAGGTTAAACTGGGCCAACAGCTTCGGGATAGCAGCCGTAGGCCCAATCCCCATAACCCTCGGCGGCACTCCAGCAACCGTCGCGCCGCAGAACTTTGCAAGAATTGGCTGTCCCAATTCAACAGCTTTCGACCGCCGCATGAGCAATACCGCCGCTGCCCCGTCCGTAACCTGACTCGAATTCCCGCCTGTACTCTTATCCCCGAATTGAGGAAACGCAGCCCGGATCTTCGATAACGACTCTACCGTCGTTCCATACCGCACCCCTTCATCCTTACTCAGCGTCACGCTCTTCTCCTCCCCAGTCTTTGGATCCTTGACCTTTGTCGTGATAGGAACAATCTCATCATCGAACCACCCACTCTTCTGCGCAGCTTCAGCCCGTTGGAAACTCTCCGCCGCATAAACATCCTGCTGCGCACGACTGATCCCAAAGTCCGCACCGACATTCTCGCTCGTCTGCCCCATCGGCTGCATACAGTCCGCCGCTTCCTGATTCTTCAGAACTTCCTCGTTAAAGGGCTTATCGAGACGATCCCCGGATGCAGACATCAGTTCCGCACCCACGGCAACGCCGACATCGATCGCCCCCAGGGAGATCTGGTTCGCAATGTCCTGCACGGCTTTTAGACCCGATGAGCAGAACCGGTTTACGGAGGATGCGCCGGATGTGTGTGGGATTCCGGAGGCGAGGGAGGCTGCGCGCACGAGGTAGGCGGCTTTCCCGTCGTTTACCTATCATATACATTAGCATATGGTATATTTTTCTTCCCCCCGCATTTGCCTAATGTTGAGGGGGAAAGGGTAAGGTGAAGCATACATTCCCAAGACAAACATCCTCAATCAAAGCCGGATCAACCTGCGACTTCGCCAGGAGTTCCTTGAGCAAAGCATAAACCAGATAATCGAGGTCTGTATCCTTGAACCCGCCCTTTCCGGCCTTTGTGAGCGGGGAGCGCAGAGCGAGGGTGATAACAACGTCGTCGGGGTTTTTCTGTGTACTAGATAGATATCATTCATTAATTATTCTGTTTCCTTTCGCGGGTCTAACGTGAGGGGTTAGCTTACATGGTGGCGACACCCTTATTCCCGGGGCGGAGGTGGCTGAGGATGGAGTTTAGGCGTTCGGCAGCCATTTTGGGATCTGGGGTTAGGGAACTTGGATATGCAATGCTCGATGAGAAGTATGGGGTAGATATGAGAAAGGGAGGAAGAAAGGAAAAGGAGGAGAGGAGTTGGCGCTCTTTTGAATGTCTAGGTTGGAACAGCCGAGAGAGAGCCGAGGCATCTTTGAGATGGCGATGCTTACTTATCTCAGCGAGACCAGAAAACTAACAGGAGGATTAAGCCGAGAGCCGACATATTAATTGATCCTCTAATCATGGATCATTCTACGTTTCAGGTGGCGTTCCTGTTGATTATTGCAGGGTTCATATACCGATGGTGTCCTAGTAGTCGCATTATTCTAGGCATCTATACAATCTGATAGGGATGTAAAACAAACTTGATAACCAAACGCCAGATACCCAATTACTTTGTCCCTTCCAGTCCATAGAGCGCCCTGTATCCGTCCAAAAACCAAGATCCCTCAGGTTGGAGTACATTTTCTAAAGTCCACGATGTTGGTACTCGTCACCGCTGACTTCGCTCCCCACGTCCGACCAACTGGCAGGTGTGACAACTCTACCTAAGGAACCCTCGAATTCACTGAATGCGCCGTCAGACAACGCATCTACCGCGATATGGCTAAAGTTGTCAGCGGTAGAAGGTGTTGGTGGCGTTGCTGGGCGGTCCTGATCGAAGCGCAGGCCTTCCAGATCTAAGAACGGGGACCGCGCCTCCTCTCCATTAGCATTCGACCTAGGATGAGCATAGATCACATCGGAGAAGCCACCCTCGGTGTGGCTAGATGATGATGATCTAGGTCGCTGGTCATTAATCGACTGCCGGGAAACCATCAAAGCGGACATGCTCTCTGATACGTCGGAGACGGGAGTCAAGTCAGCACCGGTAGCCGACGACGCACGACTTCGCGGACCTGGGATGGAAAGCCGCTGCAAGACTTTTTCAGAAGCTGGTGCCTCAAATATCACAGTCGACTCTGCCGGGATATCTGACTGTTTGCCTCGTTGAACAGGCTGCAAAGCGCCCAAATCCACGGCCGTAGAGTTCGCCAGAGAGTTAGCTTGATTCTGGCCATCAAAAAGGCACCCATTCTCATCTACGAGTGTATCAAACGTTCCAAGCGAGCTGTTCGACCTCTTTTTCTGGCGGTCCTCTAGCGCACTTCGTCGTCGCTGGATCTCTTCCCGCGCTATTTGTCTTCGCTCCTCGGCGGCGGGGCCTATTTCTTCTATCATAGATATATCATGCCGCAAGGCAGCTTCACTGGGGTGAACTTCATCCCCAAGGTTGTGCAACGCAGTCGCCAGCCTTCGCCGTGAGTTGTCCACCCATCGCCGGAACTGGGGAGATTCGTAGACCGCAATGCCGGCAGCTACGAGGGCCGTCACGCCGATGATGATTCCTGCACCCCGTCAGTTAGTAAAACATGTCTGATTTGCGTAGCATAATAGAAGCAGCCTCTCTGACTGCAAAAGCAAAGAAAAGCACATAGGTCTTCAAGTGAGCGTTCCGTGAACCCCATACAACATCACTGATAGGCACACCGCCCGGATTATGACCGTAGAATCGGCGTGCAGAAGAGAATCAGTAACATACCCTTAGCAACTGGGGTCGGCATGTTGTTGTATACCACGTCTCAAACGTCCTTGGATGTGTCTGAGATACTCCTTGTTGAAGGCAACAGTCAAAAGTCGAGTCAGCCCATCGGCGCTCTTCCCCGCTGCGCCTCCACGTGACAGATAAGGGCCCTTATCCCCGTGCCCTACTTTCTGACCGCTTTTGGCATCCAATGTTTTCCCCTCACGGCAACAACAACAACTTACTTCTATACTACTACTACTACTACTACTACTACTACTACTACTACTACTACTACTACTACTGTATCTCACACGCATTGCCTCACCATGTTGCGTCCCTCTTCTATGGCCCAGCGTCCTTTGACGCTCACTGAGGAACTTGAGAAACTCGAGCAATCAATTACCCTCACCCTTCAAGGTAACAACCAACCGATAGCTCAATGTTATCCAAGATTGCTAATGCTTCTCACTCCTTAGAGATTGATCACAACTTCAGCCGTGCCCATCGCATTGTAACGACCAACATCCTCCCCGTCGTCGAGCAGTATGCCGAAGCTTCGCGCGATGTCTGGGAGGGCTCAAAGGTCCGTACCACCCATCCTAGTGTCCGAGAAGTTTACCCTAACCAGCTCCAGTTCTGGAAACAATTCTTCGAAGCCAGCGCCAATGTCTCCCTCTCCGGATATGAAGAGAGACCCGACCAGGATACCACAGTTGAACAAACCCTCACAGAAGACGACTCAGCCAACATATCCCAAAGCAGCCTCTCCGAATCCGAATCCTACCAGACCCCGTCTTCCGAACGCATTGACCGCAATCAAAGGCCCGACGACATCGATCTCACCTCTCTCAGCCTATCTTCCCACAGCACCCCGCGAGCCGCACTCCATGAGAACCCCTTAAACGACACAACCGTGACCTCAATTGCCCATCCATCCCCATACGATCTCGCCGAGGACGACAACGACCACCACTACCAAGAAGAAGAGTCGTACCTCCCCACTACACCCGGAAAACGACCGGCCCGTGGAACTCACCACCAAACCTACGACGACGACCTCCTCTCCTCATCCCCATTCATCCCGCCTGTATCCCACCAGAAGCCCCGATCATCCAACCAAAACGCCACGGTTGACCCCGTCATGCACCACCTGCTCGACAAAACCTACCGCGTCCAAGCAACTCCCCTACGAAAGGGCTATGACGCCACTAGTTCTCGATTCGCCGTCACACCGAAACAATCCTCAACAACGAAATATGCCTTCGACGACTCCCCCATGTCCAGTCCCGAGCCTGAAGCACCACAACTCAACTCGGAACTCTTCTCCCCACTGAAGCCCCGAACACCGAATACAGGACGAAACAGACGACCCAGCGGTCATCAACGCCACGTCACCCCGCAACCGGGAACAAGTGTCCTGACGCCGGCAAAGGGTGGTTTCAGTAAAGGTAGCGACTGGGATAGCGACGATGACCAGTTCGGCGATGATGACGAGGATGAATACGGTCTTAGCCCGCCGAAGACGATGCAATTTCATGTCCCGCAGAGCCGGCTTATGAAGACGCCTGGTTAGTAGACATGCATAGCCCCTTAATTTCCCCTAGAAATCAACGCTGACGTACAAAACAGCCAAAGAAGCCTCGAGACGGATCGTAGAACAGCTGCTTTTCACAGCTGGTGCGAATGATACCATAGAGGATACTGCGGATGATCAGAGTCCGAGTGTCATCCGAAGGATGGAGCGGTTGGAGGATGATACTTTCTAGGTTTTTGATGGGTGTTACCGTACTTATGGCTCGTTACAGGAGCTGAATGTAGAGAATGCGCACCTTGATATGTAGTTGTTCCCGATATCTAAGAATATTGCACATTTGTATTTTAATTTTCGAACCATGTTTATCATTCATACGTAGATAAATTGATGGTCATGCACGATGCACAAGAGACGAGCCACTCCTACAGCAGACCCTCTAACACTAACATACAGTCCAAAAACGGGACAGCAAAGAACTACCTAGGTATAGCAGACACCCGCATCCACCAAAGAAGTATAGAGAAGTCGTCTAGGGATTTTCGCAGCAGGTATACACTGTTAGGAAACTAGCTTCGGACCTGCGGGATCAAGTAGAGGGGAATCGAAATAGCACGCAGGCTTGAAAAGGACACATGAAGGGTATCGAGAGTGAGGCGCTGATCATCAGAAGGTCGAGGGGGTTTGAGAGTGTGGATGACAGTGGAAAAAATGGTGTGAACAAGTGAGAATAACGCCCAGAGATATATACAGGCTGTCCATTCGACGGAGCTTGAGGCGTACAGGCAAAGGTTAGTCGAAGGCAGAGGAGCAACGAACAAAACAAGAAAAGATAACAAAGTTGCCGGACATGAGGATTCGGGCAGCGAGCCAGTCAACGGATTAGTTGTGGGCTTGCATGCCCATAAACACTTCTTGGCAGTTTTCCACCAGGAACTTGACGACCTCGTTCTTCTTCTGAACGTCCGTCATCTCGCGCGCCAAACTCTGTGGCCTCATTATGGTGGGCGCAAACACGACAGCAATGTTCTGGCTGGTCATCAAATTCTCCTTTTCACGCTCCACAACACGCTTCAAATGAAACACAAGGAATTCGAGCACGTCCTGATGAACGCGCGGTAGCTCGCCAAGTCTTTTCTGCAAGGCCTCAATCCGGGCAGAATCAGAAGTAATCTCACCCGTTTCAATGATCTTCTCGTAAACATCGTACGTAATCAGGGGCATTGGCAGTTTGCGGAAGTACTGCTTCAGTGCCGAGGTCACTGCGTGAATATCCAAGTCCGGGTCTGAGATGTCATAATCCTGAGGAGATCGTTCGAATCCTTCTCGGATGATTTGAATCTGAGAGCTAGCGCCAGATTTACGGTAAATCCCCTCCATGTCCATGCCTGATTCACTTATTAGCTTCAGAACCTTTTGTCAGACTAGGTAACATACCTCGCAACTCAACCTCTTGGATACATCGGGTGATGATACCCGGGATAATACTCTTTTCATGCTCCATACGTTGCTCCAAATCGGTCCCAAAGAGTCCTGCAAAAGATATTAGTACAGGATATCACCAGGCAATGCGTGGCAAGGTTGGATGAGGAATGAACTTGCCTGTTGGCGAACCCTCGGCCAGAGTGGGAACACTGTCAGTTTGCGGCATTCTTGTGCCTGTCTGCTTGTTCCGCTGGTTTCCAAAGAATCCGAAGCCTTGGCGACTGGGGTCTTGGGTTTGAGAGCGCGGCAGACTGGCAGCACCACCATCCATGCCGCTCGCATTACTTTCGCTAGACATGAAGGCTCCTTTGAGACCTTTCGTGACTCCCTTTGCAACATTTTGACCTCCCTTTTTCCAGTTAAATTTGCGGGGCTGTCCTTTGCGGATGCTGACGACCTGAGGGCCCGGAACAACCGTCGCCGACTCAGCCTCTTCAGACATATTAGGTGTGGATACCGATGGTGGAAATTCAGATGCAGCCTTCAATGCATCGATCGAGGATAGAGACTTCTCCTTGCCGTGTGAGTAAATACCAAGGCCGTTGGTACCGCGTCCGTCACTCGAGTTCGCCTTGTAGAGCTCTTGAATTTGGTGTACAAGTTGATTGTTCAACTCAGCCAGCTGAGCGTTCTTTGAAGAAAGCTGCTCAAATTCCTGGAAGCTCTTATCCTTCTTGCGGTTCACAGTTGCAAGCTCTTCAGCGGCCTCATTGCGCTTTTGGACCAGGTCTTCTATTTGTGGAGTAAAAGAATCTTTCAGCTTCTGAATAGACTCTACAAAGTCCCGCAGGACCTTGTTGGTGAGTTTACTCAGGTCGAGAGGGCCACTGTTACCGCCGCGTTTTTCGGACTTTAGATGCTCAGTCAAAACAGTGAGCTCCCGCATGACGATTTCCTTCTGGGCGTCCAATACGACCATAGTTGAGCGTTTTTCATTCAGCTCCGTGTTGACCTGCTTGACATCGGCAGTAGCATTCAGGACGGACTCCATTTCCACAATCTTCAGATCTCGCTCGATGATCCGTTGACGCTCCTTGCGCAACTCGTTCCGAAGCCAGCTCAATTCGTCGGCTCCCCCTTGTTCCTGGGAGTCGGCCGACGTGTTAGCAATGTCGGGAATCGACGAGGATCCGTTAACAGGCGATCTAGGCCATTTGGGGTCCTTCATCAACCGGGAACCTTTGTCGCTATAGCTTCGGCCATGGCGTACGGAGTTGGACATACGACGCAAAAAAGATTCACTTGACTGCGTGGGCAGAATATCTTCTGAGCCCATAATTCGCGCCATGTCCTCGTCCATGGAGAAGTCACCCCCAGCACTGTAGCGTAGAGGGGAAGGGGTTGCCCCATAGTCCACGGAGCGAAATGAGTCTGACTGCTGAACGGCGCTGATTGAACTTGGACGCGCCTGCTTGGCCTGCTCATATGAATCGTTGCGCTGACTACGTGGGGAGTCGCCACTCTGAGGCGTGTTTTTGTTCACCGTATCTAGAGATCGTTCACTCCATTGATCAGTTGGACTAATTGAGTTGGCACGCGAGGATTGTGTGGTTTCCTTTCGAGGAATCCGGTGGTGTCTGCTCTCCAGCGAATCACCTCGCTTGGGGTGAGCGACTGCTGCCGACGATTCTGAAGATCCACCGTTTTCGTGTAGCCGACGTATTTCATGAGAGGGGCGAGTAGGCAACGTGGATGTACTTTCCCCCGCAGACCGTTGGGAGTCGACGGTGGAGCTATCTCTTCCTAAGATAGCTGACGACTTGGTGCTCTCAAACGTGGTAGAGGAATATGAGCCAGTTCCTTTATGCACCATAGGCATGTCCGACCTAGAGCTACGGGCGGAATTGGACCTTGCAGCTCTATTTGTAGAGCTGCTGCTCAGAGGCTCGTCTTGACGCCAGCGGTGGGACTCGGGCCCCGAGCGTTCCCGGCCTTTCTCCTGATAGGCAATGTGGGGAGACGCACTCTCTGCAGGAAGACGCTCAGGGGATTTGGTGTGACTGGTGGAGTGACCGTGAGAATGTCGGTGTTCTTCTGACGGATCGAATGCAAGAGGGATGAGGAATTCCCCTCCATCCGCATCGGACTCGGTAGGGGCGACAACAGAGTGCCGGTTGCTGCGATATGTGCTCGAGGGTAGGATCAAATTGTCTATTGAAACCCCAGCCGATCAGCTCAATACCCGGTAAGTAGCATCTTAGCTTTGAAAGGCATTTACCTTGATTATCAGCAGCGGCAGAATAAGTCACTTCGCCTCTTCCCGCGTCCAGCGCAGGCGCCGCCCTCCGAGTGCCCAATTCTGTTCCCAACTCGGCATACTCATCGATCGAGAAGTCATCGCTGGCTTGCAACATGGCCTCGGCTTCTTCGGGAGGTAGCGACGGAAGCGACTTGTCTAACTTTATGCCTGGGCTGGAGTGTTTCTTGGAGCTAAGGCCGCGGCTTTTCTTCCTTCGTCGCTGCATCAGAGATTCATGGCAATCCATACAAAAGATTCCCTGCGACGTCCTGGCATAGCGCAAATTCTCGATTTTCCTCTTGCAATTCCGGCACCTAAAGCACTGGGCACAGAAAGCCTGCTCGCCGGTCAGGATTGCCAAATCTTCGATCTTATTCCCACACGAACTGCAGCTGTAGGTACAATTGGCGCAAATCAAGGACCCGTCTCCAAGAAGGAGCAAATGCGCATCCGAATCCAGTAGAGTGCGGCAAGTGCTGCAGCGAAAGCAGTCGATATGCCATCGGTGGCCAGCTAGAAAGAGAGAGAAAAGTGCAGTCAGTAACTTGCATAGTCGAACCAACCTAAGCGTAAAACCTACCCAATTCAAAAGCTTTCCCTTCTTCCAAGATCTATCTAGGTCAGTATCTACGTCACCTATTCCTTCAAGGGTTTCCAGCATACCTCTCCACAGCCCTTGCAAGGAAACGGGACATCGTCTTGCTCCATGGGAGACTCCGGAGGAAACGAGGTGGGGGACTCCATGGTCAGTTCCAACTCCAGGCAGCGCTCGAAGGAAAATAATTGAGAGCAGCGGCGATAAGATCACTTCAACCCTGCCAGAACAGAAACGGTAGGTACGGAAGACAGTGTTCAGTGCGCACAGGGATCGGTCGAGCCAAGGCTATTATTCATCAAACGTTTAAAGCGAGGGGGTCGGGGACCAGCCACACATCCGACAAGAGATAGAGAGTACACGATGAAGCACAAGAAATGAGCCCCTGAGGTCGATGACAGTAGTCGAACGAATGTGTAGGACAGACGGGTGCGAGGGAGGTTTCGCAGAGGGAAAGGACACGGGGCCCGCGGTTGGAACGGCCGCAAATCCCACGGGAACAGAACGGAGGATTATTCTTAAACCTAGAGAGCCTAGCGAAGTTTAAGAGTGACCAGGATTAGTAGTTGATCGAGCACCAGCATGGTGGAATGAATAATGACGGGGGAAAGAGGGAAGAACAGGGGGCCAGACTGCGAGAGGGAGAGAAAGTGGAAAGTGAGGGGGGGCCGAACGCCTGGACTGGACCATACAGTAGAAACCTGTCGATCGGGGACAGGGGGGGAGTATGGATGGAGCGAATCTCAGATACAACCCCGGTAGGAGAGAAGAGAAAAGGCGAAAGATTAATCTGATTAAGAAGCTGAAGAGGGGAGAAGATTGGGAGAGCTGAATTGAAACACACCAAATGGTGAGAGTTGTTTCAGATAAAGTCGGCGGACGGGAACGAGGTTGAACCCCTCGCCAACTCACTTTCCTACCTAGATACTTAGTACTACGGAGAACTGAGTAGGAAGTCGGTGGGGAATACCAGCATTGACCAAGAAATCAAGATTATCAAGGATGGACAGCAAGCTGCTTCATGAAACCATCACGATTGTATACAGATGATGCTGTGTTACGCAAGCCACCAATTTCTGTACTCTACACTTGCTGCCTCAGGCACTTATCCTCCTGTCTTCAGCCCAGCTACCAACTAGTAAGTACTGACAATCCTACACAAATCATCTATTCCCAACTCTCATAGTATTTGTCGAGTACCAGCATACTTCCTGTGGTCATCATGCAAGTCAACTGCAGTCTTTGTTGGCTTCCATGCACGTCTCAGGAGTCATCTGCAGGCAATACTGGGAATAAGAAAAGTAACTTGCGACTGGCCTGGAAACAAATCCAGAAACTCATCCGTTTTTTAGTATCCTGGCTGTACCAATAGCACGATAGGTATTCTTTTATGCCACGTGCTCTTGTCCTTCAGTCATTGGAAGCCGGAAGTGTATGGCTTATGGCAGGTTGCCCTCAAAGTTTCAATGCAGTCGAAGAGGGTAATAGCTCTACTATATATACAGGTACTAGCCATCTGTCTGATGGAGGGTTCTGTGCCTTTAGTATTCTTGTCGGGCCAAATATAGCCATGGTTAAGTTGGAAGCATGTTTTTTTTTATTATTCTTATTAAAGTGTAACAACATGCACCACAACAACAATATGCAAAACAACATACACCAGTCTTGACAGACAGCTTCGACTTCGAGACACAAGTCAACCTATTCTAATTATCGTCATCAGAATTGTCGTCTGAAGGATCGCCGCCATCGTCTTCATCTTGGGCGGAGAAATCTGTGTCCTCGCCTGCCTCTTGTTCCCAGTCGTCATCCCCAAAAAAGAATACAGTCGATTGCGTCGGACATGCACTTAGCATTTGGCGAGCATTCTCTATCTGGTCCAGCGCATACTCATGACCCTGGTGACCTCTGATCCGAAACAGCTGCTGCGTTGACGGTGTACGCTCACGGCATAGCAGGAGCTGAGACCACCCAAAATGACCATCATGCGAGAAGTCGCCGAAGGTGATGACTATCAGGTTAGGAGGCCCAGCTAGTCCAAGGGCCCAGCTCACAAACCCCCGGAAGCATGCCATACACAAGATGTCACATTTCCCAATGCCGGGGCATGTCCGCGTGGGATTTGAGATATGTTTAAGTAAGTTACTGGGGCCTATAGTTGTCGCCAATGATCCGGAAGTGGATGAGTTTGATGGATCTAGTGAGTTCGCAAAAATTCGCTCTTCGCGTCTAGCAATGTATGGGTAAGAGATGGATACACCGCGACTATATAACAAATGGAAGGGGATTCGTACCATACAAACCAAAGGCCGGTCGAGATCCAGGCTAACACACTCCAGTGGAAACAGGCCAATATTAGTATGATGTTTTCCGTCGCTTTCATCCTCTTGTCCGAACATGAGGACCAACCGCTTCAAAGTTGATTTGTGCCAGATAGCTCCATGCATACAGCAGACACCAAGGTCTGTTGTGCTGACTCAAGAGAGATCCAGCCTAATGAGAAATGCTGTAGTGAGATGAATCTGGGCATTGAGTCTTCAGGTGTGACCTCAGATTCCACACTCAAGTCGAGCTGTGGAATTAATTCACCTCTTAACGCTTGGTAAAGATAGAACGAGAGTTCTCTTCCGCCAACTGCTTCTAATTCCAACTTCTCAAGGTTTTTAGCGTTGAGCACTAAGAATTTTTGAAGGATAGACGGGATGCCTACATAATTTGGAGGAGCCTTTTCCAAGGAAAAAAATCGGAGTTGTTTTAGTTTCAGTAGCCATCAATGTACCATTGGAGGTCGTAACAAGTCCCATCGGGGGTCAGAGATAAAGATTGGATGCGGTCTTACTTAGACGCTAGCCACCCGTCAGATCCAAATATCTCGGCAGGTACGCAGCATCCTAAGTGCCAGCTTCAATCCATCAGTATCTCTGTTTGGAAAGGGGTATTGTCATAGAAGCAAGCGTACGAAAAGCTTCTCAAGGAATGGTTGGGGAGATGAAAAAGCGCATGTTGAAAGCGGCAATTCAAGACACTCATGAGGTAGTCATGGCCGCATCGGTTCCTTTTCCAGACATCACCAATACGTGGGCGCTCAATATACTGTCCCATCATAGCACCTTTTTGGAATATTTGTCTGATGGGCGCTACCAGCTCCAAGTCTTTTGCGAATTCAACGTTGTTGAATATCTTTCTTGATCCGTCAGCACCGAAGCACGTTGCCACGGATAAATTCAGACAAGACAAGTCTTGCTCAAATGATCTGATGACGAATTTTTCGTAGATAAAGGGTAACACGGCTCGATGTAGGTATTTGCCGACTTCAGAGAGGTGGGCCAGGTCTTCGGGGCATCCGATCTAGGAATAGTAAGCAACACAAAGTGTCAGAGAGTCTTGGATAGGAACTACCTTAACTTCGTGTATGACCATCCATATAATCTCGAGAGGTAAATCATACAGCATGATGTCGAGAGTGATGGGTGACGCTTGGAGGGATTGTTGGAGAAGGAGCCATGTTCGTGATGTTATAGTAGTACCTCCGGCCGGCTACCTTCAGCACTTAGAACATTATTCTTGTAACAATCAGTTATCATTCATCATCCATGTAAATATAATTACAGACCTAATAATAAAGCGTTGAATATGAGTGCATGAATTAGTGAATATCCGCCATATTGATTTGTTTGCATTAGTAGTAATGTTGATAAGTTAATAAAAATTTTATCTTCAAGTCACTAGATAGTATAGAAGAGTATCATTGCTAGACCCTAATCATCTATAATTAGTGTGACTGTTGCTTTTAAGTCAAGACTCCTTGTTTCTGGGAAACATTATTGTGATGTTGGTCGCCCTGAAGATTGAAATAAAAGCAATCTAAAAGTGGTCTGTGCTTAAACGCGAAAATCCGCGTCTTCCCCAATAAAAGAGGCAACAAAGAAACAACACAACAGTCACCCACCTTGGTACCTGCCTGGTGTTGTTCTATATAAACATCTCTTAATACTTTGCTTCTATTCGGATATTTTCATCCAATTTCCTGTCACTCTTTCGTTCATCCCATTCCCTTCGTGATCAATTACATCCGAGTGGCGTCGCGGAGTCATTTTTCATGACAATTAGCTTACAATTTCGGAATTATCACGAAGAATCAAATACAATGGCGACCCCAGGCTCACCTGTCACCCCGACCTTCTCCAACGTCGATAACACAATGCGACAGGACTCCACGCAGCCTTCCTCACCTTTGACGGACGCCGATCAGGATGTAAAGGACTCAACCAAGAATGAAGGACAAACGAGGGAGGTGGAAAGCGAGGAGGACATGGACGTCAAGGCGAAAGCACTCATGCATCTGTTGAATACCAGCGAGGTGTGTACATCTGGCAAGCGGCTGTTTTCCAACAAGGATACTTAATGGTAATGTTCTTTTAACCCCGTGTAGGTCTTTGTCGCTATCATGGCCGAGAAGATGAAAAAGCAACAGGAGGATGCGAGACTCGAAGCGGCAAAAAGGCAGCAGCAGCAACAACAACAACAACAACAACAACAACAACAACAACAACAACAGAACGATGGAACAGGAACAAATAAAAACGATTTTGCGAAGACCGAAAAGAGGGCGACTAGGGCTAGTGCTAGGACCAAAGAGCCTACAGACAAGGATCAAAATAAAGATGAACCGTCAAAGACAAAGAAAGGGTGTAGGAAGGTAGCGCTCTCTGCCAAGGGCAACTCTATCTCCAGCTACTTCAAAAGGGCCGACGTAAAGGTCGACGAGGCCAAAACCACCACCGTGCAGGAAGCACTAGAGCATGCAGCAGACGAATATGAATCCAAACCTACCTTTCTTGGTGAGCAGGACCTTATCGCCACTCAACAGCCTACACCTGTCACAGGGGGGAAGATGAGAAAGTATCAGCTGGAAGGTCTGGAGTGGCTGAAGTCTTTATGGATGAATGGTTTGTGTGGGATTCTAGCGGATGAGATGGGTCTCGGGAAGACTGTGCAGGCCATATCCTTGATCGCCTTCTTCAAGGAGCACAATGTCCCTGGGCCGTTTCTCATAGCGGCCCCTCTGAGTACCGTAAGTAACTGGATGGACGAGTTTGCGAGATGGACCCCTGGAATCAAAACGGTGTTATATCACGGCAGCAAAGACCAACGTGCAGAGCTCAGAAAGAAGTTCATGAATCTTAGAGACCAGAAAAGCGGAGACTTTCCTGTGGTGTGCACGTCGTACGAGATCTCCATGAATGATCGGAAGTTTCTTGCACAATATCAATGGCGATATATCATTGTGGTACGGCTTGGAATATTCCAGAGGTTCTTACAGAATTGGGCTTGCTAATGTCTTACAGGATGAAGGGCATCGTTTGAAGAATATGAACTGCCGACTTATCAAGGAGTTGCTCTCCTATAATTCTGCCAATAGGCTCCTCATCACAGGCACTCCTCTACAGAACAATATTACCGAGCTGTGGTCGCTGCTCCATTTCCTCCTACCCGAAATTTTCAACGACCTCAACAGCTTCCAGAATTGGTTCGATTTCTCGTCCGTGCTGGATAACAACGGCCAGACAGACATGATCGAACGTCGAAAACGGAACCTTGTCTCCACAATGCACTCTATTCTAAAACCATTTCTTCTCAGACGCGTCAAGACTGATGTGGAAACTTCTCTCCCAAAGAAGCGAGAATACATCCTATACGCACCTCTAACAGCCGAACAGAAGGACCTCTACCGAGAGATTCTCAGCGGCACAGGTCGTCAATATCTTGAGGAGAAGGCGACGGAGCGCTTGATGGCCAAGAGCGAGAAGACATTGCGCCCAGGAAGTCTAAAGCGTACTGCGAGCAACAGCGATGTCTCAACACCTAACAAGAGTCTTAGGTCCAGTCGTGATTCCACCCCGGCAAGCAGAGCTAGCTCCGCTCGCCGGCGCAGGGCGCCCCAAACCTACAAGGATATTAGTGACCGCGAGTTCAGCGCGAAGTTGCGAAAGCTAGAACAAGGACTCGAAGAAGACCTAGACATCGAAAGCATTGACGAGTCCCAACAGGAAGAAATAGAACGGGCAAACACCATCAAACTTGCTAGTACGTGCACCATCACCACCCTCATCCCATATATACCCCCTTCTTAGCTAACAGCCTCTTTACAGAGAAAGAAATATCCCAAAAGAAAATGCAAAACCCCGTAATGCAAGCTCGATTAGCCTGCAACTCCCCCCATAACTTCTACTGGCCATGGGCCGACGACCCATCCACAATCGACAAATCCCTCGTAACCGCCTCAGGAAAGATGCTCCTCCTCGACCGCCTCGTCCCCTCCCTCCTCAAAAAGGGTCACAAAATCCTCATCTTCTCCCAGTTCAAAACTCAGCTCGACATCCTCCAAGACTGGGCCACATACCTACACTCCTGGAACTGCTGCCGCATCGACGGCGCAATCAGCCAATTCGACCGCCAAGCCCAGATCAAAGCCTTCAACACAGATAACAACTATAAGATATTCCTCCTCTCCACCCGCGCCGGTGGACAAGGCATCAATCTCGTCGCCGCGGATACAGTTATCCTCTACGACTCAGACTGGAACCCCCAGCAAGACCTCCAAGCGCAAGACCGAGCGCACCGAATCGGCCAAACAAAGCCCGTAATCGTCTACCGACTCGCCACAAAGGGAACAGTCGAGCAAACTCTCCTCGAGAAAGCAGATTCGAAACGCCGGCTTGAGCGTCTCGTCATCCAAAAAGGGAAGTTTAAGAGTCTCCTTAGTGAATCCAGCGCAGGCGTTAACCGGGATGATGTCGACGAGTTGAAACGAGCCCTAGGTGAGGATGAGTTTGAGCGGTTTGAGGCTAGTGCGGATCCATCTTCTATCTTGTCCGATGAGGATTTGCGCATCCTCACGGATCGCAGTGAGGATGCTTATCTCCGGGCTGAGAAGGGGTTGGAGCAGGGCGGATGGGCGTTTAAGGCTGTTGAGACGAAGAGGGATGGGGCGGGGCTGATGGCTCAGCTTGAGCGGAAGTAATTTCTTCAAGTCTTTCTGGGGATGGGAGTGGATTCTAGCCTTGGCTTGGATTGCATGGAGGATGTGTATCTTTCCTGGAGTTCTTGTTCTTGGCGGCTTTTTGAGACTTTACTTGTATTTGCAGGATGGACGCTCCTGAGGGAGTTTAGAGCGTATGTCCTCCTGTAGGGAGTTTGGCTTGTACCATATAATAGATAGACCATGTTGATCAGATGGTCGAGCAAGACCATTGATAATATTATAATAACCCGATCTAAAAGAGGAAATAAAATCGATTCAACGCCCAAGCTCCTCGCCAAGAAAGTGGCTATACATGTAAAGATACAAAATCAGACCCCCCAAAATCAGACCCCCAGATTAGATACAGGAAGGAGGAACAATGGAAAGAGTGAGGCATTGTACTACCGGGACGACCGCTCGTCTTCAACCTCTCTTCGCAAATCGGCAAGGTGGTCTTTCCTCTGGAGGAGATGACTCTTCAGTCCCTCGACCTGCTCACCGACTGCTTGGACATCAGCACTAAGACGCTCGACGTCTCCACCGGCTTTAGACCTCCCAGTACCCTCTCGCATTTCTCGCAGCTCACGCTCTTTGTATTCCAGTAGCTGGAGAGCTTCTTTCTTGATGAGAACCCAATTCGGTCGACCATTACCCCTCTGGCCACTCCTCCGTCCCTCGGAAGTCTTTTTCGCGGACTGTAGCTTGGAGTCCAGCTCTGCGAGTTCTCGCCTCAGACGGACCTTCTCCCACTCCTCGTCTTGGATTGTATCGCTGAAGTCTGTGCCCTTTGGAGTATACGATGTCTTACCGGCAACGCCTAGTCGACTCAGATAAGTATCACCGAACTTGGCCTTCCGGCCTGATGAGGTCTCTGTGTCTCCGCCTTCGGCCCATTTTTGGGCCGGTCGTGTATTTTCTAGTTGGTAGTCGATCTTGTTGTTCTCAAATGAGGCGCGTAGAGAGGCGGGGATGGTGCGGGGGACGCGGAAGCCCTCGTGGCGGTAGTTTAGGATGTGGAGGAAAGCGAGGGTTGCATCTTTGTTGATGGCGGAGGAGGCGGAGGGGTTCACCAGGTTCCAAGCGGAGCGGACGTCGGTATCTGGGACATCGAGAGATTCATATAGTGGCTGTAGTGACTCGACTAGAATTGCGGGTTAGCACGGGTCCGAACCGTAATTAGGTATAGGCCTGAACATACAGGCAATTTCGCCGCGGTGGTTCTTGCTTGCGGAGTAAATGTCCTCGTACTTGGACTTATCGGCCGGTTTCATGTACCAGTCAAAGCCATCCTTCAGTCCGGGTGTGCTGTCTTCATCCTCTATGCGCTCGAACCGCTCCTGACCTCCGCTTAGAGCACGAGTGGCATGGACGAGATGCGATTTGGATTCAGGAACGAGCCAGTCCGGAAGTGTGTGAGGGAGTTCTTGTAGTTCCTTGAAGCAATGTCAATTCCGAGGAGCTTACAAGGGCACTGAAGCCTTGACGGACGGGGGAAGAAGAGGGGGGTGATGACATACCCCATTCACCAGATCAAACACTAATCGCATAGCAACGCAGAATTCTTCAAAGTCCAGCTCGCCATCTCCATCCAGATCAGCCAGATCCCAGACCTTTTCCAACTGATCATCGCGGAGCCGACTGTTCCTGAGCACCGAGGCGGCCTGGGAGCTGTTCAAATGGGTTTGGCCGCCTGCTAGCGACGAGAAGATCTCCCAGTATCGCTCAATCTCCCACTGTTCGATCTTTTTGGCTGACATGATAGAGGGGTATCTAAAGCGAATATCGAGTACAATATTTAAGGGAGTTGTAGCAAGCAATGGGAATGGGTCTGCGGAGACGTCTCCGTGTTGATAGTTGAGCTCTCTTAGACTCGGGCATCCCGCAATGGGGCACTCGGATTAAGATAGATCCGTGGCCTAACTCTAGAGTCCTCTTGCAGAGTGGGATTTGTTTCTATATTGACTCGGTTTCTAGATATTTTAATCCTAATCTACAAATGCTAAATCGCCCATAATATACAGAAAAATCTATACAATTCGCCACAAAATTTACTCTGGTCTCATAGTTCTGGTAGTTCGTCACTTTTGCTTCTTGTCGGACGTCTTTGTGCTGCTCTCCTCTTGCGCAGGCGGTTCCGGGGATTTGAGCTGCTCCGAAACTTGGAAAATCGCTCGCTCCGCTTCCAATGCAAGGCCCGGTGAGTCAAGGATCGTTGCTAGCTTCTTTGCATCATTCATGCGGAGCAGGATTCGGTCGTCGCTCTTCTCTACATCCTCCACCATCTCCGACGCTGGATCATCAGCATCCGCCTCTTCTAGTGTACTCGAAACTCGTTTGGCGTATAGTTCCACAAGCCCCGGGTGTGAGACTGGATTTAGGAGATCCTTCTCGATGAGAAACTGTAGATGTTTGGATCCATTCAAAGCTTGCTGTTTGTGAGCAAAGAGAACAGGCGTGAAGAGAATATGGAAGACTAACCACGCCAATGCGACCAGCCCCGGTAGGCGAGGTAGAAGAAGGGAATATTTGGTATTCTATACGTGTAGAACTGCGATTAGCTTTTGAAAGCAAACGAACAATTCCGCGAGTAGGCTGCTGTGCGAGGCTTACACAGGAATCAATGCAATTGGCGCTGTGAAAGGGGCGGCGATAAAGCTCCACCACATCCTTTGTCGATGTAAATCCTGTCTATCAGTCGAGAGCTTGTGCAGCATCGAAAGGAGCTTCTCCTTCTTAATCGCATTTCCGGGAAACAAAACATCCACCTTTTTTGTTCCGTGCAACTCGTCAATGCGCCGTTGGGAGCTGAGCGAAGGGATGCTTTTGAGGCCCCATTCTTCATATGGTATTCGCTGCTGGACTCGATTGCCCCACGATACCAAATGCTTTTTCCAACCTTTATCAGCCTCCTCCCATTTAGACCAGGTCTCCGCGGCCTTGTTAGTAGCCCGATCTAGTATTGAGCGCTCCTTCGAAACATCCTTGCGCAGCAGTCGGGCGTAGATCAAAGCTCTTCTTGTCGAGATTGGGACGACAAATAATCGCATGGTAGTGGCAGGATTTCTGTTTTGATTATCGCTAGGAATCTCGGACCCTCTCAAGTGCAGTATTCGGTATCGATGGCTGGTCAGGGAGCTGGCTGTCGGTAACCAAGGAGAGCACAACTATCGATTGAGGGAAAACCGAGTGATGAAAGCGATGTGCGGAAAGTATCATGCCTTTGTCTTTTCTTTCTTGTCACTCCTGGATACTGTGCCGTTGAGCTTCCCGTCGTTAGCTTGCGAAGATGATATTATTAAGTCGTTGTGCAACGTCATTCTTCAGAAAGGCGGCGGACCAGCCACAATACCCGATGGACCGTGCAGCGTCGAGACGATACTTTTCCATTTACGACTAGTCCCTTGTCCCACGTTATCCGACCAGACCCTGAAGGCTTCCTCGGACCCTAACATCTCTCCTTTCCTTTCCGCCTTCCTTTTCGTTATTCCCTTCTTTCCCTTGGATCCCGGGCCCGATTTTTGAATAGTGGCATAGTGAGGTGAGCTCGGCTGCCGGTCAGACCTTTTAGAACCCCTTTCCAAGAGGGATACGAGGCGATGCAGCCCGTTCCACTCCGGCAACTCCTGACAGCTCAGCCTCACATCGCCTGGAACAACCGTTGAACTGTAGGGCAATGGCCCAGGATGTGCGGGAAGCTCGAGTCCAGCCTCCTCCCGACTCCAGCCTACATCCGAACGATCGGTTGAGGGAGAAATCATCCGTCGCAGAATGGCCTTCAGCACCTTCCAACCATTCTCTCGGCGGACAAAACAGCGACATACCCCCCATGGATTCTCTTCGTAACGGCATATCAGATCAAACAACGGGATCATCGCATGGGATACTGCACGAGGTGGCGGAGGATTCTGGACCCAGCCAAGCATGGGGGAACCGAACGCGGACGTTGCCGGGTAAGTAGCCAGTCGCTGGGCACAAGAATTTCGAACGCGATTTACTGACTTGACGTGTCTTCAGCCTGGATTCGATCTTACGAGCACGCAGATGATGATATCGAAGCTACTGCCACATCCCGACTACTGCCTTCCCAACCAAACGAAGCCGTTGTTGCGCAACATAATCACTCGCCATACTTGACATCAAAGCCGGGGTTAGGCTCTTCAAACCGCGAAGGGACTCTAGAAGAAGATCCGGCAGTTCGTGAATCGCGCTGGAAAAGCTTTTCCAAGACTGTAACCTATCCGCGAGATCCCGGTTTGGAAGAAAAGCTCGTCACGCCAGAATGGCTGATTGAGAACCACGGCGACTACTCACAGCCGTGGCGGGGGCAGCTTGAACCTGATGAAGACACGGAAGATCCGCTCAAGAAGAAACGGCGTCGCGAAATATGGTTCAAACGCTTCCATAACACCCTCCTGGAAAGTCCTATTGTACCGTTGATCATCCGTTTGACCGTCTGGTCGTTTTCCCTAACGGCTCTGGCTCTTGGGGGTTCTATCCAGCAACTTTCCGAAAATTTCTCCCATCCCCAAGGCCCCTCAGCTTTGATGGCAATCATCATCGATGCTGTGGCCATGGTTTACCTCCTTTACATCACCTGGGATGAATTCACATCCAAACCACTAGGGCTTCGTTCTCCGTCTGCCAAAGCACGACTCATTCTTTTGGATCTTTTCTTTATCGTTTTTGACTCAGCCAATTTAAGTCTGGCCTTTGAGTCTCTGTCGAGTGCGGAAGGCGCGTGCACTATTGCAGAAATCAACCAAACCGTGGCGCCCAAGAACGATGATATATGCGACCGCCAGATAGCTCTGGCCTCCGTTTTACTAATAGCTCTTGTAGCATGGCTTATAACCTTCTCTATTAGTGTCCTTAGGTAAGGAGCCGTTATCTTGCAACCTGTGGTATTCATAATGCTAATCATGCATTGTCTTGGGCAGACTTGTCAGACGAGTATCAACTAAGTAGTTCACGGGCTAGTGTATGAGACAAGCAAGCCTTACCTCACCTACTTCTACAGCTTAGTACTGTCGCTCATTCGTTGTTTCCTTGCATTTGGCTGCTCTATATCCCGCGATCTAGTATCCATGGCTGGCACCATATACTGGACATTTATCTTTGATCTTTGATTACTTTTGTTGTACCAACACTGAGACACTCCTCGCCATTTTTTTTTTCTCTTGCTTTTGCTAACTAACGGCCCTACCTTTGGATACTAATCGACGGATGAGTTGGATAGCTCCTAGGTTGGGAAGGAGATAATTATCATTCGAATACCCTACGGCCTTGTACATATGGATGATAATGTGGATTAAATATAATCAAAAGTTCTTCAATGACGGCCATTACATCTGGTTGACATCGCAGCTCAGACACAAAGCAGGTCCATCTCTCCCATACGATGGATCATTTTGAAACCAACCCAAGCTCTCGATAGTCCGACATTTGTCTTCCTCGTCTGGGCTTCCATAGCACATATCCCAGGTTTTATTCCGCGGATAAGCACCAACCATCTTGAACGGCCCCCCGCCCGTATTAGGCTCGGAGAGGAGCCTGTGGCCCACACCGGTTTGAACTATGATCAGATCCCCTTTCGAGACCGTAGGTTCAAATCGCTCAGGGTTTCCTTCTCCTCCAAAACAAAGACGTGCGGAACCAGATACGACACCCAGAACCTCGTGGCTGGTGGAATGAAAGTGTGTTTGACTATACAAGGTATAGACCCAGCTTGGTGACACCTCGCCAACTCTCTCGAGGTGCTCTGATAGCTCATCGTGGGAAGCTTCGAAAGCCTGATGGTATATCATGAGAGGCTTGGATTGGAAGGAAGTATTAGGGATCCGCTCCCACTGGGGGATCTGGTGGGAGGTTACTTAGAAGACGTCTGAAGGTGGTTTGATCAGCATTCTGCCGGGGGGGGGGGGGGGGGGGGGTTTGTGTTTTTTTTTTTTTTTTTGGGTTTGTGGTGTATTGTCGTTAAAAGTTAAATTGATTAAATGTTATTCGCTTTTTGTGAGAATGCGGATTACCGAAACACAACCGAAAACCACCACACTGAAAACAAGTAACCAGCTTCCAAAGCGTATGCCGGTATGTGGTT